>CM029118.1:1087500-1170000 GCA_016859345.1 Istiophorus platypterus
GATCTGCCTACACCCACCTTCCCCCACCCCCACCGCACGCCGGAGCCCTGTCAGCTGCTGCCTTTGATGTCAGTACGTTTTTTCCAGCGTCGGTGGAGGTGGAGATGGGGGGGGGTTGATTTGCATACAAAGCATATCCTTGCCCGCTCTTTGTTCTTGCACGGAGCGTGGAGGGAGTAATTGTCTTCATCAGTGAGAGTGTTTATCTCTTTGGCTTGGTGCAGACGTGGCATGACGTAGGGGCGGCGGCAGAAAAATGCAGAACGGGGGGAAAACAAAACAAAAAAATTTCTGTGTGGGATTAAAACTGCGAAGACGCCCGGTGGCGTTTTGTGTCGGATCATCGCCGCCGAATGTCCCGCAGAGACATGAAAGGGACGGGCGAGGAGACGGAATCGGCTGAGGATGAAGATGTGAAGTAAAAGTGGAGAAGAACCGGTTCACATTTTGGTTTGTGTCAAGAGAAGGAAAAAAAAAAGGGACTACCCGTCAGGTTAAGCTCATAAGTCTCGGTCTCTCCCCTCTTCACTTCCTTCATCCCTTCATCCCTTCTTTCACGTGTTCACCACTCGGCCTCAGTTAACTGCAGACTAGCAGCGGACAGTGGACTGGTTGGACACTTCGCTGGACCACGTCCGCGGTTATCAAGTCACTTTCCAATGAATTTGAACTAGACTTTGATTAATAAGGAAATTTATTCACAGGCTCCAGTTCTGTCGCTATCGTAAAAACCTTGTCCTGAAACAGCCCCCCCCATAAAAACCCATCTGTCATATAGGCGGCGACCTTTTTACCTTTTTTTACGATCTTCTGGCTCCTGAGGCTGATTGTCACTTTACTGAAAACTCTTTTGTCCCCATCAGGATCCTGTAGGAATGATGACTCTGTTTATTTCATGTAAGTTTTTTAGCCCTGAGGCGCAGGTCGCCATGGTGATCCACCAAAGAGCTGCACCACACACTGTTCTCACCTGGTGGTTCAGGCCCCCGGTGGTTCAGGCCCCTGCTGCCTCAGCGGAGGAACCAGAACCCTCCAGAGTGGCGGCACCTGCAGAACCTGGTCCGACCGAACACAGAATCAGATACCAGGTTCATGGTTCCAGAAAACCGGGATGCCTGATGTCAGACTCAGTGAGGACAGGCACCCCCTCCCCCAACAGAACCGGACCAAGCTGGTCTCACTTTGTGACACGGGGCCTCAGTGTCAAGTCCACAAGCCTCTTTATCTTTGTCGGCCATTTTACCATCACCGGTGTGGAGGCCAAAAGGCCTCAGCTCCACGGACTTCTTCCACTCCTCCGTTTCTGTGGATTAGTTTAGATCACTGACAGGTCAAAAGGTCCCGCTCATGTTTTTCCTCTTCTGCTGGACCTAATTGGCCTGTTACACTCGCTTACCCTAGGACACGGTAGAGCAGGGGAGTCCAGGGAACGGGTTCTCAGATGAGTGGTTATAATCGGGGCGTGTGAGCAGCTTTGAGACGCAGTCACACTAAAGTATACCAGGCAGCCGCTACAGTAGAGACCCACCGTCAGATCTTAGGTGTGTGTGTGTGTGTGTGTGTGTGTGTGTGTGTATGTGTGTGTGGTGGCCGTGAGTCCCTGAGGACTCTGAAACCAAAGAAGAACGAAAGAAGTTCTTCAGCCTCTGATTATTTTCCTCCATGTGAATCCACCAGGGAGCACATGATGCAAAGATGTTTGTTTTTCTCTCAGAGATGAAAAAAACGTGTGTGTGTGTGTGTGTGCTGCACAGAAAGCAGACCAACTCGTCCTTCAGCTCATCATCTGCAGAAAAAAAGGGAGAATGAGCAGCGTGTTCAAGGTGACAAACTGCGTTATCATGTCTGTGTTTCTGGCTGCTGTGAATTGCCTGTTAACACACACTACACTCACACACACACAAACACACACACACACACACACACACACACACACACACACACACACACACACACAGAAAACACTTTCATCTTCTATCATGAACAGAAAATGAAGGATTTGGTTTCTCTGTTTTTCTAAAGTGTACGTAGCTGTTTGTACCGTAACAATCTCATAAACTGATCCTGTATCAGATCTGTGAGTTGGTTTTCGTGCCCTGGCAGTGAAAAATCGCTTAATGCAGCTTTTTAAAAATAATCCAGTGGTGTTATATTGTTTACTCATAATACACAGATTAAAAAACATAAAGCAACAGAGGCCAAGAGATCCTAACTTTTACTCCCTTGTATTGGTGCACAAGACACATAAAATACTACACTTCCCACAATGCAATTGGAGCATTAGTGTATTTTGTTAGACCCTCCCCGCCTGGTAAATTTGAAGCTTCACCCTGTACTTATATGAAACGATTTCTGTTGTAAATTTGTCTTAAACCCAAACTGTGGAAGTTTTACACAAACTCCTCTCGATGTATGAAATATGTGGAATGCTCCTTTAAATGCAAATTGTAATCAATCAGTGTAAGAATTGTCTTCCTGAATGTATTAATCATTTGACTAAATGAAACACTTAAATACTCCATAATTATTCCAGCTGCAAATGAAACATCCGTCAGTCTCCCACATGTTTGAGCCTGACGGCGAGGAGATGCTTCGGTTCAAGTCAAGACCCTAAAAAAATGATATCTGTGAATAAAATTGATTCATTTATTTACCTGCGACGCGACGTATCCATCACACAGACGAAGCAGCTGTGCTCCTCTGTCCGTGGTTCAGGATCCAGGACAAACCAGGAGACGCCTGGTAACCGAGGCCAACGACGTTCTCCTCCGGTTCCCCTGAGGTCCGTCGGTCTTCGGGCAGTAAAGTCTCCAGCTCCGAAGACCAGGCATCAAACAAGCAGAGACTGAATTGACTGGAGCCACAGGGAAGATGCTCACGTGCAGCGAACACAGTATTGGACATAAAGAACAAACCAATTATTAGAGAGGAAATGAGTCATGCATGGGCACGAATTAGGCCGTTATTAACGAACACCAGCTGTATCTCCATCAACCAATTAACTCATGATCACGCAACAGGAGGTGATGGAAACGAGCCTTCAGTCACTTCTTATTTTGACGACTTTCTGGCAATCCAGGATAAAAATCTGCACATGTGGACGGAGGGAACGAATTTGTTGTATTTGCCTCATTTTATCACTTCATCTCCTTTTCATTTCTGTGGACGTGTTAATTGCTTCCTGAGGTGTTGATAATTAGACATATGCCAAATATTATTGCATCATACCTGCTGTTTTGAGTGTCTCTAAATTTGATTCTCTAAATAAAAAAGACCTTTTCCAAAGGAAAAGTTTAGTACTAAAGATAACCTCCGCTGGGTTCATTGATCTCAGACGATTCTGATGCTGAACCGAGTCTAAGAGCTGCAGTGAAATCGCCACTTCTCAGTCAATCTGGCTCTAAATGTTCCTTCATGTGCCGAGGATATGCACTAGATAATTAATCAAAGGAGCTTCCTTTTAACAAAGACCCATCAGATTATCAGAATAACCCACAGTCACAAAGCTAAAAACCTTTCTCAGCCACAGATACTTGTTTTTTCACGGGATGGTCGATTCATATTGTAAATGCAGCAAAGCCAACAAACCGTAAACCTCTCCTCTCTGACTGGACAGCGAAGGCTTCCGAACGCTGACAGCCAGCAGCTCTTTAAAATGCAAAAGAGCTGAACCTGGCAGCCGAGATCAAAGCAGGCGTTTCCAGTCAGGCTGAGCTGATGCGCTGTCGGTCTACAGCTCAGCTTCGCCTGGGTCTTATAGTCTCATCGCGCCCGCGACGTCTCTGCAGACGCCTGCAATACGGCCGCAACTGCCGAGGAGGAAAAAAATCACAGCAGCCTCGTCCTCACGGGCATTTACCTCGGCTCCAGCACCGGAGCTCAGCAGGGGCTCGGCCCGGAGCCAGGGGCCAAGGTTTGGTTCTGATCAAGTAACCAAACCCGGTTCACCGTAGTTTCAGATTTCTCTTAGCAGGTTTTATCCGCTGTTCAGAGCTCGGTGCCATTCGATCAGGTTTCAGCAGGCTGAGTTAAAAATGTTAGAACTAAACCTTTACGCAACGTTTTACCTCACTCATGAACAAGACGCAGAGATTTGAAGGGTTTGTAAGGGTTATAAAAGAATCTTTTAAAGGTTTGGGGACATCTAAAATGCTTTAGAAGGGTTTCAGGGCTCCTGAGATGGTTCACGTTGGGTTGAGGGGGTTGAGGGGGACTGTGGAATATTTAAAAAGGCGTCTGACGAGTTGTGAACATGTCTGGAAAGAGATTTTTACGTTCACCACTGTCACGACGAAAGCCACGGCTGCCATCGGGGCCTTGGGCTTTCAGGAGGGCGACGATTGTCATGGCGCCGGTTCGTTGACCGTGCAGAGGGACGCACCGATCGGGCCAATCAACAGTTGCAGAAGTTTCCGTGGTGTTTTTCTTGTTTGTTTTAATCCAGCGAGGAAAACTCCACTGGGTTATCGCTGTGAATCCCATGAGCACACCTGCTCCACTGCCGACTCTTCGGGTGGAGTATCGCTCTGAAGAGGTGTTGAAGGTTTGCGGTTCGGTCTTAGAGTTTTTTTTTTCTTCCTGAAACATCCAGCCCCCCACCCCCATCACATCAGGGAGTTCTCCCAGTTTAAACCTGAAGACAAATAAGTAGACGCATTTAAATCTGCGTAGCAGCAATGGAGAACTTTTCCTCAAGAGTCGAGTCTCCTGCTGTGAGAACGATACACTGAACATCTCACACACACACACACACTCTAACACACTGTGTCTGTGTGTGGCCTCCTGCCTACTCTCTGAGCTTCGGGCCAAAACAGCAGAGATCACTTTGATCTGACTTTGCTGTGTCTCAGCCTATCAGGAGCCTGACAGCCACTGGCCTCAGCCAATCACTGTTTCCTGGAAAGAGAGAGAGCAGAAAGACATAAGAAAAAATCAGGACCGTGTCGGGACTGGACCACGTATGATCTGTGGGTGAAACTGAGGATGTAGTTGAAAGCTGTTGTGAAACAGCTGTAAACAACCACTTTCAATGGGAAATATCTAAAACCTGCCGGAAATGTCGCTAGAGGGTGTAAGCAGCTAATTAGCATATTCATGACATCACTACATCCTATTTGCATTCAGCCTAGCGTCAGCTGGTTTCTGCCCATTATACGTTGTCTTCTCTCCTACTCTGTGCTCTCATGTATAGTTATTTAAATGGAGCGAATTTCCAACACAGTAGTTACCGTTTAGATGTTTTTCTGTTTCCATTGTCAGACAATGGAAAGAGTAGGTCTGTGCCTGTTCATTAATCCATCCATGAGGTGTCTGCTCACACTACAAATTAAAGACTGGAAAATGGAGGAAAGAGAATAAACAACACTGAAAACATTTCTGATTTTGAATGAACCAATACAAAGGCCTCTCCCATCTCAGCTGAAACCCCATTGGTTAGCCCTTTAACGTTGTTTGCCTTATGTCATGGTATTAAAATCCGCTTCAAAAAGGAACGTGAACATTTTAAAGAAGAAATATGGAGCCATTATGTGTTTCATTCATGCTACTACAACCTAGCCGGCCGATAAAGTGCCGGAGGAAAGTTTCCTTCTTCCGTCGGAGTTCTGGAGCGTCGGATGACTCCTCGGCAGCGGCTCTCCTCAGGTGAGGTGCTCACCTTGACCAGCACTCACTAATCAGAGTGTGTGTGAAGGAGAGCGACGAGGAGCCGGTCGTCTCATCCCCTGAAAGCGGGATGACGTTCGAGCGGCTGGTGATCGATGGGGAAGTTTCCTCCATCTTTTACGCCAGCGGGTCGGCCCGAGCCAGTATTCTTAGACTGACCTGATACACTCACACACACACACACGTGTTGTCTAATGTGTATCAGAATTTTTCTGAAGGAGGTCGTCGTGTCTTTCTGCTGTAAAATTGCGTCGTGATGGATCAACTTTTGATGGCGTATTTGTCTCCTGTAACTTTGAGCAAAGTTAACCAAAGTTGAGGTGAAAGGGATGTTTCACTTTGCTGGAGGGTTTGTTTTTTTTTTTTTTTTTTCCTTCATCCCACCAGTTTGCCCTCAGGAGCTCAACACTTTCTCTCCATATTGATTCATTTCTGTTTCCCAGACGGGATATTTAGGGAGAAAACCCGGCCGCGGACAAAGTGATTGATAGCACAAAGTGGGAACGGGCTGAGGAACTTTTCCTAGAGGACGCCAGGAATGTTTTGTCCTCAGGTGACAGAGGTTCGTGGGTAAGATCTTCTGTTTTTAGTGTGTAACGAACTTCAGACGATGACTTTTTTTTTCTTTCTTTTTTTTTTCTCCCCAACACAGATTTGTTTGGTTTTGGGAAGAAAAACAGGACAAACTCAGATGTTTTTTCTTTTTAAGCTCTCAGACAGTTTGAAGTCGACGTTAAAGCAGCTGAGCTCAGGGGCGTCAAGTGATGGGTAAAGAGGCGTCGTAGTTCCAGAATAAAGAGGAAGGAAAGACGAAGGACCGAGGGGTGAACCCGGACTGATGGGACGTGGAAACTCATCCAGATTTACTACGAGCGAAGTAGCGTTACGAGGGGATGAAATGGTTTTTGTGCAGGTTGTGATTTTTTTTTAATTGTTTCCTCCACTAGAATTAATATTTTTCTGTGATTTTTACAACCTTTTATTTTTTATAGACTCGTTTTATTGACTGTAGTAACGGCCCATGTTGAATAACTGTCTGTTATTGTCAGAATCCCGTTGACTTACAGTCTAACTAGCACCTCTCTACTAGTCAAGTTTGAATTCACTGATTATAATCTAGAATTTAAATGAAAATTGGTTGGAGGTGAAGGAAAACTTTTCCAGTAGGTCGAGCGTTTTTTCAAACGAGCGTGACGTCGCTCAGACTGTTTGCCGACGGACGCAGCAGGTTACGACGCCTCTGCCGGGAAACGCTGAAACAGTCCAATGTTGGCTCGTTGGCATCGCGTCCAGGAAGGAAACTACGTTAGGCGGTTTCTGTGGCGACGGGATTAGATCTGGATTATCTTCAGAGGCGGTTAGTGACATGATTTTAGCGCCACATTGACATAACGCAGCGAAGTCGCAGGGAGGTGCTCGGGTTCGGGGGAAACCTCGTGTGTGATGTAAGAACAATTTAATCAGGAAAAAAAAAACCTTCCTACAAGTGGAGAAAGGAGGAGCAAGACTTTCATGTTAAAAAGCAGAGAGAGAAATCTTCATAATGGGTAAACGAAAGAGGAAACTGTCTAATTAGAGCCCAATGAAGAATCACACTTCCTTGTTACAGATTAAAAAAAAAAAAAGAAAAGCAAGCTTGTTTCAGAGCGAGGGAGAAGGAAGCTTGTGAACAAGAGAGAAGCCGCCTAGTTTAGGAAGTGAAGGAGGAAAGAAATCAAGGAGAAACGCAGAATTAAGCTTTTCTGTTTCAAGGGGAAGGACTAAAAAAAAAAGTTTTCTAATTAGGCAGCGAGGAAAGGGAAGTTTCTGATTCAGGATTCTGAGAGGAAAAAATGCTTTCTAGTTTTGGAAAAAGGAAGAAAGAAGATTCCTATTAAGGGATTAAGAAGCAGAGAGAAGAGGCTGAAGAGAGGTTTCAAATCTGGGAAAAGGAAGGAGAGATGCAGGAAGATCCCTCCTACGTGGAGGAAGGAAGGAGGGAAGGAACGACGAAACCTCAGCCGCCGTTGCTGCAAATGGGCGATGCGTTTACAGGTCGCTGGACACCAGTGCGCCCGAAAAACTGAGGCGAAAAGCGCCGCACGACTCCAAAACACGAACCCCACGACAACCTGTCAGCGGTCAAATCCCAGAGTGTAATATTTCTCCTGAGGCAGGAACATTATCACTGATGTCTCACACACACACACACAGTCCAGTGTGTGTGTGTGTGTGTGTTTGTTTGTGTGTGTTATCTCTCAGCTACATGTGTGAGTAGGAGGCTGCCGTTTCCAAACTCATTTAAATTCCAATATCGGGCGTTAGGGCTTATCATTCACCCGACGGTCCCACAGACGCTCCCATATGTTGTTTATTTATGGAAACTGTAATTAGACAAAGTTGTTGTGTCAAAAAAGCTTAAGGTGCGTCGTCACACCATGGATGTGTGTGTGTGTTTGTGAGTGTAGGTATTTATTGGAACATTTACATGAGTTAATTTAAGAATAAAACCAGTGCAGGTGGGTTTTTTTTTTTTTTTTTGTGAAATAAAAGCTGGGCGAGGCGTCCGCCCTCGTTAATATTCCGGGCGTCACCTCTCCTCCGTCACCTTTTCCCTCCCGCGCAAATTAAACTCAGATTGGCCGTTCGCCTCCTGCTCGGACAAGTAAATTAACTCGGGGAAATTGAATTTTTTAGGGCTGGAATATTTCCATCCGATCAGGTGATGATTCATGGACAGTGTGGGGGGTTGGAGGGTAAGGGCGGGTGGAGGTAAATGAACTTGGCACCCAGGAGGAGGTGTAGAGGGTTCTGCTGAACATTTCTCAGGACTTCCTAGGATTCTTCCTCTCTTCTCTTTTTTCCTGTCTCTGTTGCTCGGTAACAAAGATGCTTTGATCTTAACTAAGAAACCTCCTCCTCTCTTGTTTCCTGGCTGAATCCTTCTAGGAAACTTTCTTCGTCCTTGAGTTGAAAATTAGGAGTCATCCCCTTCTCTTCCTGCTACCTTGTTCTGTTCCTAGGATGCCTCCCCCTCTGTCAGGTCCTAACTAGTGTGCTTCGCTCCTCCTAGCCTCCTAATTAAAAAGCTTCCTGCGGCCGACTCCCTGAACAGAAAAGCTTCATTAATTATGGCTCCAAGAGGCTTTTTCCTTCCCTCAGTCCCAGTGAAGAAGCTTCCTCTTCCCTTGCTTCCTCACATCAGTGCTCCCTTTTCCTTGCTCCCTTGTCCATTTCCTCTAAATAATTTTTTTCCTTCCTTAAGTGGGTTGTTGTCACTCTTTCTTGATTCTTCCTTCCTCCTTATATCAGAATCCTCTCTTGCTCCAAAACAAGAAAGCATTTTTTCTTTTTTGTGTCCCAATAAAGAACCTCCTTTTCCATGCTTCCAAAAACAATATCCCCCCAAAATACCCCCCCCCCCAAAAAAAATACATGCTCCATTACAAGTTAAAGTCCAATTTCAGAATTGTTATGAGAAGCATGTGGTGTCAGAAGTAAAAGTAGAAGTAAAAGTAGTCATTATGGCCCTTTGACTGATGTAGCATATGACCTCATTAGACCATTATTAGATCATTATACGACCCCCCAGATTTATCTGGTGACGGTATTGGGGGGGGGGGGGCAGATGATGACTGATGTGTCGTCTCTGGGTTCCTGTCGTCCACCCTCCTGGATCGACCATCTCGATTGTGTCCTCCGTCTCCTGCCACCCACCAGATTGTCCCTGTGTGTTTTTCCTGTCTCCTCATCCGCCTTCTCACCTGTTTTCCATTTTCATTCACCTGAGGCCCCCCCCCACCCGCTTACACACCTGTTCCCAGTTTCCTCACCCCCCCGGCCAGTGTTTAAACCTGCCGTTGCCATCAGTTCCTCATCTGATCGATGCTAATTTTCCTGTGTGTTTCCTATGTGCCTGCTACCTGAGGATAGTTTCCTGTTGTTTCCTGCCTGCCCCAAAACAGTGTTTTGCATTTTCCAATCCTATCATTTGTTTGTTTTTTATGTTAAATCTTAACATGGAAGTTAACCAGTAAAAAGTAGAGAAGTAGCGAAGAAGAAACTGTTGTAAGACTATACTTAAATAAAAATGTATTTAATTATTCTCTACCACGGCTAAACAACTCATCTTCCTCCGTTCTTGTATCCAAACTCTGCCGCCTCCTCTTCTTCATGTTCGCCAACCAGAACAAATCAGAAACCTTCTTTCTTCTTTTCCTTCGGAACTAAAAAAACCCAAACTTTTGTCTTCTCTTGAATCACCGTGAGGAAACTTCCTGAAATGAAAGATTCCTCTGCCTTGATGCTTCACTCGCCTTTTTTTTTCTATATTAATCCTAAAATAGGAAACTTCTTCCTTCAGTGCTCATAACTATAAAGCCTTGTAATAAGCCTCTGCTGTGCCACGTTCCACAGAAACACACCCAGGTGGTGTTTGAACAGTTCTCATGCGTTTCACTCTGAACTTGGAGAGCTTGTTGCATAACAAACTGCAGGGTTATATCACCGCTCCTCCAGTCTTCGGCTGCAGGATTTAGTTCTGACAGTGTTTTACATCACAGTGATTTCTGTGCTGGATCCACCTCTGCAGGTTCACCACTGGACTAGACCCGAAGTGTTTGTGTGTTTGTGTGTGTGTGTGTGTGTGTGTGTGTGTATGTGTTGGATTGTAAGAATCTGAAAACAAAGGGCTGAAATCTGCACAGAGACTTTCTGCTGGGATTTTCTCATTAGTTTTCAAGCCTAGTTTGCAGCCTAAACACAGACATCTTGAGGTTGAACTTAACAACACACATCTATACACAAGTCCACAGTGAAGCCAGTTAAAGTCTAAACGGATCTTTTCTGTCCACATTAAAAAAAAAGTTTTTCTCCCCCAATCTGCAAACTTTTCTCGTGTTTAGGGGGAAAACGTCTCTTTTACAAAGTGATGACATGAGCTTCCCACTGTGGGTGGAAGGCTGTGGCAGCACAGTGGCGGTGAAGTAAAGCCGACGACCTTCAACCTTCAACGAGCGGTGCCAGGAAATCAGCTGCAGAGCAGCAGATTTGGTCCTCGGCAGAGGAACAGACTGCGCATGAATTTATGCGGATTTTGTCAAATGTCGGCCGCGAAATGAAGATTGGGTGAGAGGCGAAGACATCTGGCTCGCTCCTCACCAGATGTGGTCGTGGTTTCTCTGACTGGGAAGAGGACGATGATGAGGACCAGATTCACCTGTTTTCAAGTTATTAAAGCCAGACACAACGTTGACAAAGATCATTTCAATATTGAAACAGCTTCATGTAGAAATAATCTGACTATCGCCAGGTTGTGCAAGCGATGGCGTGTGTTTCACGGGTCGACCCGGCCCTCGCCTCCTGAAGGCGAGGCGGCTGGAGCGTCAGCTTTCACCTGCTCGGTCTGCTGGGAGCAGCCGTCCACCTCCTCCTCCTCCTCCGACCGTTCCTCAGACGTGGCCTCATCTGTCCGTCATGGTGGTTTTTGTCACCCAGATGTTCAGTTGTTTCAGACAGAACCAGGAGGTTCTGAGGAAGGAAGTGATGAGGATGGCGCTGAGGCGGAGGAGGAAGTGTGTGTGTGTGTGTGTGTGTGTTGGATTGTAAGAATCTGAAAACAAAGGGCTGAAATCTGCACAGAGACTTTCTGCTGGGATTTTCTCATTAGTTTTCAAGCCTAGTTTGCAGCCTAAACACAGACATCTTGAGGTTGAACTTAACAACACGCATCTATACACAAGTCCACAGTGAAGCCAGTTAAAGTCTAAACGGATCTTTTCTGTCCACATTAAAAAAAAAGTTTTTCTCCCCCAATCTGCAAACTTTTCTCGTGTTTAGGGGGAAAACGTCTCTTTTACAAAGTGATGACATGAGCTTCCCACTGTGGGTGGAAGGCTGTGGCAGCACAGTGGCGGTGAAGTAAAGCCGACGACCTTCAACCTTCAACGAGCGGTGCCAGGAAATCAGCTGCAGAGCAGCAGATTTGGTCCTCGGCAGAGGAACAGACTGCGCATGAATTTATGCGGATTTTGTCAAATGTCGGCCGCGAAATGAAGATTGGGTGAGAGGCGAAGACATCTGGCTCGCTCCTCACCAGATGTGGTCGTGGTTTCTCTGACTGGGAAGAGGACGATGATGAGGACCAGATTCACCTGTTTTCAAGTTATTAAAGCCAGACACAACGTTGACAAAGATCATTTCAATATTGAAACAGCTTCATGTAGAAATAATCTGACTATCGCCAGGTTGTGCAAGCGATGGCGTGTGTTTCACGGGTCGACCCGGCCCTCGCCTCCTGAAGGCGAGGCGGCTGGAGCGTCAGCTTTCACCTGCTCGGTCTGCTGGGAGCAGCCGTCCACCTCCTCCTCCTCCTCCGACCGTTCCTCAGACGTGGCCTCATCTGTCCGTCATGGTGGTTTTTGTCACCCAGATGTTCAGTTGTTTCAGACAGAACCAGGAGGTTCTGAGGAAGGAAGTGATGAGGATGGCGCTGAGGCGGAGGAGGAAGTGTGTGTGTGTGTGTGTGTGTGTGTGTGTGTGTGTGTGTGTGTGTGTGTGTGTGTGTGTGATGTCTCTGGCTTCATCATGGATGTATTTTATTTTACAGTTGGATCTTTGAACATGAGACACTACTTAACCCCCTAATACATTTCCTAAATAATGTCATATTTCAATAGATCTTAAGTCGGGACATTGATTCCTTGTCATTCACAGGCTCTTTGTACGTCGTCTGGATGTTCACGAAACTGAAAACAAAAGTATTGAATGATGGAAGATTTTTTCTCTTATAATTAGAGTTCAGGCACCTTGGGCTAGAAGCAGCAGTGAAATGTGATGAGATCCTTTGAATGTTTTCATTTATTTTCCCAAAATTAC
Source organism: Istiophorus platypterus (assembly GCA_016859345.1). NCBI lineage: Eukaryota > Metazoa > Chordata > Actinopteri > Istiophoriformes > Istiophoridae > Istiophorus > Istiophorus platypterus. Next base: position 1,100,020 of record CM029118.1, read on the forward strand.
AGAAATTTATTCATGCAACAACGTACTATAAACCTGACGTGGCCAATAAGCGGCTGTAGCAGTCGTGTTTTTCCTCTGCCGGTTCTGGCGTTCCAGCCTGTGATGCCTTCGTCTCTTCCTGGCTCTGGGTTCTGGTTCCTCCAGTGGGATTAGCTGCGTTTGATTTGTCTGACTGGGGTTTATTAATTCTTTTATTTATTTGTTGTCTGTTCTTTTTTTTTTTTTTTTTTTTTGGCTGCCGTCGAGCGGATGTGTTTGGGCTTTTGATTTTTTTTTCTCCGACTGTTCGGTTCTGCAGCGGCAGGTGAACCACAAGCGGCTCCTGCTGGAGCTTTGCTGGTGCTGGTTTGTGATTTTCTGGCTGATGAAACCTTGAGGTAACACGAACCCCTCACAGCCGTAACACAACCATGTGTCTCAGGACAGACTGTTCATGCATAACACACCCATCCTCATTGACCTGATGCATTAGCCGGCCCCTAGCACTATGCTTAACCATCACAGCTGAACCCTAAGTCTAAACCTGACCTTTAAACCAAGTTTTTAACATTCCAACAGTCATTTGTGAAGTAGTGAGGACCAGTCAAAATGTCCCCATGATGAAGAAATGTCCTCACAATATCCTCCTTTACGAGACAAATGTAAATGAAACAGGTTTGTGCTTTAAATGTGGCCTTTGATCATGGTTCACAACAGATTATACCAGGTTTTAATGTAGTAAATTGAATTATAAAGATGGTTATTAACCAAAGTTGACTTTAGGAGGAATTGAAGTTTCTGTAAGACAAAACTAACAACGTTAACATCTCTGCAGTATAGAAGGAAAACAGCTGTTTTTTCTTAAGACCGAAGGACCAGACAGATGCGAACGAAATCCAATGGAAATCCTCGGTTTATCTTGGTAAACTCCTCGTTTTTTTTCTGAGACGTGTTGTCAAGCAATAGAGGGACGTTTTCCCTGAACTCTATGACAGGCTATTTCTACATTAGATGAAAAGGTTTTCTCTCTTTCTTAATGTCTTGACGGAGATAATATCACGGACTCTTGGTTTCGCCAAAATGATCCAAATTTAAAGATTTAAGACAAAGTTAAGGTTGCAGTTTTCTGCTGTAAATCATGAACTTGCAACATCATGGAGATCAGAGACACAAGCATCATTGTTTTGTAACAGATCAATGATCTTAAACATAAAGGTCTTAAACATAAAACAGGGTTTTTATTGGAAAGTATAGTTGGCTCAGGTTTATTGATTTAGCCTGAAACCACAAATCTGTACATATAACATCATAAACCGTAGAACTGGCAGTTTTAAAACTGTGTTTTTAACAGAGAAAATTTTAAGGATTATAGATTTAAAGTAATAGGGAGCAGACGGGTCTTGATTGGTCTAGTGATGCAGATGGATCACGGCTTTCATCCTCCCTCTGAGGGGGAAATGGGAGGAAGATGGAGGGGAGAGGAGACGTGGGAATGTAAACCAGCAGAGTTTGCTACATCTCCGCAGGTTGGGCGACCAGTGGTGGCGTGAGGGTGTTGGTTTGATGGATAACAGGCTGTAACAGCAGAGGCGGTCGGGACGAACCCTCGTTTTGTTTCTCCTGAGCTCTCACTCAGTTTTTTTTTTCACATCTATTACTGGTTTTATAACCTTTGAGGTGTTTGCTGAAGTGTCAGGTTTTACTCACTCGCACTGCGAAGCTTAGAAACTGTGTTAAACCTGGTTTTGTTGGACATAAGCTTGGAAACTTGGGACTTGAGGTCCAGGACAACGATGGAAGTCTTGGACCAAGTGACTCGGGATGAAGCTCACATGCTTTTGTTGCCTGAGTCATTTTAAGTTAAATCACCTAAAGGTTTCGATAAGTATTTGTGGAGTTTTGTTTTTCCCGGATGTCGAGAATCAGTCATTCTCATCGGTCAAATGTGTCCGGTACCTTTTCCTGCAGAGAGTGTTCAGAGAAACTGTGCGAACGTCTTAAAGTTTGAGATCCACAAATTGTGTCTCTGTGTCTTTCAGTTCAAATTGTTTCTGGTCATGTGTAGTTTTCCCCCCTTTTTGTTCTCTGGGTTTTGTGTTTTGCCCATGGGTTAAATAACTGGAGCTCTAGACAAACATCTCCTGGTGTTTGTTGGGGCCCCGCCGGCCCTGTCATCAGCCCCCTGCGGTGGCAGAACAAACAGCCCGTTCGATCATTACCCGCAGGCCGAGCCGAGGATGAGGAGCAGAGCAGGAGGCAAACGGACTCCTGCTGCCTGCACATCCGCATCACCGGCCTCGGCCGCAGGAGATCGTATGTTTAATATTACAGAAGAATTATGGTTGACTGTTACAAGGTCTCGGCTCAGAGGAAGGCGAATGCAGAACTGGCAAATTAACAGCAAGTTTGTGAAGCATTAAGGGAAGAACTTCCAGGCAGGTGACTGTAAATGCACCGGACACCCAGTGCCACAGCAAAGCGACGCCTTTACAAGCATTTACAAGCTCCGTCACAGCAAAACACTGCGTGAGGCTCATTGGTTCGGCTTTCACAGCGTTTCACTGAAAGCTAAATTGAATTTAAGGGAAATAAAGCTGCCGGCAGCGTTGATCAGGCCCCTGCACCCTCGTGAAGGGCTGGTTTGGACGTTGTGCAATGTGGCTGTGCACGTTCATGACTACTGGACACTGCGCCAACAGGTGAAATGTGTGGCAGTGGCAGACATGATGTATCAAACATTTCCTAGCACTCCCTGTGTCCACTAGGTGGTGTTAGAGAACACGCACCAAACATCCATCATGACGTAAATCAAGTCCTGGCAGTTCCCGTTGAACTAGAACTAGAAATAGTCATTTCCTGACATTTTTTCGTTGTGACCCAGCTAGTGAAGCTTACACCATTCATTGCTTCTCCGCTGTCCTGTATCAAACCTAGATGAGCACAGTTTTTACTGCTGATCATGTGGCCCTCTGTATGCTAGCAGCCACCTAGCAGCCAACTAGCAGCCACTTGGCAACCACCGGGCCACAGCACACCAACCGTTCAGAGCCAGCCTGGCTAACCACGAGGGAGGTCCTAAAAGGAAAGCTTGTTTCCTGGTCTCTGGTTGGTGCTCACTCTCTTTGGATTTGCCCCCATCCAGCTGTTAAGATTCAGGGGCAAATAGTTTAGCCTGTCCTGATTCTGCAGCTCCTACCCCCTCCCCCCCATCCTCTTCACCCCTCGCCCTTCCTTCCCTACGCTCCTCATGCTCAAACGTCCTATTCACTTTCACCCAAAAATAGAAAATGACAGTTTTAAAAAGGCATCAGACAAACATCTACGTTAACGTTGGAAGTGCAGGAAAAGGTGCAGACCACAGTTTTTTCATGTTGGCTCTGTCCTGCTGTGTTTTCCTCGCTTGACGTCAGGGGGCTGTCGCTCCTCATGCTGAGCTCTGATTGGCTCGGCTGCTGTGGTCATCTGACATGTTGGCTCCTTTTACTGCATTTGAGACACACACACACAGACACACACACACACACACACACACACACACCCCTACACCTTCCCTTGGGATGATGGAAGGGTGAACTCATCGTGACGGAGGGAAAAATATGAGTCACACAGAGTTCAGAGGGAGGTAAAAAAAAAAGATGAGTGTAGATGCAGTATTGGCTGAGTGTGTGTGTGTGAGTGTGAGTGTATGTGTGAGTGTGTGTGTGTGTGTGTGTGTGTGAGTGTGTGGCAGCTGTGGCTCAGGAGGTAGAGCGAGTCGTACCACTCCCCTCCGGCCCACATGTCGAAGCGTCGTTGGGCAAAATGCTGAACCTCAAATTGCCCCTGATGTATCATCTGTCTGTGTGTGTGTCTGTGTGTGTGTCTGTGTGTTTGTGTGTGTATTAAAAGTGTTGCATGGGTGAATGTGACAGGAGTGTGAAGTACCTTGATCGACCGATAAGACAAGAAAAGTTCTAAATGAGACCTGTCAATTTTCAGCCACACTGGAAATGAATGGACATGTTGGTCCGAGGGCCTGGACTTGTCTCTCTCTCCCATCATGCCTTGCTGCAGGCAGGACTCATCTCTGCTAAGGTGGATTAACTTCCTGCTCTTCTTTCATTCTACTGCCAAATATAAAAAGAATACCATCACATGCTGTGTGTATGTGTTTGTGTGTGTATGTTCACATGGCGAAAAGATTAATTGAATAACTGATCTAAAACCAGAAGTTTAATCGGCTAAAGTCAGGATTCAATTTAAAAGCATAAACTGATGCTAGTCTGTTTTACTGTCATCAAGTCCACCGTCTGGATCCAATGAATCAGTGTGTTCGTCCGTCACTAAACACCTTCCCTCTCCTATCTGCATCTGTGCTCCCAGATCATTGGTTCTGACTGGAGATGTAAATCTTTAAAAACACCTCATGAATATATATTTTTCATTTTAAAAAGTCTCTGTAATTTTCCTAAACAGTTGCTCTTTGTAGTTTTTACGAAACATCGGGAAATATATAAAGTATTTGTTGGGGACTATTTTCAGTGGCGGATTAATCCACATCTGGTGCTGTAGTGAGTATTTTTGGCAGCAGAAGTGTGTGTGGGATTGAGTTAGAAAATACAGTGTGTGAGTTCATGGTGATGAAGGAACGTGTCTCCCATTGCAACTGTTTATTTAGTAATTGTATTTGCCCAAATGTACGATGAAATGTTTTTTCTGGAAATGGGATTTGAAACAGTGGCAGTCGCGTTATATTGAAGAACAAGAAATTACATGTTGAGATGATCGTACCTGTACCAGAGTAAACCATCTTCTACAGAGAGTGATGCATTATGAGTTGTGTGTAGCCTTAATGTCGCTAAGCTAGCCAGTGTTTCCAGTCCGTTTCCAGTGAGTCTGTCAGAGTCAGTCAGCGCTGAAACTGTTTCCATTAGTTTAACCTGCAGGAGTTTCTGGGGGCTGGTGTGAAGTGTTTTGCTGCCAAAGAGAAAAAAATCATGATAACTGAAAATGAGTTCACAGGGTCTCCCGACATCTCCACTGCTGAAATGAACCAGGGAGAAAATCTGTCAAATGGACCAGGGAGAAAATCTGACCCTCGACAGTCTGACGGGAGAGAGATGTCTGTTTTGTCTGTTTTACTGTGTTTCACGTTTCACAGTCGTATAATCTGGGTCCTCCTATATACAAACCAATTAATATAAGTAATGTAAGAATTATGAGAACCCCAGTGAGTCAATACCGAGGTGTAGACACCGACTCCTACAGCAGCTTCTGAGTGTAGCTGGGGGTTTGGTGCCTTGCTCGACAGTGCCCCGGTTTGGTTATTAGAAGCAGTGAAATATTGTGTTTTTGTTGCCCTGTGTGTGTGTGTGTGTGTGTGTGTGTGTGATGGATGCAGTTTGGATTCTCAGGTAACAGTAGCCATGATGGATTCTCACCTGGTCCGGCGAACTGCATCTTGGTCGATGAAGACAAAGATGCGTTAACGCTCAGCTCAGCTCCGGGTCCGGGGGATATTAATGACCCCCCACCCACTGCCCAACCACCACCCACCCCTCCCCAAATACCATCACACCATTGGTCTCTGGCTAACGGTACTGTTTTTGGGGCAAGAGCATCAGTCTGTGTTGCTCCCGATGTGCCGTTAATTCTTCTGGGAAATGGGGGAGAAGTGAATATGTGTGTGTGTGTGTGTGTGTGTGTGTGTGTGTGTGTGTGTGTGTGTGTGTGTGTGTGTGTGTGTGTGTGTGTGTGTGTGAGTATTTGATGAGAAAAAAACATCATGTGTATTTTAAACTCCTGCATCATCACTGGCAACACTTTTATTCTTCCTCTTGCTAACTAATCTCATGTGCAGATCTAAACCAACAGTGAAACGCCTGATTCATCTGATCCATCTGAGCCACAGAGCCCTACTGTTTCCAGAAACTATTAAAAACACATCAGTGGGCAACAGCATAGCATCAGGTGACACGTTCCTCCATCACCGTGGACACACGCACCTTAGTTAATGTTCTCTCACAACAGCACCAAATGTGGATTAATCCGCTGAAAATAGTCCCCAACAAATGCACCTTTTCCTTCCCCCTTTTTAAAAATGAAACCATATGTTTCCGCTGTGTTTTTAAAGATTTACGTCTTCGTCAGGAACCAGTGGGCTCAGAGCTGAGAGCCACAGACAGAGGAAAGAGGTCAGTAGTAAAGTATTGTCTATCATTTCCTACTATGTGAGACATTGACATGGTTTTGTTGCACCCTGTCACATTTCAGCCTCATAAATCCGTCTTCATTAGAGGGAAGATACCGCTGCAGTGACTTGCTTCATGTGACAAACTTTTCTTTTCTTTTTTCCCCACTTAGACCACAAGTGAGTTTTTCAGTAGGTGTATCTCCTTTTAAAAGATGCCGTCCTTATTTAATTCAAAAGACGTAGATTTGATCAGAAGTTGTCCAAATATGTTTCTTTGTACTGATACTAATGTTAGTACACGAGGCCTCTTTAACGCCCCCCCCCCCCCCCCGCCCCATGCTGCAGGCAAGGCAAAGCCTCCAACCCAACTGTCAGTGGCCGAATTGCATTGGGTAATATAGGTGCCAGATTTTAGTAAATTACATGTACAGTCACGTTTTATCGCGGGGGAGGGATGTGGCTGTGTTTCAGGGTTCAAATGCATTTTTCAAAGCTGTGAAGGGGGGTTGTGTTCAAGCTAAACAAAGAAAAAAAAACAGAGATCTTGCTCAGAGTCAATTTACTGGGGCAACAGTGAAAACTGGGGATCCATTTTTCTCTGTGAACTTGGGAGTGCTGCAGCCTGCAGCCCTTTGCAGGGCAGTAGAGATATTTCAGAAGATTCTGGAGTCTCCCCAGGGACAAGGAGACGTCCTCTCCCTCTCCGCTGTCCTGTTTTTAGCTCCTGGATGTCAGGAGGTGCCGCTGTGATTTATTCAGCCTGCCTGCCGCCGCTGCCACTGCCGCCGCCGCCGCTGCTCAGGTGCGAGTCAACTGTACCAACAGATGTATGAGTGGCTGTCACATCTACTCACGCAGGTACAGGTTTATTTTAGGATGCAGACGGAACAGACAATACTGTCTGTTTTTAAATGGCAGCGTGAGAGTTGTGAGCTGGTTTACATTCATTCAGACAGTCTGAAACTTGGTGGAAGCTTTCAGCTGTCAGTCTGTTGCTCAGGGGCAGAAGAACCAGCCCCATATCAAGGGAACATGGGAGCTGAGTTGGCGGCGGGCGTGTTATTTAAAGTACAGGTGAGACTATGACATATAATCCAGTTAATCCAGTGGAATGTTCTACATTTGATTGGGCAACAAAACACTTAGCTGGATGTTGAGCCTGGTTCCACCTTACAAAATCCGAAAAATACTATGTGAAGCTCATTGTTGATGACTGAGGGCCAATTTATACTTCTGCCTGGAACCTACACTTGGCCAGACGTGCAACTCTTAAAAAATGTAACTATGCGTCATGACGACGCAGACGACAAGAGCTATGATTGGCCGACTCAGCGGCGTCGCGTTTCTGGCTCCTCCTCCTTCGCCGCCATTGTACAGACCGTCTCCTCCGATATCGTCTTTAGTTCTTCATTACAGTAAATTAAGGAAAACTAAAACTGCTGTTTAACATCCATCAGCTCTGACTCTGTCAGGATCTGCTGAGTTTCTGTCGCCAACAAACTCGTGAAAAGCAGCGGTAAAGAAATTCAACACAAAGGCATATAAACACCACTGCCAACTAGTGGTATCTTAAATACAGAGTGACACCAACGCAGAAGCATAAATGTTCACGATGGCTTAGGCTACCTACCGCTGCTACGGCTTAGGCTCTGGGTAGTCTCCATGCAGAAATGTATATTCAGCATGAGTCATTGGTCCATAGGTACCTTGACCCAGAGCAACCTCTTTCTAAATCAAACTAGTAAACATATAACCACCATATTTACAAAGACAAAAACAAGGAAACGTCAGAAAACCACACGTGCTGTTCAGCAGCAACACAAACTCACTATAAAGGTTTTAACAAACAACCATCATGTGTGGCTTTTCCATCTTTGTCTCTTCTACAGCAGCCATCCCGTGTGCTTCCTGTATGTTTGCTCATAGCGCCCCCCAAGGATGAGCATAAAATTGGTAGAGGAGATGTCACACAGGTTGCCACGGTGACCATGCTGAGGGTTAAGAAAAGTGAAAGCAGCTGAAGTTGAAGTTGAAGCTCTAAAAGTGGAAGGAATTGAGTTGTCATTTGAAGTTAAGGTACTGAAGTGTCAGGAATTGAAGTGTTAGATGAGGTGTAAGTGCTGAAAGAAAAACACAACCCAGTTTTCAGAGGGATCACATCCTTATCGACTAATCTGCACCTCATGATTTACGTTCAACTGTCTCTGCAGTTACACAAACAAACCAGTGGTTGGCGGCAGCGTTTATATGCCACTGTGTTGAGTTTCATCTCTGCCGTTTTCCACCATTTCATAAGCGTCACTTTGAAATGACGGCGACTGAAACCAAGCGATCCTGACGGAGTCGGAGCTGATGGATGCTGATCAGCAGGTTTAGTTTTTCCTGAATTTACCGTGACGCAGAAACGAAAGAAGACATCGGAGGAGACAAGTCTGTACGACGGCAGCGAAGAAGAGGCAAGAAATGCGGTGCTATAAAGCCGACCAATCATGGTTCTTGCAGGTTTACTTCGCCACAACACGTATATTTTTTTGGAAGGTGCATGTCAGGCGATGGTGTAGGGTACACGGCTCACCACAGAGGCATAAATCGAACTTTATGCCTGACGTTCTGTGCGACTGGAGGTCATCTCCAGTCCTTTGACCACCAATCTTCCCTGATCCTTCCCTGATCCTTACCAAGCATTTAGTTACTAAAACTTAACCATGTCTAAACAATATTCAGTCTTTCTCTAACCTCATTGAAAATAACCCATGGTTTTCAAGAATTCTTTAATATTGCTGTTCTTGCCTAGCGATGGGGATGGAGGGAAGCTGGAGCGTCATTTGAAAGGGTTGATCAAACCCTTCGTTCGGGCTTTTTCTTTTCCGAGTGAAGCTTGTTTTTGGTGAAAAGACAGAAAAAACTTGGCTTTAACACAACACACTCCCTGAGGTGAAAGCTTTTATCCAGTGTTCATTTTTAGACTGGGAGCTTTCCAGTGTGAATTTAACCCCCAACCTCACCAGTGTTGCTGCTGCTCTTCCTTTTTTATCTCCACTACACTGCACAGCTACAATACACGGTGAAGCCAGTTCTTCCTGTTTTAAATCTATTTGACAGAAGTTCACACTTAATCATTTCTTCGCCTCCCAGTCAAACAAAAACATCTTTATGATTTCCTTCCCATTTCTCCCCCTCTTCCTCTCACAGTCGCAGCTATAAGACTTTCCCCTTTCACCAAATTCTTCCCAACTCCCATTTCAAGCATCTATTTTGGTCGCCCCGTGGCAATGATATGGATAAAAGGATTAACTTATTGTCTACCAGTGTGGAGCTCTTAAACTCAGCCTGATGGGCCCCCTGAAAATTGAAAAGATAGATGCCAGGGAGGCTCCATTCAGTGCATGTTAAATTCATTTCCCTTGTTTATTACACAGAGTGATGTTGATGTTTTGAGCCTGAAGAGTTTGGAAGCTGAAAGATGGGAAAAGAAAAAAAACCAAGGCAGGAAATGCACAAACTGTATAAGTTGGGAGGATGCAGTTAACAAAAAATACTGTCGAAGCTCCACTGATCAATATTTTTACACAAATAATTGATTGAATGAAAAATGTGGAAGGGGACTCTCATGTAGAAGCAGAGCATTTCCCTTAGGAGCTGGCGGAGACCAAAACGGGGCTAAAAGAAGAGGGAGTATCGGACTTGGATTCTTAAGGTGACACGAGGCTTGATGCAGATGGATCATCATGTTGCTCTGTTTTTAGACTTATCACCAAAGTGACAATGAAAATATAGGAAATGTAGAGAACCGGAGGAAACATAACACAGCACAGATCATCAGAGTACAAAGTTGACTAGAAGCTGTATGTTGTGTGGTTCCTTTTTCCCGTAGCTGGCATATTTCAGTGAGTTGCTGGTTTGCCTAGTTCTATGTCAGCGTTGTATGTCTGTCAGCGTGTTGTGGGAATCTTCTGCCCCCTTGAGGCCAAATTGGGTATATCAGCGAGTGCTAACTGTCAAGTTATTGGATTAATCAAAGACCTGTTTTAAATGAATGATATATCCCAGAATGCATTGCTACCTCATCTTTAGAACTGCATGTGATACAAATTTTACTTTTAAAGGCATCAGTTGTATTTTTAGTTAACTGAATAATAATAATAATAATAATTTTATTAAAGTAAATAAATATAATAACAACGAGAGCCCAAAGTGACTTCCTTGAATGGTTAATTTAGTCTGAATGACAACAAAAGCCAAAAAAAAAAGCTAAAAACAAATCTGAAACTGTGAAAAGGAGCAAATTCTCGACAAAACCATCCAAATGTGTAAATGTCACATGAATCAATACACATAGTGTATCGTCACATGTGGTTTTACACCCGTAGAACCACATCTTGTATGAAACGTGTGAAAACATTAAGGTCACGTGTGTGTTTTCAGAATTTGCAACTAGTGAAAATACTGAACCTTTTCCTTGGCGGCGCTGTATTTGTTGCTCGAACTGGATTTTGTGAACTTTCTGATTTATTAACGGAAAACAGTGTACGAATGCCATAAAAGGTTGTAACAGAGGATGTGTGCACCGAGAGCTGAGAGAGCCTGGGGGGGGGCTGAAGTAAACAATCAAACATGCGCAAGTAAACACACAGATAAACACACAGGGCAGCAGCGAACCGCCGACACTCACACTGCAGTGTGCACAGCAGATGTCAGTGTTACATAACGGCGCTCTGTTGTCACACACACACACACACACCCACCACACACAACATATGTACACAGGCACAAACACCTGGAACCATCAAGTTGTCACTGCACAGGCTGAGGGTGAATCGACTGCGCTGGACAACTACTTGGTTTCCTCCTAACTTTGGCTGTAATTCATATTTTTTGACCCTAATCAACAATAAAAAGAAATTATCATACAAATATAAAAGTGAAACCAAATCTCTACAGATTGATTTAAATTATTTATGATGACAGAATCCTAAGAAATTGATGACATAAGTATTCATAAGGTTCGGGTGGTATTGTCTTAGAACAATATCACAGTATTGCAGGGTAACTTTGTAGTTTTGTGGTTTTGCAGCAGCATTATTTATCATGACGTCATAAAATCTTGAAAAAAAAAATCCCTTTCTGGTTGTTTTGCGTCTCTTCTTTGTGACATTTTGCGAGTAAACCTGCAAAACTTGCCTCAAACTAGATGCAAACCCATACTTTTAGACATTTATACGCATGGGAACCTTCTCCAAACCAAATGGCCTGGAAGTTGGAAATATATCTGTACTGCACTGATTGTGTCCACTGATATTTATTCCGGCTGGACTGTATTAATGCACATTTGTTCAAACTGGTTAGTATTTGTCTGCAGGTTGAACAATGTATCGGATAAACAAATACTGACTCAGAAATCATTAGGCACATTTTTAAATCCATTTTTTTTAACTTGTAGATCATGAACACGCTTTTGTAAATCGGGAGCGAGAAAAGTTATTTCTTTTCATGAGATTATCAGACACAAACAGAACAAGTAGAGCAGCCAGCATGTGACCGACTCATCCTTGTTCATGTGATGCTTTGCGATGCGAGATAAGGTTTGAATACTGGAGATAAGACCTGACCGATTTGTGACCTGCCTGTTGAGGACATGCATTTCTGCAGGCAGGTGTCTGATGTGCACATTCAGCTGATCTAATGCTTGATATCACATGTAACAATGTGGGTTAGTGAGAGCTGATTCACTGTTATCTCCACTGTGCTCTGAATTACTAGCAATATAACCAGTCTAACAACCAGTCTGGTGTTTATCCATGATGTGTTTCTTTTTTAATGTTTATAACTACTGCTCCAGGTCAGAAAAATCATTTAGCTGGTAATTTTTCTCTTTGTGTGTGCTCCAGCCACACAAATATACAGTACTTACACCAATATTTAACCACTCCTTGGTGGTCACTCCTTTTTTTGTCTAAGGAGTGAACACAACATTGACACATCATCTCGTTTTAAGTTGATATGTTCTCAAACAGTTGCTTATCACCACATCCAGCAGTAGAGTGGTTTCATTTTCCCTGACTTTTAGCAAGGACATTTTATTAATAAATGTATGTATGTACTGTGTGTTTCATAACAAGAAACAAGTGAATTCTTTACAACAATCAGCCACCACAGTGAATCAAGGGCATATATATACAGTATATATAAATCTACAGCACATAAACACCGAACACAAAAACCAAACACTGCAATGTATATGTTGATTGGTTTGATGCAGATAATATATCTGCTCTCTCAGCAGATTTTTGACACAGAAGATAGTCTTGCACTCTTACTCTGAGACAAAAGGAGTTAAATTAACTGTAAAGGTAGTCGTCTGTTTGCTTTTACCCTGTTGTGGCAGAAAAGGAAGTGATGCATCTCACATCTGGGGACTCTGCTCTGTTTGTTGTTAGCTCACAAGCCACAGTCCTTCACCAGCAGCTTAACCATTACGGCACTGAGCTTCTAGCATCTGTTTCATGAGGATGTGGATCCATCTTCTCATGCTAAACATTTTACAGTTAATTCTGACGGTTCATCAAGTAATAAATACAAAATAAAGTAATGAATATATACATGTTTAACAGTAGATAAGAAAGAGGTTTCCTTCATTAAAATGTTTTTTCTTTTAATACATATCCGAAAAATGAAAAATCCGAAAAATGTTTTTTCTTTTAATACATGATAAAAAAATATTTTTTTATCTATTTTTCGTTCATTTTTCAACTGCAGCAAAAACAAATTAAAGTAATACAAATAGTCAACTGAAAACATAACCCAAATGGCTGTGACAGAAGCATTTTTAAATTGTTTCAAGTTTAAATGGTATTGTAGTGTAAGACGTCCCTAATAAGAGCAACGCTGGGGGATGTAACATAACCGTGTTAAGTAGCTTTGTTGACTCCGTCCACGTGGCAATATGACAGAGCTTTGGTTCCACTGGGGATTGTACCCAGGACCTTCTCCGTCTAAAGCAGACATGATGACTATATAATGGAGCCAAGCACATTTGCTAAAATAAAATAAAAAGACTGCATTATTTCAGAATATTTACTGGTAGTCAGGTTATTTATAGACTTCAAGCTGTTTTTACTGATGCCCCATACTAGTTCTGTTTCCACAAGTTTGGGTTAGGACAGAAATATTGAAACACATTTTTATTGAAGTTTTATGTAATTGAGCTAAAGTATTTTGATAATTGAGGTTACAACCATTGGTTGTTTCCAACAATTCTCAGTTTCTTTACTTCATTCATGAGGCAGAGGTTTGGTTCCACTGGGGATTGAACCCAGGACCTTCTGCGTGTAAAGCAGACGTGATGACCGCTACACTATGGAACCACTGTGTGGCATGGTTCTTAGTTCTGACCAAACAAAAGCAGTTACTAATGCTTCAGATACACTTGTAGACTCCAGCAATCTATAGCAATAACATATAGTTGTGATCCCACAGGGATTGAACCCAGTGAAAACACTGCAACGTTTCACACAAAGAAATCATGAAGACCACTACACTAAGGAACCACAGTGACGAGAAGTGGTTCTCTGATATAATCTGGCTATAAGTCAGATTCTGACCATGCGTTAGCAGTTACTAATGCTGCAGGTACATTTGATTAACTCCAGCCATTATTAGCAATATTACAGACCTGTGGTTCCGCTGGGGATTGAACCCAGATAAACTTCATGTTTATGGTTAGATTGCAATTTGTGTTGATTCACAACAATCTGTTCCCGTAAAGCTTTCTTTTCCTGACAGGCCCAAATTTTGAATCCAAAACTATAGGTTTCATCCTTTCATTTGGAATTGGGGAAGTTAGAGCATTTGGTTCCACTGGGGATTGAACCCAGGACCTTCTTCGTGTTAAGCAGATGTGATGACCACTACACAATGGAACCACTGTAGATTTGACTGATCTAATCTGGCTATAAATGAGATTTTGACACATATATTTGAATATCCAAACCACTCATATAAGCCGTACGTGCTGCAGTGACGTCCACTCTTCTATATTATCATTTTTATACGTTCTGTTTGCCATATGCAGGGCTGTCTGCCCACGTCTGTGCGAGCAGCTTTGAAAAGGCTCATCCATCGGGTCCATATGGGGGCCCTGAGGGCGGGATGGTGTGTGTGTGTGTGTGTGTGTGTGTGTGTGTGTGTGTGTGTGTGTGTGTGTGTGTGTGTGTGTGTGTGTGTGTGTGTGTGTGTGTGTGTGTGTTTTCGGGTGGGGAGGGGGCACAGAAGGCTGAGCAGCATGTTTTCTCTCAGTATGAAAAATGACTGAAGCACCGATATGCTCGCACTATCTATTCAATGTATTTAAATAAGTGTGGGAGGGGTTGGGGTGTGTGTGTGTGTGTGTGTGTGTGTGTGTGTGTGTGTGTGTGTGTGTGTGTGTGTGTGTGTGTGTGTGTGTGTGTGTGTGTGTGTGTGTGTGTGTGTGTGTGTGTGAGCAAGCGTGTGTGTCCTTGTACTTCTATCTTTGTGAGGACCAGTCTGAGTTATACACCATATGGACTAAGTGACATTTGGCCCATTCAAAGGGCTGTTTGAGGGTTAAGACCTGGTTTTAGGGTTCAGTTCAGAATCAGGTTTAGGTTTGGTATGGTGTAAGGGGCTGGGGCTTGCATTATGTCATTGAGTGTCCTCACAGCTAATGTAAGAAAAGCAATGTGTGTTTCTATGTATGTGTGTTTGTGTGTGTGTGTGGGCATGGGAGAGGTGGTTGCTAATAGAGACAGATGCATTTGTATCACCGAGTGACAGCTGCAGAGTCTAAGGAAGTGATTTTAATTTGCGTCAAAACAGTATTTTCTATTTAAAGCAAAAGTCTTTTGATATTTCATATTTGCATCGAGACAGGTGACAGGACAGGTAAAGGGGCCTGCAGATCAACGCTCGCCAGATAAAAGCGGAGCGGGGACTTCTAGCGACCGCAAATGTCTTTCCATCGGTTGCGCGGCGGCTTTGTGCGTCTGGCCGGCGGTACTTCCCCGGCTGGCGTACCTGCAGCACACAGTGGTCGGAGACTGCTTCAGTTGCAACAGCAGCGTGTCAGTTGTGTTTGGCTGCTGGTGATAAGCTTCTACTCTTTCATGTGTCGCTGTCTGAGGTGTCAGTGAACGTTACTGCGGTTAGACAGGAAACAACTACCAGGGGCTGTGTGTGTAACTGAGGTGTGTGTGTGTGTGTGTGCATACGCGTGTGTGTGCGTGCGTGTGTGTGTGTGTGCGTTTCTGCTCTTAAAGTGTGTGTGCATTTCACTTTTGTCACGTTATCTTGTGAACTTCAGCTCTCCGTTGTGATAGGAGAAAGGAATAGTTTGAAAATGATTCGACATGTTTTCCTTCTTGTTTGCGAGAGTCAGATGAGAGACAGTATGAGAGCGAAATACAAAGCGACAGCTGGGAGACTTTTAGCTCCGCTTAAAGACTGGAAGTAACTACTTTGTGGTTTTATTGGGGGGGGGGTCATGTCCATATGAGTGAAAGAAAAAGAACTAAAATGCTCAACAGTGTTAAAACCACAGCAATGTATTATAGTGGTTCCATTGTTTAGCGGTCATCACATCTGCTTTAAGGTCCTGGGTTCAATCCTCAGTGGAACCATTTGCTCTCACTAATGATTGAAGTAGGCAAATGGGCACCTGATCAAAAATTCATTTTAATGTAACCCTATGTATAATCAAAATGTGGCTGATGTCTAGTGAATGCCTTAGAATGTAATTTCACATTTGTGCTTTGACACTCAAGTTAAAATCACCATTTTATTTTCACCGTGAGCTTCAGAACAGCAAACACATTTCTGACACAAAGCTTCCGCTGTGTATTTAAAAGATGTGGCTGTTCACCAGGAAGAGGGGGTCTAGTGAAAGAAATGTAGGGAGCAGAGGTTTGGGAGTGTCACCTACATCCCCGACTAAAAATCAGGATACCTCCATCTCCGTGGCATAAGATTGGACTGTCCTGTTCTTCACTTGTAAAGTCCTCCGATTTTATGAGAATGAAATAGTAAGTTGTTGTAATGTCCTTTAAAGGAGAATCACTTAAGAACACATGACTGAAGGAGCACGGTTGTGTTTTGTGATGATATTTCCTGCTATGCCTATGTAAATCCTGGTTATAACGTTTCTACAAAGGTGCATCTATCTGCTATTTTACTGTTCAGTATCGGCAAATAAAATTAAGATACATTTTCTAGAAGTTTGTTAAAAATTTACTGAATATTTGAAAAAAATGAATCTATGCAGCTGCAGGTTGGTGTTAGATCCATATTTCCCTCTTTCTACGCATTCTATTTCATTTTGTGTCATCTTTCCCATGTCGCCGTTCTAAAGAAGTTTCTGTCATCCTTGGCATGAGCTGCGTTACTCAGTTCCTCTTGTCATTTTAAAACAAGTCACTGAAAGTTCACTCACATCTCTATGACTAATCCTTAAATCTCATTTTATCTCCACCATCTTAAATCCTTGGTTCATTTGATGCTGCGGGTGACTGGAGCCGGCGAGAGGAAGGGTAAATCTTTTATTTTTCTTTTTTTTCTTTTTGTTTTGATCTCCCTGATGAGCGGCAATGAAATGACTTTGGCGGCTGCGGCTAATGCACTATAATTGGTATGAGGAGCTGCTTGCTCTGAACAATTATAAGATGCAGAGGCTGTAATCTCTGCTGAGACGGAGACTGATTCTCTCCATCTCTCTTGTCAGCCTGCCGTGTTTTACGTCGCTCAAAGCTTTAAAACAGATTTCAGACGCAGCGAAGCAGCAGTGACAGATGTTTTTTGACGGCGCAGGCTTTACCTGCTGCTGCCTGGTGGACTAAACTCTTGTCTTTCACCCGTCAGTTGTGTTTTTGGAAGAGGCGGAGTGTCAGTGAGCAGGATGACACCAGGCCACAGCCTCAGCTCCGGGTTACAGACTGTCTGGATGTGAGCACGGATTGGTCCCCCTGCTGGGCATTTTCTGCCTGACGCAGCTTCGATGGTGCCAATCGCTCCGGCTGCCGGGGCGTCGGCTGCCGGGGCTTCGGCTGCCGGGGCGTCGGGCAGGAGCCACCCATCGCTAATGTTTGGCTCCTTGTTTGGCTCTTTAATCCAGTTCACCACCTTGGTGTGGCGGAACGGTGGTCAAGATGTCTCCCTACCGCCCCTTTGCAGCCGGCCCTAGGATCCTTGCTTTCCCCACACCTTGTCCTTTCCAGGTCTTTGAGATCCTTCCTCAGCTTAGAGACTTCAGGACCTCCTGGGTGGATGTTCTAGTGTCACTTCTGCAACCACCTTCCTCTTGATAAGTTAACGCCCTCCCCCCTGCCCGTGAGCACACAACTGACTGCTCTTCTTTCTCTCGAAGGCAGCCTCCATTCCCTCTTCCCATGGAACGGCCCAGTAGAAGTTGACCGGAGCACCGTATCTGGCCGTAGGTAGGTTGCGGTTGTCTCTTGTGGGAACTTCAACTGACGGTCGAGGTCAGCTCTCATGAACCGGCTTACGTCCCTTCAGGGTTTCGGCTAGTTTACGTTGAGCCGCCATCCACAGGCAGGTTTCCTCCAAGCTGCAACAGAGGTGCAGGTTATCGAACATGGTTCTGATAAGGAAGCTCGGCCTCTCTTGAGGCATCCTCCACATATCTGCCTACGTTTCAGCCCTGCTGATCACAGCCTCCCCAGGTTGTCCAGCTCCTTTGCTGTTGGCTCACAGCTCTGATTTTATAGCACTCCTCTTCCATCTTCGCAACATCAGCGATCATAAAAGTCTTTCCACTCCTTTCTTTTCGGCTTGTAACCATACGCCGGGTGCCGATCCCCATCCAGAACCGGCCCTGCCTACGTAGCTGCAGAAATCCAATGATCTCCTGGTGTTCCTGTCGATTGAAGGCCAGGTCTGCTTCTCTTCATTGCGTTCATCTTGCATTCTGTGCAAGCATGGGCCTCGGTGATTAGGACAGAGAGGTCAGATGATTCCTTCACCCCAAACACGTAGCCCAGGCTAATGGATTTCAGTGGAAGCCTCAGGGTGTGTCTCCCAATCAGTGCCATGTCAGAAAGACACAGATGAAAGCTCAGACACTTATGGACGTAGCTGTCAGTTTCTGAGTCAGGTAAGCAGGTCTGTGAAGGGTCTTAAAAAACCTGGAATTCAGTTTGACACGGATCAGACCTGAAATGTGCCCTGAGGAGTTTTCTTGTAAACAACCAGAGTTCTGTTAGCATTTAGTGCTTCTAGCAAAAACTCACTGTGTGAATCCTTTAAGTCTGACGAACAAATTGTATACATTTTCCTCATGATATGAATACAACAGCACTGCTGTCGTCATCGTTGGACCAATGCGACACCCTCCCCACGTCCTCCTGTTCAATTATGAGTGCATGCATGTATACAAAGAATCGAGGGACTCGCTGACCATTAAAGGTCAGATCGTCTCCCCATCACTCCGCTCTCCCCAGGTCACCCCCTCCTTGTGGCATGTGCTCAGTTCGTTCAGCCGACGTCTGCACTTTGAGTGCTGCAGATCGCTGAAGAGCGCCAGCTGTTTTCCTCACAGCAGAACGTTGCCTTACTCTGTGGTCGGAGAGAGAAAACCTCTGAAGTGAAACAAAAAAACAACAAAAAAAAACAGGCGGAGTTGAAAGAAATGTCACATTAGAATAAAAGAAAAAACAAGTTTTCAGGATTGCATGTGTTCTTCCAGAAGTGTCTCCTTGTCAAGGTGAAAAAAAGGCACATAAACAACATGCTGCAGGGAGGTTGTTTATGTTAACGTGTCTGGTGCCTGGCAGTCAAGTGCTGGAGCACAATCCCAGGAAGTGTCCTTGTCCTCTGAACGACACAACGCGCTCGTCTTACTGTTTTAAATGCACAGACGCGGTTGTGTCTTCTTTTTTTTCTTCAGGTAGTGACTTTCTCAGTAGACTCTAGCTGCAACATTCGATCCAAACACAACTTCCCCTACGTCAGACTCAAAAAATATCTGGTACCAGGGCAAGTGAGTGGAATACATAACAAAAGCAGACAGTTGACTGAAAAATATATGAGCAGGGAGTGTTTTTGGAGTGAGTAGTGTGTGTGTGTGTGTGTGTGGGGGGTATCCGAGCTACTTCGCCCTCGCGAGAGCTCTTTCTTTGGCATCTTCATTTTAAGCCCGGCTTAGCTTGTTGCGGGCAAATGTCTCTCTCCTCCATCCATCACGGCCCTCGGGGATCCACTCGCCACGTCGGCTGCTTTTCTTCCTAATGCCCCCCTCCCTCCGACGGGGGTCCGGGGGCCGGTCGGACCCCGCGGGAAGCGTCTCTTGTCCCTCATGTGTTTCCTTATGTTGCTGCTCTCTGCTCAGCTCTGCCGATGAATTATGGAGGAGAGCGGGACAACAGGAGAAACCCCCCCGGCTCTGATACGCTCTGAATAAACAGATTTGGTCAAGAAATTTGGGCTGCGACCAACAATTATTTGAATTATCGGTATGATCTGTCTAAAACTGTTGTAATTAATCAATTATTGTTAGATATATATATATATATATATATAAATAAAATGTCAGGAAACAGTGAAAACGCTGCTCTCGAGGTTCCCAAACCCAAGTTGGCGCTTTCGATATTATGATAAAATATGAAAATTAAAAAATTAAAATATGATATTAAAACAAGGAAAAGCAACACATCCTCAGACTGAGAAGCTTATTATTATTAACATGAATTAACTGGGACTTTATTGAGAGTCAAGTGCCAATTTTAAAATCGAAATTTTCACAAACACAGCAAAAGCTGTTTTTTTTCCCCATAAGATTTTTCCTTTTTTCTGGGTTTTTCTGAAGTATTTTCTTCATTTACATCAGCTGTGACCAGCCTCTCCAACAGTTTCCTTTGTGCATTGCACAATAGGACAACGGTGTCCATCGAAACCAGACTCAAAAATACAGGCATTTCAGTCTGTGTTCTGACATTTTGGAGAATATGTCAGTAGTCATATTTTTAGTGTATTTTAAATGTTGCAAATTTAAGAAGTTAAAATAGTTTAATAAATTAATTAAGTATAATTCCTGTTATCCTCCAGCTTTGCTTTTCAGCTTCCATTTTTCCCCTCTCATCCCTCTTGCTCGCTCCAGTTGGTATATTGACAGACCTGATGTGGTTTGCATGGGCAGTGCTGAGAGCTCCACTTACAGAAGCTCTAACTACCCCATTCGGATAAATCAGCCGCCTCAGCATAATCTCCGACAAATGAAATAAGAAAATTTAACATCTAGAGTTTTATCTTGAAATCCAAGTTCCTCCTCATTGATGCATCGGATACATTTCTCAGACTGCTTTTCATTGTCCCGTCCCTGCATATTGAGGGAGGTTGCAGATATTTTAAGGTTGGACGCGTCCTTCGCTGCTCTGCTCTCCAGACCCCGTGTGTCAGGCTGCGAACGTCCCACGGCGCGGACCCGCCCTCAGCCGCCGCAGGCCCCCTCGCCTCGGCGAAGCTCTGAATATTTCAGCGCCGAGGTGCAGGTTCTGGGTCAGTGTGTCAGTGTGTGATCCGCTGTGACAGAGTGCAGAGAAACTGAGACAGGAACAGGGAGCAGGCAGGCTGAGCAGGCTGAGGAGGAGGAGAAGCAGCGCATTCGCCGGATTAATCACCAGCTGCTGATCACAGAGCAGTTTGAAGCATCGGACAACGTTACATTTCTGCAAAACGTCCTAATGTGGTCCGGTGATTTTGCAGCTGTAAAACTTAACGAGAAACTGCTGCTCAAAATCTGGTTCCCACATGTTCACTGTGGACACAAAGCTTTAATGTAGCTGAGACACGGTCGTCCAGACGCCCAGCTTCAATGAGAAAATAACTTAAAATATCTCTGTGTAACCGCGTCCACAGGGTTCATGACATAAATTTCACCAGCAGCTCACAAATGCAGCGACTGCGCATGTGCGGAGTGTGTCTGCTTACTCAGACACATGGGTGGGTTACTGACCCCACCGGGCACAGGTCCGGGGCCCCAAAGGGTGATGGGGGGGGGCAGCCTCTGTTTGAGCTGACTGCTCCTGATCATAATCAGTCTATGTAATACTGAGAATCTACCCAGTAAAATTTAGTATTTGTTTTATGTGGTTCATTTCCTTCATTTTACAGCTGCACTCCACTGAAGAGCAGATCAGCTCAGCTTTCAGAAAACAGAGCCTAGAGAGACGCAGAAAACGACCACAAAGAGACGCACAACAACTGCAATGAGTCACAAAACAACGTCAAAGAGACTCAAAACGACCACAAAGAGATGCAATAGAGAGCAAACATCTACACAGGGACATAAAACAACTGCAATATGACACACAACAACCACAAAGAGACGCAGAACAACTGCAATGAGACGCAAAACGACCATAAAGAGACGCAAAACGACCACAAAGAGACACAAAACATCCACAGAGAAAACATCTGCACAGGGACGTAAAACAACTGCAATATGACACACAACGACCACAAAGGGACACAAAATGACCCCAGAGTAACACAAAACATCTACAAAGAGACACAAAAGAGAGAAAACATCTACACAGGTACATAAAAACACTGCAATGTTTCTACAGAGACACGAAACATCTATAAGGAGACACAAAACATCTACGATGGGACATAAAAAAAAAAAAACCTGCAACAAGAGGCACAAAGACCCCAAAGAGAGATGCAAAACAATATTTTTGATATTTAAATGTCTTGGTTTTATTCCATTCATTACACTTACTTCAAAGTTTCGCTGGAAGCAGAGATGCTTCTCTCTTCCTCAGGTTGTAGTGTTGATTCCCATCATTTATTCGCTGCAGCCTGACGCCTCAGATATTCTTTTTTTTTCTGTATTTCTTGGAGCTGAAGCAGCTTCTGCTTCTCCAGCAGCCTGGAGTTGAAAAGGGCAAAGCTAATGAATATTCTAATCTGGCCTAGATTCTGCGATAAAGCCTTGTAGGTGCTTGAAGACAGCGCCTGTTATCATGTCTTTGAAATATGAAGTGTGTGTGTGTAGGTGTGTGTGTGTGTGTATGTGTGTGCCCACGCACGGGAAGGATTCATTTTTAGAGGCAGCCAAAGGTCGCTGCAGATAAATGGCGACCCCCTCGGCTGGACCCGGAAAACAGGGCGAGTGTTTTGGGGGTTTGGCTGAGGAGGGTTTTTGCAGCCACAATAAATCAAGTTTTTTTCCAGGTCTACGTTTGATGATCAATGAAATCAACCGGATCGTTTATTTTCGCCTGTTTTTTTTTACATCGTGTTTTGTGTGCACGTGGCTGGGCTTTTCTTGGTAACACTACCGTTTGTTCTGAGTCATCTGAGCAAGAGGCCAAGAGGGTGGAAAGCCTCAGGTTATCTGACACCATCTGGGGCAGATTCGGGTTCCTCCTTACTGATGGGAACTGGCTGTCAGAGACGATCCACGTCCTCCTTCAACATCCACTTTTTTAAAATTCCTTCCGAGATTATCTCCTCCGGAGAGACAATGTTATTGGTCCACGCACCTGAAAACACACTTAAGAGTTTATCACAGACACGGTTTCATCTGTCATCCCCCTCGGTAAGAATCATGTTGCACTTGTTATGCTAACGAGCGGCAGGTTTATTGTTGAAATTCAAAGTGATTTTCCGAAAACAGTTGGTCGACTCCATGCAGAAGCGAAAAGCCAGCAGCTTTTTATTTCCAGCTGGCCGTCCGATGGGTTTGTTGGCCGCGTGGCCGGAATGTTTCGCCAGCGCTAATTGGCGAGCTACTTAAAATCAATACTGTATGTGAGGGGTCGAAAACTCCCGCTGACGCCTTCGTGCTTGTGGCTTTTAAAAGGAGAACCCTGTAGGAGCATCTTAAATATGCGCAGTATGGTTTAACACATGATTACGGCATCGGTTAATGCATTATTAAAGGACGGAGGCAAAGGTCAGCAGGAGGTCAGCCCCGGTGGTGGCGTAGCGTGTAGAGTACGTTTCACTCTGACACGAGTGTGTTTTGCTGCCTAAAAAAGAAACAAAGACCTGCTTCCCTTATTCTGTTAATCAGGAAACAAAATCAGGACAATGATGATACTGTTTACCTGAAATCTGATGTGCGGATTGGTGGCCATGTCAGCAGCGTGCCTCTACAATAGTGGGCACATTTACTCCAATATTGTATTTAAGTACAATTCGAGTTACTTTGCTTGAGTATTTGAATTTTAAGTTGTTTTATACGTCACTACATTTCAGGGGGAAATGCTGTACTTTTTACTGCTCTACAGTTATTTCACAGCTGTAGTTTCTGGTTACTTTTACTTTTTATTAAGATTTTACATAAAAACACATATGATTCTCGTATGCAATTCAACACATTGTTCAGGATTTAAATATCGGTCCCCAGTGTTTGATGATTTCACTCCCTTACAAAGAAGCAGTGTCACGTTGAGGCTCTTTGTCACATTTCACTTTCAATTCAAACTGAGATTAATTGGCCAAGAATCAATTAAGTACTTTTACTTTTGATACATCCTGATAGTACTTTGCACCTTTACCTGAGAAGGATTTTCAGTGCAGGACTTTTAATTGTACTGGAGAATTTTTTCTACATTGTAATTGTGGTACTTCTCCACTTTTCGCCAGAAATCGTTTTCTGTCTTGTTTTCTAATCAGAAGCTCCTCTAAATGTATTTCCCAGCATGCCGTAGAACAAAAAACAGTACCCAGTATGAAAAAACAGTATGAATCACTGGCTGTGGCCCTCAGGGGACGGTCGCCATGCTCCCATGCACTTACAGGCAGAAACTGTGAAGATGGTAGAAAATGATGGTAGAAAAAGGTTACTCCAATCTATCAAGGTTGTTTTTCTCCCCTCTAGCTTATAATAAACTCTTGAGGTTGTTCCACTGTTTGTATTAAACTACTTCCTGGACATTTTGAGGACAAACCGCCATCAGTCACAATCACAAAGATTTTTCTTTCCCACTTTAACACCACGTCGTCCCGTTCGTCCTTCAGGAGTCAGCTGTAGGTAAATTGACAATTTAAAAGCGAATCCCCGGAGCCGAAGGGGAGAAAGCAGCTTTCCTTCAGGCTCCGGCAAAAATCCATTAAACGTGGCCAGAAGTAAGATGCAGGGGGAATAAAGAACTCACTCTCCGCCATTAAACACCCCCAGACAGCTGCTCTCAGCCAAACACGGATTAAATTGAGGATTCAGAAATTAGGAAGATCGCTTTGCGCCATCAGAGGTGCCGATTATGGCTTTGATACAAGGCTCCCACTCTTCCACTTCGCATCTGTGCCTCCCTGTTCAACTGGTTCTGTTAATTACAGTGGCAGCGTGAAGAAATACCGGATTGTCATGATGCCACCAACAGGTTTGACTGCTCAGATTTACTGTACGAGTCCAGAACGAGCTCATAGAGCCAGTGAGGACGGGATCATGATTGAAAATACCGGTTTTGTTTCAACAGAGGAATCACATTTGCATAAAACAGAGCTTCTTTTACTTAGTATAGCCAAGGCTGCTCTTTCCTCTAATGGAAACCAAAGCTGGATCTGACCTGGAAACAATGGGTCGTCCCGTTAGACCTCTGACTACCCGCTCAGTCCTCCACCACCAGCTCCCGCCTTCGTTCCCCATCCAGGTCTGAGTTAAGTCTGAGTTAGGTCCGTCTCTGCCACGTTGTCTGTCACGCATCTGCACCAGGAAATTTTTTGCTCCTACCTCCGGGATGCGTTCTGCGTCCATTCATACAAACGGCTCGGCCAATGCCGTCACCTCTGCTTTATGTCACTGATGATCTTGGTTTTTCTGGTTTTTCTCTACAGTTCCAACGCCGGGATTTTGTTTGGCCGGTCCGTTGGCGTCTTGGGTTTTTCTGTTGACGCTGCCATAGCTACAGCGTTTTTGTCCCAAATAAAGAAGACAGTCGGGAGCCAGACCATCGACGGTCACTTATTCCCACTTATTTCCTCTTATTCTCTCAGTGCGTGTGCTTTCCTTGATGTGTCATACGTAATTTAGGCGTTCCATGTTCCATGTTCCATGTGGAGGTCCTCACGGCTTCACTTTGTTCTGATGATTAAAGACCTGACCTAGGACTCAAGTCAGACCGAATCCAAATTCTGGCCTGTGTATCAATGTGTCCAAGCAGACCCAGCTGGACCCAAGTATTGGCATCATCGGCTCTGATCCTGTCGTTTGTCTCTAAACACCTGGGGAGAGAACCTTTTCAGACGAGGCAGGTAACGAGAACCATGAAGACAACGTTTCACCGGAGCTTTGTTCTGACAAGTGAAGCCGAACTTATTTTAGGAATTTTAGGAAGGTTCAGGTGGGCGCCAGGATGTTTTATCGTCGGTGCAGGAGGTGGAAGCAGGTCTCGTCTTTGAAGCATATAAACAGATTATTTTAGTCTCTGTGATGGTGACATTTGTTCTTAAGATATTATTCTCTTTCTTTTTCTTTTTCAAAGCTGCTTGTTAATTAATCAAATTAACAGACAGATCATCAAGATGCTGCTGCTGCTGTTGTGTCTGTTTGAGGTTGACAGCATTTTGGATAAGGTCTAATGATCCTCAGGTCTGTTCGGGTTAGCTCTGGCTGTGCTTGCCCCCCCGCCCTCGGATCAGGGCTCTCTTTTATGAAAGTTCATTAATGTGCATCGGGTTCAGGAAGGTTTTCCATAGGTCTGTTTTGGATTAAGTCCAAACCTTTGGATCTGTGAAGATCTCCTAGTTCCATGTTGCAGGCCGACCTTTGATTTACACTCCCCTGGTTTCCATCAGTTTTTCACCATCATGGTCGTACAGTCATACAGCAGTTTTCTTACCGAAGGCCTGGTGATTGTTTGGCAGCTCCTTGTAGTTCCCATAACAGAGGATTCCTTTTTTAATGGGCTGACATTGTTGGTGCCAGAACGCTGTCTTTTGTCAGGCCCTTCACCTGAGACCAGTCCAGCTGGGCTGAACCTGCAGGGACATACGTTATACACTTGTACTTTCTCCATGATGTCATCTGAGTTTATCTTGATGATTTAAATATGGGTACAGATTCGGATCTGCAAATCATGATACAGAAAAAAAGCATTAAACTGGTTTTAAAAACATGCTGAGCAGCGTTTTTTGCAGCGAGTGAAATCTTGTTGAAAACCAATTCACTGCAGTTACGGCGAATTTTTGAGATTTTACCTTACTCAGAAACTCAAAAACGGTCACCCTCATGTCTCACTTCTTTATTTTTTACCATTTTGTAAAAAGCAAATTGTGACTGTTCTGCTATTTTAAACCATCTGTTTCTATTTTTTTAACATTGTGATCTCTAAATTGTCTCTTTACAGTGCTTTATGATGTGTTTACATTTAAGTGTATGTATCTATAAATTAACATTATGCTGACATTGCAGTACTACAGAGCTGAGAACAGACTTACATGTAACTGGGCTCTAAAAAAAAAGATGTCAATCTGCACCGAGCATTGAAACTGTCTAAAGTCATCCGTAGGAAACGCTACAGATCAATGCAAAGATTTGTTTTGCTTGCAACTGTAAAGACAGAGAGTTTTCAATCCAAACCTCTGACTGGCCTCAGGCTAATGGGCATTGTAGTTTTCAGATTGTAGTATTGTAGTATTGCTCCCCCCTTGCGCCTCTCTGGGTATAGAGAGGTGCAGTGATGAGAGGAAGAGATATAAGCCCCCCTCCCCCTGCTGCCCCACGGATTTAGTTGAAAACTGTTGTAGAGCTGCTGTAAACTCCCCCTAATGATGCAATGACGTTGAAAATGTTTGTGCCCAATCATTTTGAATGAGCGACGGCCAACGGGAGGAATATGACACTCGGCCGACCACTGGTGTGATTCCGTCACTCACTAACTCACTCGGTCACTCACTCACTCACTCTCCAATCAGTCAGTCAGTCACTTGCTCGGTCAGTCACTTGCTCACTCGGTCACTCGTTCACCCAGTCACTCAGTCACTCGGTCATTCACTCACACACCACACAGTCACTCTCACGTCACTCACACTCTCTCCAGCCGGCCAGGGCTTTTGGCTGGCCGTGGCCGGTCCCCAGCCGAATACACATTACAGGTGCAGTCACACAGAAACACACACTCTGACCTTGCTCTGAGCAGGGTTAATGTCGCCAGAGCAGCGAGTCACTTTGGCCCCGACAGATTTTTCCTGTCGGGATTTAAGTCCTGGGTTCACCTCAGATCTCTCTATGGTGCAGAAAGCACAAGAAAAATCGTCTTCCACCCGATCCGCAGCCGAACATGATGGTTACAGCTTTTTCTTCTCTTTCTGTCTTGCAGGTTTGTCGGCAGCGGTGAAGAAGACACACTCATGTGAGTTCACCATTTTTATGTTGTTATCATCAGATGTTTAGGACCTGGTTCGTTCTGGATGGATGGGAGTCGTGTTGTCTCTCGGAGAGGCCCGTCTATTTTACACTAATGTGGTTTGAACATGTTTGATAAATGATCATGTGAAGGCATTGAGCTCTTCTAGCTGTAGATTTTCAGGCAGCGTTGGACATTAGGGACGTCAGTGCCTTCAGCTTTAGATCTGTCAACAGTTTTCAAGAGGATTTCCACTTCAGTAGAGGGAGTAGTTGAGGTCTGTGGATTATTCTGAGTAGCTAACAGCCTATTTTATTAGATTAACAGTGAGAAGTCAAAGGGTTTAGCACCATGAACTAACTTGGGTACAAATCCCTTAACAACCTGACCCCTTAAAGACTTTGAGAGCAGGTGGTCTCAGCTGAACTTAATCACTTTCAGCGGATGAGTCTCTGATGCAGTTTCTGGCATCTGCGGTAAAGTGAAAGTTTATTTCTCCACATTAGATCTTATTTTTTAACCGTAAAACATGTAGAAACTGTGAGTGTGAAGGGCAGATGGGGATAAATATGTGACGGCGGCCCGCTGCCACAATCGAGTCTCCCTCATTAGAGCTCTAATAAGAGCTCTATAAGGTCAGATAATGAACGAAGGTGAGATGCTCCTGCCAATTCAACTGTTCATGGGATGATCGCAGGGAGAACCACTGATCCTCCAGGTGCTGCGGAGGATTTTACCAACAGCTCGTAACACACTGCGGAGTAGCTACTGACTGGGTCTGATGGGGGGGGGGGCTCGCTGCCAGCCATCGAGTCTCTCGGAGCGTAAATCATCCTCCTGTTCTACCAAATTGGAGGTAGAATGAGGCTCCTGCTGCTCCTCAGTTTCCTCTCCCTGTTGGCAGGAGTCGTTCTTGCCTGAAGCCCGGATGACTTCAGCGCTCTGATATTTTCTTGGCCTGGGCCGTTTTCTGGGAGCTTAATCGTTTTCGCTGAAGCTCCGCGGCTCAGTCGGGGGATTTGTTTTATGAAGCCGAGCGGGACGTCGGGCTCCCTGCTCCCTGTCGGGTCGAGCTGCGCTTCGAGACCTTCCGGTCACCGCCGAAAGGCGACTTTATTTTTGAAAGGGAAGCGCCGAGGTTTTATCCACTGCGCAGATACACATGAACAACATGGGAGCAGGGGAGTGACTAAAACACATCCTGGTCATTGTGGGGCTTGAAAGTAAAACTGGTTTAAAGTGATAAACCTTTAAGATTTTCAATAGATTTCCAGATCATGTTTTAGACCTGCTCTGAGTCTTTTAAGTGCACGTAATGTAATTTTCTGCCACTAGGGGGCCTCTCAATGAAAACAATAAGAAAAGACGGGGATTCGGTTACGTCTCGGAGTGGCCCGAGATCATGGGAGTTGTTAGTCTTCACCAACACGGCCTTCACTGCAGTCAGCTTCTCCCGGTTAGGATTCCTTCGGCATTAATCATTAATAGTTACCAGGAGCCAAATTATTCACAGAGGTCTCGTCCTCTTCAAAAAAAAAACAACTGACCTGCTGATTAAAATGGTAAAAACTCAGAATAAAAATCATCCCCAGCCGCTAACGTTTGCTCAGCTTGTTCCTGGAAAAACTCATGATCCAGATGTTCAGGAGGTTTCTATTAGGAGCCGAGGTATCCTCAGACATCTCCTCCTCTTCCAACACAAACAGACCCGGTCGTTAAAGTCAATTAAAAAAAACAATGAATAAAGCGGTTTCATGTTAAAAAAAGCTGATAACTGAAGATCCAATCATCTCATGGCTGAAACCCTTCATCCAGTAACAATATACGCTTAATAACAACCCAAATCTAAGTAGTTTACCGTAAAAATATGTCTTAAAACTGGCTAAAAAGTCAATTTTGAGGCTTCTGGCAGACAAACACAACCCTGACGCCAACACAGAGATGATCTGGCGCCACTGACTGGCGACCGAAGGAAACCGACCGGTATCGTGTGTTTTAAGGATTTCTCTACGTTTGAAAGCTGCCGGAAAAATTTAGGATAGTATGTGTTAACATGCTCAAGAAATAATCACATAGGTTGGGTGGTTTTTCAGACATTTTAATGTGGTAAAGTCAGCACCCCCAAAAAAAAAACCAAAAACAAAAAACAACTAGATAAGGCATCAGTTAGTTGGTTCCAGTTATTCCTTTGTCTGTTTTTGTTGGTGCATTGGTACAAAGTGGCCTTTCTTCAGGCCTGGGGGGGGTTATAACCTCCCCAAGCAGTTCTTTTTTCTCACTTGTCTGTTTATTTGTTTGTGGGTTCTGTCGGTTTGCTCGTCTGCAGGATGAGGCAAAAACCAACTCAACTTAAATGCATCGAACTTGGTGGCGGGTCGGAACCTGGACCGGGGAAGAACCCAGTTCATTTTTTACCACTTTTTTCTGGGGGGGTTGTGGCATTTTTGCTCGTATTTAGCCTTGGTGGAGCCGTGCACTCTGCCACGGTTATGGGATAAAATTAGATAATGAGACGAGCGTCGGCACAGGAAATATTCACCTCGGCCATTTTTGTGGTTTCCCTCTGTTGAAGCAGAGCCGGTGCCTGATGCGTCCCTTCAGATTGGCGCTGCTGGACGGACCAAAGGACGGACGTGATTGGCTGGCAGGCTTCTGCTGAAACTGCGCCACCCGGCTCTCGCTGGCTGCCTCTCCCTCTTCTTATCTCCCTCCTAGTTTTTGTTGTTTGTTTTCTCTCATCTTTCACACCCCCTCCTTCCTTTTTCGCGTGTACTCGGTGCCGTTTCCCCTGATTCTTTGAACTGTTTGCTGTGTTAACCACAGTGAGGGGGGGGTGGCACTGACACGCCATACGGGGTTTTTTTGTGTGTGTGTGTGTGTGTGTGTGTGAGTTTGTGTGTTGATGTGTCCATGATGATGCTGCTCTCTCTCTCTCTCTGATCTGATGAGGGAAAACTCAGCAAACACCAAACTACGACGCAAACACAGCGATATGAACGAATCAGTTTGGGAAAGTTTTCCTTCTCCTGACCCTGTGACCCTTGAACATTTCCTCAGACTAAGGACCAGAGCTCCGTTTTCATTTCAGCCTTCAACGGGAGATCGACGTTTTCTGGGGACCCAGCAACGCCGGAGAGGGCGTTGTCATCACCGGTTCATGGTGGAGATGTGAGATGAAGTTATTATTTTGCATAGCAGCCTGGCTGTGACAACGAGACGGTCCTGTTGCGTACAAATCAGACAAACAACGTGCAGAGTGTTTACTTGCTGAGCTGTGGAGGTGTGGGCAGGTGGATTTATTTTTCCAACTTTCCAGGTTTGCACTTGACACACAGATGTGAGATCTTGGAGAAACACCTGATACGATCAGGTGCTTAGGGGCCAGTTCACACCAGCCCTGATGTTGACCTGATGGTCAGATAACACCGCCCCCCCCACCAAACTAACACACACACACACGCTCACACACACACACACACCCAACACAAACACACACACACACATACACACACAACTCTCTGTCTCCATCCTGCTCTTTAGACTTTTTAAAAACCAGCTGCAGATCATTAAAGGACAAATATCCTCCTTATTCTTGTTTAAGGAAATGATTAAATTGTCTTTCATGTATGTTTTTTTTACAATGAAAAACAGTTCTATGGACACAAACACATGCAAAAACACACAGACGGCCAATCAGAGCTGCCGCTCCCCTGCCCTTTCCTCTCATTGGCTGACAGAGGTGTCAGTCAGTGGTTGGAGGCGGGGGAGGGCGGGGCCAGCCAGTGATGTCACCGTCACATGGATCCTCATGCCGTGCAGCAGCAGCCCAGGATGTCAGAGCAGAGTGAGGCTGCTGCTGATCTCACACACACACACACACACACACACTATCACGCACACACACACACGCACACACACACACACACACACCGGTTTCTCCATGAGTCTGGATTATAAATATGTATTTTGTTATTTCAGCCATGAAAGGTAAGGTTTAAAAACTGTGTGTGTGTGTGTGTGTGTGTGTGTGTGTGTTGTTGTTGTAACATGATCCGTCCTGAAGCGCGTCACCAACTGCTTCATGCCGATTATCTTCTATACTGGTTCTCGTCCAGTTCTCAGCTTTTCTTTCTTTCTTTCTCTGCTGATCACGTCAGTTCAATCATGATGTTTTATTACCGGCGAGGATGCTCCATTCTGTCTGTTTCCCGCTGTCTGTCCTCCCCACCGTGTTTTGGAGGAGCTGATGTTTGCTGGTTTCGGGGGATGAGGGGATCCGATGGTTGTGCTGGGGCCGAGTCCCGGTGAGGACCTGGTGTCGGGTCCTCGGTCGAACATGTGTTTTCTCTGATTGTCCTCCGCAGGGGAGCCTGGGGACGTGACACCTTCACTGTCCTCGTAAATGCTATTTTTGGAATTGTCAGTCAAATTAATTACGTGGCGAAGGAATGTGATATCGGAGGAGACCAGGGGGCAGGAGAGGAGGCGGTGGACAGGAGGATGCTGGGATTGAGGAGCAGGTTTTCAGGTCTGCGCCTGGTAAATGTGATGTGACGCTTTTAAGTAGATAAAAGTTGTTGTTTTAATCCTAAAATGATGACAGATTCACAAAGGAAACTCTGATGAGGTACCGTCCCTATAATACAGTGGATTTAATCTCTTTAGAAAAACTGACATCACAATATAAAGATGGTAAATAATCTTTATCTTTTAGATGTTACTAATGTTTTCAATGTTTTTTTGTTTCCCCTCTGGATGAATTGTAATAACTTCGATGAACTCTGAAAAAGGAAATGCACATTAATTTATTTTTGTGCCAAACCCACAATTACATAGATTATTCTTGTCATTTTTTTATTGCTATGAGGGATTTTTCCAACAATACACCTTCTGTCTGTGGCCCTTCTGGATGGTTCACATAGTGTGAGGAAAAAAATGTCAGAAGTTCAGTTAGGTCAAATTCTGTGTCCCCTCCCCCCTTCCGAGTAGATTTTGTTTATTACCCCTCCCCAAGCTGTGTGAACAGCATAAAATGCTGGCTGACCTTTATCAGGGCAGCTAACGCAAATGTTCTTGGTAGTAAAGATGGAAAATTGTCATTAGTAGTAAATGACTCATGGTGAAATCAGCCGGGCTAAGGAGGAACAGCACGGGCTTCATAATGGTCCCTCTGGACCGTCCCCCTCTGGACACCCGTGGACCTGGTGCCATGTTCAAACCGCTGGGTCTTGAGACATCTGTGATCCTCTGTCTCATTGTTATTGTGACGTAAACTCCACCAGAACCGTTTGTTGGATCCAACCATTTCCTTAAACTCTCCACGGCCACTATCCAACATTCACACCCTGAGCTCAGGCTCCGTGGTGGTTCAGATGGACTGAAACACTCATCCATCGGGGGGGGGGGCAGCTGGACCCTGTCAGACGTTTCCCCTCTGATCCAAGTGGCTTCTTCGTTTCTCTTATTTCACCCGTTACACAACAAACTTCTGTTGCTTTTTTCAGGGGAGCCGGTCTGAAAGCGTCAGCCGCTAGTCCAGTATTTAAACCATGCTAATGTGTCTGTAGACTCTTGGTGCTGCCTGCGTCAAACCTTGCGGCGTCTGCATGGCCACTGTTTTATGAAATCTCTTAGATTCTCCTCTGTCTCGCAGCCTCAGGAGACTAATCTGTTATTGGTCGAACGTGTAATCGGTGGAGTTTGCTGCCGGTCGGTTGCTTTCTTGTAGCACGTTGTTGTTGTTTTGGAAAAATTCCATTTTAGAGTTACGACCGTTGGCATCCAAAGATTAGGGTAGAGATTTCACAGTAATGGTGGCTGACGTTAAATGGTACAGCACAGGGTTAATTTCGGTGTTTTATTCTGACTCACTTTTCCTCTTCCTGTCTTTCCAGAAACTGATGCTGACTGAAATTATGCCCACACGCACCCACACTGACGCGCACGCACACACACACACACACACACACGCACACACTGCTTAGAAAGCTATATTTTTCAGTATTTGCTCCAATTCAAACCTCACTCTAATGGCAGTAATCATCATTTCGAAAAGGTTTGAGTATTTTTCCCTTCAGAAACACGCTTTTTATTCATTGTTTTTGTGTGTGTGTGTGTGTGTGTGTGTCAGAGCTGTCTGGTCCACATTCGCAGTCTGTGAGAAAACGCTGCGGGAGGCGTTTAGCCAGCCTGTTATGTCACAGGATTACAACAGCCAGGAGATTATTTAACTGTTCTCTGCAGGGAGGGAGGGGCTGGGGCTGGGGGGTCGTGGTGGTGACATCACTTCTACCCCAACCACTAAAACACATGAAGAGGCCGTAGCTCGCACAGACTTAAAATAACTGCAGTTGTTTTCTAGAGCGAGCTCTGTCACTGCATGACCGACGTGAGCCGAGGTTTAAGTGTCTGACGCCCGGGACAGGAAGGGGGTGTCAGATGAGAGACGGACTGGTGGTCATGGGGGGGTTAGACAGAGCGTCTGACCTGAGAAGGAGGACACAGACAGCTGTAGTCAGTCCAGGAGGGGGCAAGAAGGCCCAGTGTCCACAGGCCACATGGACTGGAACATAAACACTGGATATTAAGGGACTTAACAGGTCCTGGTCCAGAGAAAACTCAGAGCTGAGTCAGTTACCGTGGTGACTTTAGCTCTGTGAATCCAACCTGCTCTCTGGCAGCTTTTCTCCATCAGACCCAGGATCTCTCTCCGTCTCCTCCCGTTGAGTTCGAGGCAGCTTCGGGTCCTCGTTCCTTAGTTTGTCTCGGGACCCGTCCTCACCGACGACACCTCCTCTGAGACCAGTCGGTTTTTGCCGCAAGGTCGGAGACGGCGTCTCTCAGGATTTTTCAATGTAAAACACATGTCTGAAAATTCACACTCTCTCTGAGCCTGGGCACTTTTCTCACCTGAAAATGACCCAAATCGCAAGGCCGTTCCTGGATCAGACCATGAGGCCACAGTCATAGGTCAATAAACTTATGTCTCACCCGCCTGTCTGTATTTTCATGTTCAGCACTTTGTCCCCGTCTGGTTACGGCAGAATAAACAGATTTAAACATGACGATGTTCTGCGGACGACGCAGAATAAAATGTGGAGTGATGATGATCATCGACTCTTCTCTCACCTCAGACTCACTTGTTCATTTTTCTGGCTCCGCTGGATTAGAAATGGAGGCTCTGCTCTCTGTTCACCCGTTGCCATGGTGACTCACAATATCGGAGCGTCATTAATTGACAAAGTGAGATCAGCTGTGTCCATCTCAGCTTCAGTCCAGAGTTCGTTTTCTGAAACAGCACCCAGGACTTGTATTTGTGTTTGTATCATAATTTCTCTCCAGTTTAGTCAAATATATTCTAATTTTTATGCAAAACATTTCAAACCGTGAGTTTTAACCTGGAAGGTTTTGTCGGGGACAGTTGCTGTTAGCTGAAACATGGTGGTCAGAATAGCTCCCTGATGGAGGCTCACACTGTGAAGAAACCTGGAAAAACGACCGGTGTGTTTTCAGCCCTGTTGCTTGGGAGTGTTTGTTATATGAGACACTGACTTCAACCATACAGTGCTTAAGCGCTGCGATAGTGTTGGAATACAGCTAGCAGTTGTCCAGTGATTAATCACGGCCCCGCATACAGAAAATCAACCTACGGTCATCCAGGAATTACCTGGTCCAGTCGATCAATAATCCTGGGAACTTGGTGCGTTCAGGTGCAACCCGGAGTTTTTCTCATCAAACTAAGGCTCCTTTGGCAGCCCTGGTCTTTGAACTCAAACAGAAACTAAAGTCATGTCCGATCATAGTGCCAGTTTCAAACTAAACTCTTTTTTTTAACATTTAGAAGTAGCTCATTTTCCAAAAATTTGATTCTCAAAAAATAATGAACTGTGAAACCTGGAGAATCGTCAATATGATGGGAAACATCGATAATTCAGCAGAAACTAAAATCACACTTGAGCTGAACTTAAGAACATGAAGCAGGAGTGGGTGTGGGTGGGGGGTTGGGGCGATGGAGGATAGGTGTTTTGTATTTTCACAGCAAACCTTGACATAATTCAAAGCACAGTGGCGTCTTCGCGGCCCTCCCCTCTCCACCGTCTTTGATCCTGTCTCTGAAAAACTTCATTATTTTTTTCTGTGTCAGACAATTTATCCATCAGGGAATTGTTTTGCCCGAGCTTTAGCATTTTTGGAATAAACAGCAGTGGCGCTCGTTGAATTCCAGCTCATTCAACTTCACTTGGCACTGCTATAACACTAGTTCCACATTATACAGTGGTGTCTATACATGTGGAAGTTCGAGTGCTCATCTAGAGCCTGAACCTAATTACTGTGGAAGAAGCTTTAAGTTTGTGCTTAGTGCAGGCTGGAGGATTTCACACCTGCATTCGCAACGTCAAACAGCTGTTTCAGGCTGAGGTTAAAGACGTGGAGATGTTCGCTGAGCCGAACCACATCTGTTTCTAGATGATGCTTTGAGAGACAAGCAAAACATCCCCACAAGATCTGAGGTGTTTCACCAGAAGCCTCATGTCTGACTTGTGTCAACTCACTGGTTTAGGTTGTGCAGGTTTAGGTTTGGCAGGTTTAGGTTTGGCAGGTTTAGGTTAACCAGGCTTAGGTTATCCAGGCTTAGGTTCAGCAGGACGACATGAGCAGCATGGATCAGGCTGCAAGATTAAAGGTTTTTATGTTCACCATGTTCACAGCCTTAGTTTAGCTTGTTAGCATGCTAATGTTTGCTAATTAGCACTGTGTGTTCGGTGCTAGCATAAACTGTGAGGCTGATGGGACATCGTTAGTTTTGTAGGTATTTAGATAAAGACCAAAGTTTTGACAATTTAAAATGTTGACCTGATGATGACGCTCGATGAAAAGTCAGAGAATCTGCAAATTTATTACAGTTCAACCTGAGGGGAACATGAATCAAATTTTATCACAGTCCATCCAACAGTTTTCATCCAAAACCACAACTGTGAACCTCATGGTGGCGCTAGAGGAAAAGTTGACAGGACTCATTCAGTGGAAATCAAAATGTATTACACCAAATTTTGTTCCCATCCATTGGGCAGATGTTGAAATATTTCCGTGAAAAATTATTAACCAACCTGACCTGGACAAAGCATGATGAGTCTGGGGGGGGGGGTAATTTGCACCTGTAACACATTAGAAGAAATAAAATTAGCTATTGAGAGGATTGGTGCTACATGCTTGTGAGTACAATGGCTGTGCTGTGTAACCTGCATCCTGTTAGAGGCTTGGTTTTACACATCCCCAGAAATTTTTATTACGCCAAAGTGAAATCTGCAGCAATGGACGTTTTTTTTTCCACCAACAAGCTGCTGCCTCATCTGCTGAAGGGGCTGAATGAGGGTGGGGCGATCTCCATGTGCGGTGCCATATGTCTGCCGTTATTACATCCTACCCCGGGATTATCTGGAAGCTGGCCGAGCAGATTAACGAATGGAGGCTGCTAGCAACGTCTGAGCGAGGAAGGCACTTCATCCTCCGTTTGTAGCAGGAAGTAACAGAGTCGACTGCAGCTCGGCTGCTGCTTGGCTCTGCATCATAAACTCACGTCAGCCGTCATTGTCTAAACTGAGTCTCTTCAGCCACAGAACTGATGTGAGCTAGGACCATTGAAGTCCAAAGCACAATCAGGGAATAACTAGACCAGAGGCCTGTACAAATGCTCGGAGTGGCAGTAATGTGTGGGAAGCATCAAGAGCTTCCACTCAGCTGGTGAAGAGAACTGTGATAGTTAAAGGCCAATTTACACTTCTGCTATGAACCTATGCCGTACCTATGGAGTAGCCGTGTACCCAACACCGTAGGGTGATGCGCACCTCCCAAAATATGTGAGTATGCATCGCGGCGACACGGACCCCGAGGATTGTTATTGGTTGGCTCGGTAGTGCCGCTTCTCCTTCTTCGCTGCCGTGTTCGTTTCTGCGTTGCGGTAAACTCAGGAAAACTAAAAGTGCTGTTCAACATCTATCAGCGCTGATAAAACGGCATCAACACGCTCAACACGCTAGCATATAAATGCCACCGCCAACTACTGGTTTGGTAGTTGAACTGCTCAGTGACACCAAGGCAGAAGAACAAATGCTCATGATGGCTCAGGCCAAGTGTGTAGTTTACAGCATAGAAGCATAAATCCAGCATTAGATGGAAGTTTCCTAAAAATTCCCCTGACCTGCATCAAGTGGAGGGCGATGGAGGATAGGCCTGAAAAGTAAAAAATCTGGGGATGTGGATTTAGAGAGAAAAGCGTCAACAGACAATGGAGATGTTTCCCAAGGTGCTTTCAAGGACATGATCAGAAAGGACGGGGATCTACGGCGCAAAGCTGCCGCAAAGACGATCCCATTCAACTCAAAGAAGAGAGGACAGAGAACGAACACTGTTTTATCCTGGGGGGGTCTCCAAGGTAGTGCCATACACAGGCCCAGCCCCCCCCCACGATAAAATAGATCCACAGACACGGCGACTCAGTTGCCGACGGTTGGCGAATGTTTGTGCATGGGACAGATGAGCGAACAGACGCTGTCCAACATGAAAGCTTTCTGTGAGGCTGATGGCCGATGAGTCATTAAAACAATTTCCTCTCAGGTTCACTGATGTAAAGACTCACTGAGCAGACGATGGGGGGGGGCATGTTGTCACATCGGGCTCGTCAAACCAAAGGTCAGTCCGAGCCGGAGGATGACGAAACTCAAGGATCGTTATCATTCAGTATCTCAATATGTTAATTTATTTCCAAACATATCAACTCAAAGATGTCAGACATTTTATTTCCCAGAAAACACTTCAAAGGTCTTGTTTTTTCTGACCATCAGTCCAAAACTCAGAGATTCAGAGAAAAGCATCTAAACTGGGGAAGGTGAGAATGATTGTTGTTTCTAGGTTGTAAATGGCTTAAACACTAACATATAATGTTTAGATCTGCAGCGAATGGTCAGTAGATCAATTAGTTAATCAAAAGAAAAAGAATCACAAGGTATTCTGACAATTGATAAAACTTGGTTCTCAGATGTCAGAGTTTGCTGCTTTTCTTGGTTCAAGGCCATTTAGTGGCATCTAGTGAAAGACACATTTAACCGATACAATTAATCAAACGTTGCAATGTAGATTTTCGTGCTTCTCCAGCCACAGAGCTTCTCCATACCAGTTGCTCCCAAACATTTTGTCCTGTGACCCTTTGATTGTCTTGATTGATCAGATCTAATCATTTGAATAGTTAAAGAGGCCTGAGGCAGAAAAAGTTGTTTAAAGAAGAAGGTCCATAAATCAAACATTTCATCAGTAGTTGAATTTTGAGTTTTTATTAAAACCAACCTTTATAATCACATTGCATCCGCTTAGATTCAGCTCATGACCTGAGGCTCCCAACACCCGGCTGTGACTGGTAGGTACACAACTTAGCTTAGCCTTAGGCACACCAGCTCTTCCTGCCTGTGTCCAGTCTTTATGCTAAGTTAAGCTAAGCTAAGCTAAGCAGGTGCTGGATGCAGCATACTGGTATATATCATCACACTGAAAATCTAAATCTCAGCAAGAAAGAGAAGAAGTGCATTGAAATTTCAAAATGTCGAACTATTGCTTTAAACGAGGTTCCGTAGAAATGAGCGAGGCCGCCTCATCCAGCGCCGAGGTGATGTTCTATTCCCTTGGTCTGATGCATTGACTCACAGTGACTCGAGTCGACGTGTCGCGGTTCATCACAGTCCTGCTCCCATCACGCATTGGCACGTATCAACCCTCAGCAGGACCTGAGGTTTTGTCACGTTGGTCCCCAGGACCGGGGAGTCCTGGTACCGGTACCCAACCCCGGTCCCTACCTCCGCACGTCCGGATCTTTCAGCGCCTGTTACGAGAGACCGACACCGACACATCGGACGAGCTCTCTGTAACGTTTCCTCTTGGTTTTGTGCAGTTTACTTAGATTCGACGACAGGATATTTGGATAAAATCTTGAGGTTACATCTAGTTTTCTGTCAGAAGCAGAAGACGAAGAAGAAGCAGCCTCTTATTTGAAATCCTCCAGGTCCTGATTTTCAGTATCCAGTTGCAGCATTTTACTCCTCAGATGCTTCATGATGGGATGGAGTGATTGAGAATTTATTTTAACTGTACGTGACTTGAAACCAGCTCCACTCCAGGTGCTTTCACGCCCTCTTCCTCATCGCTCCTTCGCTGAGGAAGAGGGCGTGTAGATGAAGAAGACGAGGCCGTTTCTCTGCCGAGCCCGAGCCTCCTGGACAGAAAAGAGGGAGGCAGATGTTTGTGTTCACAGCTCGATGTATAAATAACTGCGGCTCTAATTTCAGGCGGTGGCTTTGTTGAACGTCCCCTTTGATGTCGAAACACAGAATTCAGACGGGATTAACACTCGGAGCTAATTACTGAAAGAAAGCTGCAGCACGGCCGCCTCGGTGTGTGTCTGTGTGAGTGTGTGTGGTTTGGGTAGTGTGTTTGCGGCACGTGGTGTGTATGTGTGAGGTTTTTTTCTTGTTAGGTGTGCGTGTTTGTGTGTGTGTGTGTGTGGTTTGTGGGTCAGCTGGTGTGTGTGTGCACCTATCATATCTGAGCCTTTTCCTCCTCTCGTTTGACCGTTATTATCCCAACACACTGACGTGAGGTTGTAAGACACTTGCATTAATTATGCTTTTACAAAAGTTGCTTGTTTGCAGACTGGTTACTGGCTTCTACCAGAACCTGGTCTCCTCCAGCTCCAGCTGTGCTTCTGCTGGGGCAGCAGAATTCTGGGTAACGGGTTGTTCACATCGGCCAGGACGAGTGGCAGAGATGGAGAATGTACCTGAAAGCGTCCACACCGTCAGACGACTGAAGACGGTCGTATGATCACAGAGTCACATCAGGGTCAAATATCCTCTGCATAGACAACATAGCACCAAACTGTGTCTATAAAACAGTGGAGTCCATGTTTATCCGTGATTGTGTCAGAGCTTCCCGAAAATTCCCAATCAAGTCTTGGATGTTGTCATTTTTACACTGGAAAATCAGAAATGACGGCAAATCCGGCATGATGCAAATGCGACAGGTGATCCAGCTGAAGGTGGCGG
Organism: Istiophorus platypterus; assembly: GCA_016859345.1. Lineage (NCBI taxonomy): Eukaryota > Metazoa > Chordata > Actinopteri > Istiophoriformes > Istiophoridae > Istiophorus > Istiophorus platypterus. Next base: position 1,140,579 of record CM029118.1, read on the forward strand.
AGTCAGCAGCTTTAAAGGACAGGTTCGCAGTTTTTTTTGGGAGGGGGGTAATATGAGGCCTCAGCAGCCTGAGGCTGATGATTCAGGTGGATGTCAGTGGTTTTAATTTGAAAAACCCTCTTTTTGTTCCAGCACCATCCAGGTTGATGGACCTTAAATGTTCATCGCTGACCTCACCAAACTTTGACTAAACTAAATGAGAACAAGAGAAGGATAGTGGTGGATGTTACATTTGGTTGTATGATGAAAACAGGTGTATGTGTCGACTACGTGTCACAGTCGAAGCGGCAGGAAGCTTTTTTTTTTCTTCTTCTGAGAACATCTGTTCATTGGCCTTTGATTATTTTGTCACAGAGCAGGTGCACAGCTGTCTCCGTCCTCCCATCCTCCCGTCCTCCCGTCCTCCCGTCCTCCCGTCCTCGGGGAGTCTGGACTCCCCCAGCTGAACCTGAGCTGAACCCGGTCTGATCCGTGTTTAGAGTCAGAGCCGTCGTATGAGACCACGTAGCCTGGTTCCAGGCCTCAGCTCAGATTATTCCCACAGATTGGGAAGCGGTGGGTCTTGTGTCGTGCTCAGTGATGGTCGGAGGTAAACAGCTTTGTGGGTGGGGGCTTGGGGGTCGGGGGTCCAGCAGCCAACCAACGCTTGTTCTCACAAATCCTCGCATGTTGACCCAGGCTACCACGTTCAGCCGCTGTGGGCGGGGGGGCACAGCGTCACGTGGCGGGTGCAGGGAGCTGGTGGCTACACCTGAGTCAGTTATTACACAGCTCTCTCTTTTATTTCTTCCCTTGCTGCCGTCGCTTGTGTCCTCACGCTGGCATCCGATGGGTCGGAGCTGGCTGAGACTCACCAGGGAGGGAACCGGGTCTCGGGGAGTCCTGGGGTTAATCCGACTCCCGCTGTGACTCGCCGAGCTCAGCAGAGGATCGTGCAGGTGTCCGTTATCCTAGTCAGGTGATCAGTCCTCCTCCGGGGGGAAGGCGAGAGACACCGAGTCACACAGGGACATAGAGAGAGTGGACTTAACACATGAAGGAATAAAATAATAAATGTTCCTCACACACACTTGATCTGTTAGCAGCTCGGTGACCAGTTTTTTATTCTCTGAATATAAGCGATTACTCAGTGATTCATAGGTACTCGGTCATGTTCGTCATATTTGGTCTGCTTTATTTGTGCTATTAATTGTCTATATTTGTATTAATGATTACTTCAGTGTTGTTGCAGAGAGTATTGACCCCTGTAAGCAGCAGAAGCTTCGAACCAGGTAGTTTTCACACATTCAAACCCAAACTGAGGAGTTTTTATTCCTCATTTTCTTTTCCAATGCTGTTTTTTGATGTCGTGTAATTAAAAGAAGAAAAAGAATCTGATCCAGGAGAAAATTTCTGGCTCAGAATAGAGAAGAGAGAGGATTCGTTTATCTCCCACAGCTGGAAGATGATCGTTCCTTCACTTTGTCTCCTGACTCCAATACACCTTGTTTTGTGTGTGTGTGTGTGTGTGTGTATATGTGTATGTGTGTGTATGTGTGTGTGTGTGTGTGTGCTAATGTGGCTGCACACTTACATAACTTCCCTCTGCTAAATATAGCAGCTCCACGCGGAGCCGTCACTCTGCCGCAGGCGGAGTGTATAAATACACACGGTCGGTCGGCCGACCCCCCGACCGGCCGACCCGCCGGCCGGTTGGTCGGTCAAGGGGTTGGTCGGTCGGTCGGGGGGCCGTTCGGTCGGTCGGTCGGTCGGTCGAGGGGTTGGATGGTCGGTCGGTCGGGGGGTCGCCCGGCAGATTGGCGGGTCGGTCGGCCGGTGGGTCGGCGGGTCGGTCGGTCGGTTTCCAGGAAACACGTCTGCACTAGTAGAATTCATCTGCCGTCACCAGCTGGTCTTAGCTGGTCAGAGACAGATTAACACGCTGGTGAATAAGTGACGGGAAATGAAAGGAGACGTTTTATAAAATGATTTTCATCTTTCGAAATGAAATAGTTGGAAAAGCCTTTGAGTGTTGTTCAATCTAGAAACTATTTATTCATAATCAAATATCTGAACAGCAAAAGCTCATGTACTGTTTATAGTAGTTTTCTTTTTTACCTGCTGCATTTGAATCTTATGTTTTTTACCTTAGCTTTAATACGTTGTTGTTGTTTTTCTTTACAAACAGCATATGATCTGTACTTTGTGTCTGTGGCTTAAAACGTCGTCCTCGTGCGAATGTAAACGTGTGGTGACTCGGCTCCGCTTCCTTTGCGCCTTTATAAGGACCTTCGTGTCCATTTTGTGGAGTCTTGTGTCAGACGGAGGGAGGCCGTCGTGTTGTCATGGAGACAGTAGTTTAGAGGACAGTTTCCTCGCAACCTCCGACCTTTGGGGTCACATCTGCGATGTGAAAATTGTTGGTGTCCCGTCCAGCTGTTGAGTGAAGCCTCCATGGGCATTTTTTTTCTTTTCCATCCGGGTCACCAGACAAACAACACGCCATTAACACCCCCCCCCCCCCGATTGCCCCTGATGCAGCTGCTGACAGATGTTCTGATGTGTGTGTGTCTATTCTCTCTGCAGCTCAGATTGAAATCATCCCCTGTAAGATCTGCGGAGACAAGTCTTCGGGGATCCACTACGGGGTGATCACCTGCGAGGGCTGTAAGGTAAGCCCCGCCCTCTCCTCTACTTGATTGTCACTTCCTAACGAGTTCAGGCCTCCTCTCAGAGGTTGTCGTGGAGACTGGCCTGATGCACCATGTCTCAGTTATTAATATCGGTTTAACTGTTTGTTAATTTTTATGGAATATCAGATTGACCTCTTTGGGTCTCGGATGCTTATTTAAATGAAGCCATGTGAGAACTTTAAAGGTGAAACATGTCTTTGATCAATCTGCTAAAAACTTAAAGACATTATTTATGTTTCTTATGTAAGATTTCAATCCAAAAACTTACTGGTAACTACAGAAGTCAGTTGAATGTAATGGAATAGAAGTATACAACAGCATACAGTAAAATACCTCAAAGTTGTACTGAAGTGCATTACTTTAGTACCTAAGTACTGAGAGCTTAGTTACTATACATGGTACCAATGACCCTGATTGTCATGCAAAGATATTGTTGAAAACAAGAATAGTTTTCATTGAATATTGAAAATTCTTGTCTGGCGACAGGTTCCCTCGCTCATCTCCGGCTTTAATGATTCAAGTGTTTACATTAAAATCAGAGGAGATTTTTCCTCTTATCACCCAGTAGCTGATCTCTGGTCAGCCTCCGCCCTGGCGGCTTCTTTCTCCCTTCCCTCCATCTCAGCCTGCCGGAGGTTTTCTCCGCCGCCGGCGTGTCGTTAGTGGGAGCAGGGGAAATGCTTGACGTTGGGCCCGGTCCCTCGGTCGCAGCCGCTTGGAGGAAACCCTCCTCCCGTTAGAACGGTTCCCGGACAGGCTGCCGTGTTCAGCAGCCGCTGTCGGCAGCTGGAGGCTCGTTTCACAGCCAACGAGCGGCTGATGGAGATTAAACTCAAACACCAGAGGGGGAGAGAGGGAGAAAGGGGTGGATGGGACCTGGGAGACGGGAGGGTTCCGGGTAGGGAAGGGTAGAGAGGAGACTGGAAATCGGATCCAGGAAACTGTAATATCTGTTACACATGCTGGAGAGATGAGTGCAGGCCTGACCCAGGCGTCACGCAGTGACTTTAGGAAGGAAAACTCCGTCCAGACGTCTCTGTCTCTGTCTCCGTCTCAGGGCTTCTTCAGGCGGAGTCAGCAGAGCAACGCCGCCTACTCCTGTCCTCGCCAGAAAAACTGCCTGATCGACCGAACCAGCCGCAACCGCTGCCAGCACTGCCGGCTGCAGAAATGTCTGGCTGTGGGCATGTCCCGGGACGGTGAGAGACACGCACACGCCAGGACGCACACGCCAAGACGCACGCACACGCAAAGATACGCACACATGCAAAGACACGCGCACATGCAAAGACGCACGCTTTCTCACCTGCGGACACATCTGGGGATCAGCGGTTTGCAAGATGTTGGTCTGCAGACACGCACACAAAGCACAGGCTGCGTCAGCAGAGCAGAAGTGTGAGGCTGCGTTGAACACGTGGCTCGCTGGTCCTGCCCAGGGCCGTTAGAGCTGATGCAGGATCAGCCTCTGGCTCTTTGTCTCATCCGTAGCAACGTGTGTGTTGTTTGGCTGCGACATTTTAATTTGATAATTTAACAGAAAACTCGAGCAATTAGCAACGTAACAGAGGGACAGATGCAGTAAAGGCTGTATTTGTCGTAGAGTTTGTAGTTCAGACAGGATTTGGTTTTGTCTTTAAGTGATGAGGCTCGTGTTGAGTTCAGGTGAGGTAGGAAACTGGCCTTTCCTCAGTCAGGTGCAGTTTTTACAAAATAATGACTCAATTAAAGGAAACCTCCGGATTTAATCTATAATTTTCTTCTTGTCTGGTGCTGTAGTGAGTATTAGTGGCTGTATGACAGTGTGGGTGTGTGTGTGTGGGTGTGACTGAGTCTAAATATAATACAGAGTGTGTGTTCATGGTGATGAAGGAACGTGTGTGAATCACCGATGTGTTTTAATAGTTTGGGGAAACACTGGAGCTCAGTGGCTCAGAGGGATCAGATGAATCCGACAATATTTGCAGGAGATGTTCAATGTTGCTCTGAGTCTGTACGAGGGATTTGATGACAAGAAGAAAAACACAGACCGGACCAGACCAGACCAGAACCAGCGTGATCCTTTGAGTACAGAGTCGGAGGCAGAGGCAAACATCTGGCCTGGCTCCGTCCCAGTCCAAACTTCCTAACCCCTGCTGTCCCCTTCCTTGAACACAGCGGTAAAGTTCGGACGCATGTCCAAGAAGCAGCGGGACAGTTTGTACGCCGAGGTCCAGAGGCACCGGCTCCAGCAGCAGCAGCAGCAGCAGCAGCAGCAGCAGCAGCAGCAGCAGCAGCAGGGCCCCCCCCTCCTCCTGTCCCACCCCAGCCTCGGCAGCCCCAGCCCAGCAGAGGCCGAGCCGCTGTCCCCCTGCTACGGCCTCTCCTCCGCCGGCCACACCGAGATCCCCGATGAACTGGGGGGCTACATGGAGCAGAACTCCCCCGAAGGAGGATCAGTCTCATCCAAGGTTCGTGGTTTTGACTCTTCAGAGGTTTCTGAGGGGGAAAAAAACACAGCTTACATGCGTTACTTTCTCTCCGACAAACAGGCGGACTCTGGGGGGGAAGGCGGAGGCGGCGTGTTCTACCTGGACACCCAGCCGTCTCCCGACCAGTCTGGACTGGACATCAACGGCATCAAGCCAGAGCCGCTGTGCGACTATGGCTCGGGCAACGGCTTCTTCCCGTACTGCTCCTTCAGCGACAGGGACCCGTCGCCGCCCATGTCCATGGCTGAACTCGGTGAGACGCAGGAGTCGGGACCAGGGTCAGGGTTAGGACCAGGGTCAGGATCAGGGTCAGGATTAGGACCAGGGTCGGGACCAGGGTCAGGGTCAGGATCGGGGTCAGGATCGGGGTCCAGGTCAGGATCAGGGTCAGGATCGGGGTCCAGGTCAGGACCAGGATCAGGATCATGGTCAGGACCAGGACCAGTGTCAGGACCAGGGTCAGAAGTGTTCAGATGTCTTTTAAATTCAGATGTTCAGGGTCAAACTGAAAACCAAACCGATGTGTTAAACCCCTTTGTACAACTGCAACTCTGTGCTTAACTTTAGGACTGATTAGAGATACTTGTACTTGAGTATTTCCATTTTTTGCTGCATTCCACTTCCACTCCACCATTTTCAGATGGAAATATTTTACTTTTTACTTCAGGACATTTATCTGACAGCTGCAGTTACTTTACAGATTAATACTTTTTATATTAAAACTGTACAATGATCTTAAATATGACGTATTGTGATTAATTAAACTATCGGACGATATGTTAATCCAAACTTAAGGTGAAAAAAAAAGGCGATTGAGAGGATTAAACTATCTTCAGAATATCCAGCGAGAAGATTTAGATACAACTTGTGAACAAATAGACAATAATGATCCCAACTGATCTCGACTGTCACTCAGTTGAATTCACTCTATAAATACAATGAATTATGAAACTGATACAAATGTATTGGATTTATGATCAGTAATTGAGGCTTTGGTGGTAAAACAAATCTTGAAATCCATCAGAACCGAGCCACGCTCTTCAGAACATTTTTAACCTTTGATCTTTGACGTTTCTGTATGAAGCCGTAAAGGTAGATCAGCATCAAAGTGACCAGCTGCAGGTCAGAGCGGTAGAAAGGCGCGATTCAGCAGCCTGACCAAGCAGCGACGCTACGTATAAAGAAGCCGCGAGGATCGAGTTAAGGAGGAAAAAGGAAACGTTTCCCACATTATTTGCATATTCAGGTCTCATTCCCTGTGTGAGCCCCCCCCAGCAAAGGATTAAAAATCTGAACCCTCTCCTCCGAAAGAGAAAAGAAAAAAAAAAGTAAAAAAACATTAAAAGATCCAGCGTATGGTAGAAGGCTGCAGAGAGCTAGAGGGAAAGACAAACAGAGAGAAAGATGAGGAAACATCCTGAAAGAGGAGGAGAAGAAGAGACGAGAGAGAGATAAGAGGAGTGATAGAAACAAAAGACAGCGAGAGAGAGAGAGAGAGAACTGAGGGGCAAACGGAGGGAGAGAGGTGGTTTAAAATAGCAGGAGGTTGGAAACTCATCTTCAGAGCTCATTAAAACTCTGTGTGGTAATTAGCTGTCTGTTAATTAGGGCCAATTGGGACGAGGCAGGGCGCTCGTTGGGGGAAATCATCTTTTTACCCTCCCTGGAGATTCTGCGCTCTTAGACCGTAGCATTTATCGTAATGACCCCTCCCACCACCACCACCACCACCACCCACATCAGAGCTGTACATTTCCACCTTGTGCCATGTTGTTCCGGCCCGTGGTGGTGGTGGGATTTTTTCATTCAGGCCGGAACAATTAGCAGAGGCAGCAGCAGAGAGAAGCCGAACACAACAACGTTCACAAACATTTTGTTGACAAAGTTTCACACTGTATAAAAGCAATAAAATCCTCCTGATACACTGATTATTTACAACATCACAGACTGTGAATGAGGTTGTGGTGGTTTGGTGTTAACCGGGCTCAGGCCTCTAGACTCATCAGACTCTGGTTTCAGATCACCTGGCCCAGATCATCTCCAAGTCTCACCTGGAGACGTGTCAGTACCCGAGAGAGGAGCTGCAGCAGATGAGCTGGCAGAACTTCCTGCAGGAGGAGGTGGAGCGCTACCAGAGCAAGGTGGGTTCACTGGGACGGTTCACTGGGACGGTTTACTGGGACAGTTTACTGGGATTTCTTAAGTAATTCAGACGGTGCACTTGTGCATTTCCATTTTTTTAATTGTAATATTCAATGTTAAGCCCTGTTGGTCAATTACGTGTCCCATATGGGGTCTGAATACCCCCCCCCCGCCCGTCCCCATGCAGCCGCAGGAGGTGATGTGGCAGCTCTGTGCCATGAAGATCACCGAGGCCATCCAGTACGTGGTGGAGTTTGCCAAACGCATCGACGGCTTCATGGATCTGTGCCAGAATGACCAGATCGTGCTTCTGAAAGCTGGTGAGGGCAGAGGTCACGGTCGGGGTCACAGAGAAACTTCATCACCTCTATATACCATCAGAGATATACATGCACTGAAAAGACAAAACTTCATACATGAAAACCATCTCTTGAAAAGCACACGTACTTTAATTAGTGATGACCGATCCATCCAATTAATAAGATAGCGAGCGGGGAGTCGTTAAATAACCATTAGGGTCGGATCAGAGCTGGTCCCGGCATTAATCACTGGCGCCTCCGTGGTTCTCTGTCAGGTTCTCTGGAGGTCGTCTTCCTGCGGATGTGTCGGGTCTTCGACTCGCAGAACAACACTGTTTACTTCGACGGGAAGTTTGCGGGTCCCGACGTCTTCAAGGGACTCGGTGAGTGGATGGTCCCTGAAATGTCCCCGCCTCCTCCCTGTTTATGATCAGGTGTGGGGGGTTAATGCATTTCTCAGGCTGTGTCTCACAGAACCGCTGTGGGTCACATGGTAGGAATCATCACATGGAATCCGAGAGGTGAAAGGACTGATAAACTGACCACAGGGTTTAGGATGTTTTAGGGTTTAGGGTTTTAGGGTTGGGCCCCCAGATTATGCACCTGGCTTTCAGAATAAAAGCACATGTACTGAATGTGAAGACACGGACTAATACCTGGTGCCACTGTTTAATTTTCTATGACTCTCTAATTCCCCCCCCCATCCACCCTGATTCTGAAAGAGAGAGATCATTACTTGAAATCTGATCATTAAAGCACCTTGACTGATGCTCCTACAGATATTTCCTCCCTTATGGTTTATTGGTCCTTTCACATAGAATTTTTTTAGGACATTTTCTGAAAATTGTGAATATTTCTACACCATGACTCTTCACAAAAATGTTGTTTTTATATCAAATTATTAACTATTGCATTTTGATTATGATTAAGATTTGCCTGGATTTGTTTTTTGGTTTTTTTTTATTAGTAAAAAAAGTGTTATTGTGTCTGGAGCTGTTTCATTTCTTCTGTAGTTGTTGCTTTGTCCTTGATTCTCCTGAACCAGCTCCTCTGCCTGTGTCTGGGTCTGTTTTCAGTCAGGTTGGAAATGTTAAAAAGTTTTTTTTCCCGTTTCTTTTTTTCCTTCTGGACCTTTGCCAAAAAAAGTCGTCGCTTCCTGACATGTGACTTTCGGATCATTATTCATCGTGCATCTGCGGTTACTCTATTTTCCGTGTGTGTGTGTGTGTGTGTGTGTGACCAGGCTGTGACGACCTGATCTCGTCGGTGTTTGACTTTGCTAAGAGCATGTGTTCGCTGCACCTGACGGAGGACGAGCTCGCTCTCTTCTCGGCGTTTGTTCTGCTCTCAGCAGGTACGTCGCCTCACACAGGTTCACGCACATGTACCTCAGTCCCTATTAATAACTGTGTGTGTGTGTTTGTGTGTGTGTGTGTGTGTGTGTGTGTGTGTGTGTGTGTGTGTGTGTGTGTGTGTGTGCATGCGTGCGTGCGTGCGTGCGTGTGCAGACCGGTCGTGGCTGCAGGAGAAGCTGCAGGTAGAGAAGCTGCAGCAGAAGACTCAGCTGGCTCTGCAACACGTCCTGCAGAAGAACCAGAGAGAGGACGGGGTGCTGAACAAGGTACACACACACACACAAACACACATGTCCTGTTCATACAACCCAGATGTTTAACAAAGGCTGTGGGCCAGTGGAGAATGCCCTGGCGCTGCCCCCCGCTGGAGAAGATGTGAACTACAACATCTAAAACTCAGACTCAGCTGATTTCAGCTCAGCAGCTGAAGATTTAATAGATGAGACTCAGCTTTTTAACTTTTACTCACTTCCTCTCCCCTCCTCCATCTCCTTTTCTTATCCTTCTCTTCTTTCTCCTCATCCATCCTATCCCTCTTCCCTCCTCCTCCTGCTCCTCTTCCTCCTTCCCCTCACCCCCCCCCCCCCCCAGCTCAGATGTAAGGTTTCGGCGCTGCGTTCGCTGTGCAGCCGACACACGGAGAAGCTGTCGGCGTTCAGAGCCGTCTACCCCGACATTGTTCAGACGCACTTCCCTCCTCTGTACAAGGAGCTGTTCGGCGCCGACCTGGAGCTGACGCTACAGACCGGCGAGTGAGCCGGCGAACGTGCGCTCCAGGGAGCTGACCGGCGCCGAGCTGCCGGACCCAGACGGACCGGGCCCAGGTTGAGCGACCGCAGGAGGACAGGGCGATGACGTGGAGCCAGAGACAGAAACCCTCTCTGACGCATCCGCTGCACCTTTCCTGGACAACTGAAGCGTCAAAAACAGAGAGATCCGAACTCGTTTTCTCCTCGGTTCTCTCTTTCTTCCACTCCTCCTCCTCCTCTCATGGCCCCGGGTTTGGATGCAGTGAGGGGTCAGGAGGTCTCCCCCAGCCTGCACTAATCAAGTCTTGTATCACGGATCCTGGATCTGGATCAGATTCAGCTCTGACATTAAAAGGCACTTTCAGTATTCACACTGAAACCCGGTTTGTTTCTGCTTCACCGACCCGCTCGTCCTATCATCACAAGTCTGGCAAAAATGTGGCACCACAAAAAGTCACACACGACCACGACGAAAAGCTTCCTGAGCTGACGGGTCTCGGACGGATGACCGAACGGGCCCAGTGGACACAGGCCTGAGGGCCCCTGGGGACCCGGGCCCCTGGACTGGAGCTTCTGTTTGAAGTCTCTGTCAACATTTCTAGTTTTAAAGTCAATCGAATGACCGAAGAGAGACTTTTACCCATTTAACTGGTAACATGCAAACTGGTGCTATCCAGCCAAAATAGCAAACCTTTAAAACTTTGGGATGTCCGCTAGAATTTAAAATAAAATTCTGTGTGTTTGAATAATGCCTGGGTGGAGAACATGGGTTTATATGGAGAGAGAGAGTTTACGATGTTAATGAAATTTACAAAAAGCCACCAAATGAAAGTCAACCTGTGTTTCCAGCAGCTGGTGTAAAGAGAAGCTTCAGTGACTCCGAGCTTCAGGGCTGCTTCTTAACTAACGAGGGTCTGCTCACATTTTTATCTCTATAATTTGAGCTTCAGTTTCCAGGGTGGGGGGGGCAACTTAGTTGGCCGGGATGTTTCCGACTGAGCAGAAGTTCGGTCTCCCGGCGTCTTGTCAACGCATCACTCAGGTTAAAGCAAGAGGTTCAGAGGTCAAGTGTCGTCACTGTCGAGTCTCAGCAAACAGTCATATCGTTAAATCTGATTATAAATTGGCAGAGGCCTTAGTGGCTGAAAACACCAGATTTGAAAACAGCCCCATGTCTGTTGTCGATGACTCCAGTTTTATTTGGTGGTTTCTCGATGACATCACGTCTCTTCTCGAGGTTGTTTCCATTTCTCAGAAACACTGACGTGTGAAGAAAGATCCTTTTTGTAGAGTAACTGTGGAAAAATCAGGAGGCACAAAGAAAGACGAACTGATCTGGAAACACTGTTCGCCTCAAACATGAAAATGTAGAGTCATTATGCACAAATCTAACAAATGTTAACACAACGGCCACAGCAGACTGAGCCGAAACAGACCAAAACACATCACTGCTCAAACCGGCCTCTCAGAAACGTGTCTCCCCGGGGCTCCGACCCCTGAGGCTCGTGGGTAATGTAGTATGTAGGGTCGTGTGAATTCAGGAACATGAAACTCACGTCTTAAAAGTGATAAATGCGACTTTACAGTTAAAAGCAGGAGCTCCTTCCACATTTCCACTCTGGCGTGGACACACCTCCAGACTCGCATCAGGCGGAACCTGACAGATTACTCACAAGTCGTCGCTATCGGCGCCGGTCGGTCGTGTCGAACAGAACGCGTGTCGTCCTCCATCATGATGTCGTTCGCCCCCCTCCTGCCCTTCATCCTCTCGACGGCCTCCTCTTCCTCAGAGCATGGTAACATCTGCATCAACACCTGCAGACGGCAGCGCCACATGCAGCAGCTAATTCAGTCACACTCAGCAGTGAGCCTGTAGCACCATCTGGTGGATGCGACCAAAAATGCAGGTTTTCTTGTTTCTTCTGTCAGGTTCTTTTCTGCAGTTAAGGGCTGCAGCTTTTCAGAAAATCTGCATCCACTCATCCTTTCTGGATCCTTCTGAATCTGTTGTTGAATCTAGTTCAGTTTAGGTTTCAGTATTTGCAAGTAAACAGTGTTAAAAAAAAACAAAAAAACATTACATTAAAATTTGTTGACTTTTTTTAACCCAAATTTTAATCTGCAGCTACAGCCTGAAAATTGATGAGCAGCAGAAGATATGAAATGTTTTAGTATGAGTTTTTTTGTCAAGTTTTTTTACTTTTTTATTGGCACTACTTTCCCCAGGACTTTCTGCCCCCCCCCCCGTGGCTCTATATAACTATTTAAAACTCCTCAAAAACATATTGTTTCATTAAAATACTCACAGTAATTTTCCCTAAACAGCTGCTCTTTCTAGTTTTTAATCAAACAAACAGGAGGAACTAATGAATTCGTCAGGGACCATTTTCAGTGGCCGAATGTAATCTGTTAATATGAGACAAACCGGACAGAGAAAAATCCCTCTTTGGTTGAACCGCTCATAATCCACATTCATACGGAGGCAGTGTTTACATTTTACTGAAAGAATAACTCATGCATCCGCTCAGTTGTAATGAAAGCAATAAAAGGTAAAGAGAGCAATACAGACACTGCTTCACAAAGAAGAAACTATGCAGAGGGAAGGAAAGCGAAAACATTAACGCCCATTGCACTAACACCTGTCGATCTACTGATCTACTGCCTGTGTGTGAGTGAGTTTGTGTGTGTGTGTGTGTGTTTATGAACCTTCGATCTGTGGTAAATTTTCAACCATGTCCAGCGTTTGGACGACAGACTGAGGAAGAGCCCCTGCCTCACTTTTAAGAGATTTTTACTGGAAAGATTAAAAAAAAAAAATACTTGTTTTTTCCCGTCCGTCTGCTTCATTAACAAAAAACACAAACAGAATAATTCTATTTGAATGAAGAACAAATGTAGAGGAAGTTGTTGCAGTGGAAACTAAAAATAAAAGACAGCAAAATTTCACATCCATTAACCAAGTGCTGACAACTAGAGCAGGAAGTAGACTCCAAACCGAGCATCAGAATTAAAGCCCTGATTAAATAAATAAAGTTCTTCTGGGTAACATATGAGCAAACGGCTAACACTCCACATCCTGCAGAAACAGAGCAGCATGAGATCCCCTCTCGACCCCCCTGAGTCCAGGTCTTGGATCTCTGCTGGTTTAATTCCCCGGCTCATGAGTGTTTCTGGATGTCCCTCACTCCACCTCAGAGACTCATTAACTTAGGTTTTCCACTGTTTCTTCCGTTAGGCAGGTGACGTCCAATCAGCGGTGGAGCTAGAAGTGGTGCAGATCTGGAACATGCAGACAGATGAACCGACCAATCAGGCATGTCAGGGCTGATACCGCTCGGAAACAACCACCATCTGGAAATCTTGTCTTTGCCGACTTCCAACCTCTCACCTGGCGGCAGCGGTGCACAAGAGACCCTGTGCTCTAAAGCAATTTATCACCGCGCTTCTATAAAGCCAGAGGATTTAAAAGTAAGATTTAAAAATTGATCAGAATCAAAGCTGCAGAAGTTGAGATAGCCGGACGTTAAATCCCCAGGGGGTGGGGGGTGACCTCGATAGCATCTGTTTTGATAAACCATCACACAGCCTTCCGGTACATAGAGACCACATACATCTGTGGTCTTTAGGCCTTATCAGGGTCATTTTCTTAAACTTGCCAAATTTCTTCCAGAGCCGCAGAAAACATCAAACTCACTTTAGACTTTGAGAAGCACAAACCACGACTGACGAGTAGAAACCGATGGAGTTCCTCTTCAGCAGCCACAGTACGTTACCGTTGTTAATCCTCAACTTAGATGTTGAAATTCAAAATATGAATATAATCCCCCATAGCAGCAGTAAGAATTTTACTGACTCATCACATCTCATCGAATTTAATTAAAACTTGCAGAATCAGCGAGTACGTCGATCAGGATAATCAGGAAACATCAGGATATGTGAACAGCAACATTCAATTTGGAATAAAATCTGTAACATATTTATACTTGTGTTTTACCACCTGCTCCATCTCAGCACATCGGCCTCATCACGGTCAAAAAAGTCCAAAGTCCAAAAAAAAAATAAAAAATCTGTATTTCTGGCAAATAATCAGTTTAACTTCAGCCATAACTGAATGTCAAGCAATAATAATGTAAATGTTGTATTTTATCTTTATGGTGTATAGTTTGAAATTATGGCATGGCAACGCAGACTCTAATTTATAAGGTTTCATTGGGGGGGGGGTCTTATGAATCCTGTGTGTTTTGCTGGTTTTACTACTTTGTGTCGACCCGTCGCGTGATCACGTACGCCAACGACACACTTCCCTCCCTCCAAGAAGTAACTTTGTTAACATGTCTGGAAAGGCCACCATACTATTACTGCTACAAATGGCTACTGAGCATCAACATTTTTATCTGATAATGATGTATAGTGTCCGGTTTGATACGCACTGCTCTCTCTTTTAGAGCTAGTTTAGTTGCAGAGAGCAGCATTTTTTTGTTTCGAATATGCGTGTGGTGCTAGTTGAATTTTTAACGTTAGCAGGGTCTGGATTTTTACCAACTAAACCACATTGTATGATTCTTCACAGGGCGGTAAATTAGAGGAAAATTCAGTCTTTCAACGTCCTGACAGTAACAACAACATGTTTAACTCTCCTCTCCTAGCTAACTGTCAATTAATGAATATATTCGGATGGGATAAAAATATCAGCACATACAGTTTTGTATCATAAAACTGATACTTGGACATGTTAGTCCATGCTGCCATGTTGATTTTACAATCATTTTTGACAGAATTTTATTATTTCTAGTTCATCAAACTAAGCTAACTAGGCTAACTGTAGCACGTTAGCTGATGTATCTGAGCTTTGTGTATATAGCAAGTAAAATGCTTTTCCTTCCTGGCTACTGTCCTGAATCTCAAGAAAGAGTGAATTTTCCTTGATCACGTGTAATTATGATTATGAAACATCATAGTCTAAGGATGTTACTGTATTGCTCAGCCTGTACCTGTATCAGCGTGTCAGGCTGGGACCTGTAAGTTTCTTTGTTTTAAAACTGGTAAAAAACAAACAAACAAAAAAAAAAAACACGACTTCTTTTGTTTTGATACGAAGCAGAGCTGCTGTATCTGAAATGTATTGAAAATAAAACAGACAGAGAAATGCAACAGTTTGGTTTTTTGGCGTCTTTCAGATTCAGTGAACTACTGCTTCATCATAAATCCAATAAGCACTTGTCTGATTGTGAGCTTGAGTCTGTGGAAGAGCAAACAATAAACTGTTACAGTTCACACAGCAGGGTCAGAGTTGTTGCTTTAAACCTTTGAATTCTGTCGGCTGTATTTAATCACATTTTTGATCATTTTAATTGAATACAGGTGAGACCACGAGAGACAAGAAGTGAAACTGACTGAGAAAGGAAAAGGAAACAGTGGAGAAATGAAGATAATAAGAATAATAATAATAGAGACTGGATCTTTGTTGCCCCTCTGAACAATCTGAGACTCAACGGTCGACGAGAACGATCACGTTCGTCTGGTTTCACCCGATGGGCTGTAGTCTGAACAGGTGAGTGATCTCCAGCCGGAGGACCTGTCCCATAGGCACTACCTGTCCTTTAATGTCCTCCATGTCTTGTGTTGACATCACTGTCATTTTGTTTTTAACTCATCTTCCTCCTTCATTCATCTCGTTTTCATTGTTTTTTATTCTACTTTGCTCTATAAAAAATTATTACGATTTGGCTGCAAACCTTGATCCAACTATAAATATTAAACATGTTTTTAAACACATTTACACAAAGTTAAGCTTTTGACAGATTAAGTAAATTTGGAAACACTGAAATATATTAGCAAGAATTTATAATTAAGTTTTTTGTTAGAGCACTGCTCAGTAGTACAGCTTCATTTTGCAAAGAGGCACCAAAGCATGTTGGGAACTTTAAGTGGTTACAACCTACAATCAGCAATGAGTGACCTCTGCCCCACGGACAGTTTGTTTTCTGCAACCCCCCCCCCCCGAGACAGCACTTCTGGAGGGTGATGTAGGGTTTTTCCAACAGCTGCATGAAAAGTTTAAATCTGTCACAACGGCTGAATTCAATCCATGTCCACTATTGCAGGATGAAGCTCAAATCCCAAAGACTCGTATCAGAAAATCTTAAACCATCTGCTGCATGACCAGTTACCACGGTGCAAAAGAGGGAAAATGTGTTTTGGGAGTTAAATGAACTAGCCCTGTTAAAAAACAAAAAAACCCATCAAGCTACTGTTCCCTCTTCCTGCGTTTGCTGTGAAGCTTTTCTCCAAAATCCATCTGCATCCAAACTGTAGTAATGAAACATTTCCCTCAAGCAGATGAAAAGAAAGTAGGGAGGACAGAGAGACAGGAAATGAGAGGATAGGGAACAGCAGAGAAGAAGAAGAGATGCGTCAGGCCAGAGGAACGAAAAATGAAGATATATAGGAAAAGGAAGCAGAAAGAATAGGTTTCCTTGGTGGTGTTGATATGGAGTTTCTGTATCTCATCTTCTCTCCAGTAGATGGCAGTAGAGTACAGGTGAGTCTTGTAACCTGCAGTGGAAGAGAAGTCAATTTTTCATCAGAAAACAGATGAAACCACTTTTCCCCTCTGAGGCTGGATCACACACAGAGTTTGAATCAGATTACAGAGACAGATTACGGGCCGACGAGGTTTATATCTAAATTTATATCTAAATTCAGGCTCAGTATCAAGTTGTAAATGTTTGAGTTTCACATGAAGAAACAAACGCTTGGGATCCGCATCTTCCCCAGCAGCTGATGGACTCGCTACGTTTCTGTTCAGACCTTAACTCCTTTTGTCTCCAGTGTTGTTTTCTGTTTCCTCTTTACATCCTCTGAAGTTGATCCAGCTCCAGACACAGAAGTGGCCTTGGCTGCTTCCCTCACTTTTGTTTTTCACTCCTCTGTAAGACCTTCTGCTCTCCTCAAACATCCCTGAAAAAAACAACCTGTCACTCGTCTTCAGACTCAGTACATTTAGTTTCAGACCAAAAACAAACAAAGGATTCATTTATTTCCTCCCAGTGTGGAGAGAGAGGAAACAGTATTTATACATTCATGGAGGAAAATAAATTCGTCACATTTAATTTCGAGTCCATAACTTCTTAATTATTCCCTGGAAGGTTTCCTGAACACAACATTACATTGCATTAAGTGGTTCAGTCCTAATTACAAATAAAATGGAGACAGTTCTTTCAGCAGGAATTCAATTAATTGTATTTTTGAGTTTATAAAATGTTGATTTATGGTTGGAATTACACAAAAAAGTAAGTTTGACATTTTGGGAAATACGCTGATTGACTCTTACTGTGAGGTAGATGAGACAATCAGCATCACTCTCATGTCTGTGCTTTTATCAGTGGAGCTACAGCCAAGCTAAGCTACCTTAGCTTAGCATAAATCCTGGAGGCAGAGAGGAAACATCTGTTCTGACTGTCTAAAGCTAAAAATAATCCTATCAGCATCTCTAAAGCTCACTATTTAGAACAGTGTACCTTTTTTACTCAAATTAACTTGTGTTAAAACCACTAAGCTAAGATAAACTAAACTAAGCTAAGCCAAGCTAAAAGACCTTAGCTTAGCATAAAGACTGGAGGGAGAAGGAAACAGCTGGTCTGAATCTGTCTAAAATAATCTTCAAAAATAATCCTATCAGCATCTCTAAAGCTCACTAGCACATTGTATTGTTTTTTGCACAATGCTACGCTAAGATAAGCTGAGCTAAGCCAAGTGTCTCCTGCCTACCATACAATTCAATATTCAATCTCACTCTGCATGTAAAGTATTTGAAAAGTCATTTGTCGCCCTCAGTTTGTAATGATCTTTGCTTTAACGTGGCAGAACAGAAAGCTAAATTTCACCTGACCTTCTTTGTGCAGGTTGGAAAGGTGGAGTGTTTTAGCTCAGTGTACCAACCTGGCTGTAGTTAGCAATGGTTAGCGCAAAAAAAGAGAAAACATTATCGCGAATTTACCATCGAACATAAAATCTCTTCTCTGTGTTGCTCGTCGCGGTTTGTTTTTGAGTGTGGATCACGCTCGCTGTTACTCCTTGTGGTCGTACAGGGAAAGACACTCCCTAAAACTGCAGTTCCCACCAACCGTCAAGCACCAGTGGGTGTTTTCCATCTGGCCTCCGGGGGCAGTAATGAGCCCATCACAGCTTGGTGGTGGTTGATGGTTTTTCAGATTTACAGGAGAGACTCAGGATGTAAACTAACTGGCTGGCTTGGTCAATGTCTGTATTGTTACCTGCCCAAGCTGAGTTTTTGTGTGGATTTACTGTCGGAGAAAGTTCTGGGGGTTTTCATCGTCTTTTCTTTTGGTCTATTTCCGTTTTCCCCATAGTCAGTGGGAACTCTACAAACACAGGATGTGAGGATAGAGATAAAGTGGAACATGAAAAGACTGAATCCAAGCTACATGACCTTTCTGACACTAATGTAGTTTTACTTTTTATGCCGTGTGTGTGAGAGAAGAAAAATTAAATTAAACCAGGAGAAGACCAATAAACCCATCAGTGTGAATTTAATGATGCTTAAATCATACAAACCAGTGACATGAATAAAACACAATAAGGAGGAAGGTCTGCGTTAATGCTGGGAGGTAAAACTGTTGGGGGCAGCTTTATGAAGTTATCCACCTGTAATGAGAAGTACTCTGGTAAATTAGCCCTTCACTAATGAACAAGCATCAGAAGGTGTAAATGGGTTTTAATGAAACAGGAAGTTTTAAACAGGTTATATCAACACCAGCTCCCACTTTTAATGCTCCGCTCATTTTGTCCTCATTACCACCTGTTTCACCTCACACACACACACACACACACACACACACACACACACACACACACACACGTACGAGGAATGTAAAGGACATCAGGGAATATTAAAGAAAAAAACAAAACTTTAGAGACGACCTCACGCTGTCATTTCACCGGAGCAGAATGTCCTCGTCATTAATGTGAAAACACATGCAGAGGTAAAATGGGTCTGAGGAAAATAACTGCAGGTGGGAGGCACAGGACGGCGGGGTGTGTGTGTGTGTGTGGGGGGGGGCATTTTTACTAAAACCTCCAGTACAAACTGATGTGGACGACGCTTTACCAGTCGACATGTGCAGCAGCAGTGGGCGATGTAACTAGATTTGCCTTAATACCAGGATGTCAGGATCATCAAAAGTAACTTGTAATATAGTGTAATATATAATAAATATGTCTAAATGATTCATGAAGTGAAAGCGTTATGATTTGCCAACATGAGGCATTTCTTTCAGTAAAGTGACTCAATCACATGCATGTTAAAACGTGTTAAAAGTCTGTTTTTTATGTTAAATAACAACTGTTCATCGTGTGAATTCTCTGAACTAACGAGGTCGTTACCACACAGAACAGCAGAGATGAAGATATTCCAGCACTAATCAGTGTGTTCATGTGACCAGGATGTGATCGAATGCGATGCATCCATTCTTGTTTTTTGACGCTGGTATCAACACTTAAAACAAGACTTTGTGTCAGTAGCACCTCGTGTGTCATGAAAATCTGTAGCTTCTTTACACTGATACGAAGGCAGAGGTTCAGAGAGAAGGTCAGACATCAGCAGGCTGGTTTTCCGTCCTCCCAGCCTAAACTAAGCCGGAACTAACAGATACTGCAAGCTGAAATCGGCATCCCTGTAGTTTGTGTGTGCAGTATCACTCTGCAGCCGTGGACGGATTTCATGACCACAAGCACCTGGGTCAGACGCAGAGTCTGACGGTTAGGGCCGTCTACCGCTGGTTAGCCCATTAGCTCTCTAGCTTGCATATTAATACCAGCTCCTTGATAATGTGCGTGAATTATGGGCATGATTTCCAGCTATTCCTTTCCCTGAACCCGCGTCTGTGAGAGTTTGTGTTATGCCACAGCTGTCTCCACTACAGGATTGGTTCTGGTTCTGAAGGGAACCAGATGATAAAATGTTCTGTTAGGAACCATTGCCTTTGTCCTCTTAAAATGCTGTTTTGTTGCAGTGATGAGAAATGACATTGAAACCTCTAAGGAACATTAAATAAATCACAGGTAGAGTCTGTGCTTCTAAAATGCATCAAAATGCTCAGCATTAATTTCCTCTTCATTAAGCACAGCGCTGGATTCAGGAGGTGATTAGCTTAGCTTAGCATAACAGAGTTAGAATACACACCCACCAGTTCCTCTAAAACTCACTAATCTAGAAACTGCGTCTTGTTTAATTTGTAAAAAAACAGAAATATGTGTGACGTGTTACAGTTTGTGCTTGAGCTAAATCTTGGCCGACAACGATTCAGACCAGGAGGGGGCTTGAAGTCTGGTTATATATTCGCTGCTCAGTGCAAACCGCTGGTAAGAGACAAAAAAAAAACCGAACGTGCACGGGGGAAGTACCTGCGGCTCAGGGCGCCCTCGTCATGTGGACTGCTGACGGCCGCTAATCGACGCCCCCTTGAGTGGGCACTTGGGAGGGACAAAGCGGGAGAACCGGAAGTTTCCATGGCGTGAGCGGTTTAAAAATAGAGAGAGCACTATGTTCGAGGAACTGCAGGTGGAGGCTGCTGAGGCTGACACGGTGTCACGCAGTGAATGGCTTGAGGACCAGTGAGGACAGATGTAGAATAGGCGGAGGAAAACATTGAGATGCTGACAAGAGTGGATATTTTGTTGTGGCCCCACCTGAGGGCACCCTGACCATAAAATCTGACTTTAAAAGGTGGGGAAAGAAGTCTAAGGAAAGGACCACCAACCTCTTCACCTGCTCTGCCCCTGGGGACAAGAAGGAACTTTTGTCATTGGCAAAAGTCAGAACCCCCCCAGACCCCCCCCCCCCCCCGCCGTCCGTTACGCATTAAGTGCCTGTGCATGGATGACTAGGAATCCATTTGTGTGAGGTCGAAGGAGGGAAGTTGCAATATGGGCCAAGAGAGGAAGGATACTCTGCTGCTTGTGGACGACTGTCTAGCCCATGATGTGCCACTGAAAAACATCCCAGCCGAGTTCCTGCCGAGGAAACCGGCCTCCGTTCTCCAGCCCCGTGACCAGAGCATCATCAGAACCAGAACCAGAATGTCTACAGTTTACATTCACAGGGATATGGTACCAAACTTGGTAGACTTGTAGACAATGCAAAAAAAAAAAAAAAAGAAAAAAATCTGCCTCCAGGATGGTATTCTCATGCTACTGGATACTTTATTTTAATCTAATTAATATACACATGTCAGTTAGATTGCAAACTACCTGAGATATTAAAAGAGAGAAATATCTTTGGTTATAATAATCATCTGCCTACAGTGATCATTTTGACCCCAACAAACGTGTTTACTTTAATTGGTTTCCACCGAGACTCTGGCCAGCTCCCTTGTTTTTGGACCATTGTTAGCAGAGAAGAGTCGACTCTTAGAAGCTGTCTGTTTTTTTTCCATCCTCGTTCTGGCTGAAGACAAACTCTATTAAATCCTGGGAGAGATCAGTATTACAGCAAAACGAGGCATCGGCCGTCTGTTCGCCGGCGAGCTGTGACGACCAAACGCTTCCTCCGAGTCCCCAGAATGAGGTTTTGATATTCACGTACAGGTTACATGTGCCTCCTCTTCTTTTAGCTCCTCAACCTTTCACCCCCCCCCCAACCCCCCAGCTCTAATTACCGGGATACACAGGAGGATGTCGCCGCCGCCAGACTGAGGGAATGAGGAGAGGCGGGAGGGGGTGAGGGGGGGCAGTCACTGGGGAGGTGTGTTTGTTAATGAGATGGATCGGACTTGGCAGGCGGCAGAGTCTGGCAGAAAACCGTGGACAGAGTGAGACGGACGCACAAATCTGTGAGCTCCACTCCACAAAAAGTGAGCCGCTGTTTTCTCCGTGGACGCTGATGGTCATGCCAGTGGAGGAGTTCCTGCCGGGAAAACACTGTTAGGACGTCACCGGCTGCAAGGTTGACATGCTTGGAGGTCTGAACCAGCAAATCGGTAAAGAAACAGGAGTTTAGTTCAGTTTTCTCCCCTGCAAATCTCTGGTGACCTTTGAACCTGAGTGGACAGAGAGAAAATGACAAGTTTACTGAGCTCAGGTAAATGATGTATGGTAAATATACTACAGTCCGATCGGTACTAGTTTTTCAGAGGCCAATACTGATACCAGTGTTTCACAATAATAAATCAGCCAATATAGTGTAACATAAACCCAAATTCATTGATTAATTGATTGATTTGGATCTCTTTAGTTTGTTTTTTTATTTTGGACTTATGTGGATCGAGTGGGACATTTTGCGCTTCAAAGATAAACTCAGTGCTTTCTGACGCATAAATTAATGGAGACAAATGGAGATAAATTGGCAGTTGCTGATTTGAAAAAGAAAACCACCAGTCAGTACTCGTGCTCCAATATTGGAAGTACTGCAATTACCAATTTCAGACATCAGCCGAAGCCCATCGTTCTGTGTAATTAAACCTAAGTTTAATGGATATAGTGTCACATCGTCTGTGTACAGTCACACTGCAATCATCGCCACTGACAGCATGAAAAAAAATCCAAAGTCATCCTCATGGGAATCTTCCCCGACACCTCCCTGATAGTGATGTGATGGCTGTTGGATTTGCAGGTCATAAACTATAATATTGGAGCAGTTACACCATTGACCTGATGATGGCGCTAGACGATGTCATCTCGCTTGAACATATTAGGATTCATCCGCCAGGAGCTGCTCCTGAGCTGAATGTCCTGCCAGTCTATCTGGTGCATGTTGAGATGTTTCACAGGATGAGTGAAAACTCTGAGCCGCTGCTGTTCGAGGTCTAGACTGTGGATCGCAGTGTTTTTACTTCGAGACCATCGGGAAGCTTCTTTTGCATGTTTTACTCATCCCTCCTCGCCTTCATTTCTTGTTATCTCTCTAAGTGTGTTCAGAACCACTTGCTTTTATTGGAACCCTAAATTACAAAAAAGTCAAAATATTGAAAAATTATGACGGTCTGACATCTAATAAATCAATGAAAACAATACATGACACAATGCAATGGAAATAGACTCTAGATGAATAAATGCCAATACTTCCAGCGAAGAGATGAAACCATCATCAGATCTGTGTGGAGCGATGATGAGGAGGCTGGAAACTTCCTCTCATTAACACGAGGAACTAGCAGAAACGTCATATTTTCATCATGAGCTTTAACTGCAGCTCTTTTAATGACCTTGTCTCATTGTGTCCTCTTCTTCAGCTCAACCTGCTGTTTATCAGCTCATATTCACATCAACATGAGTGAATCGTAACTCTGATAAAAGGCATAAGAAGAGGCCAGAATTCTGTGGTGGTCCAAAGTGGTGGATCGATACACCTGCTGACAACTACCGCCATAGATAGTGAAACTAAAACATCCACCCGCCACAATCCCAGCATCAGTCCACCATCAACCCAAGATGAGTCCAGATATTCCCGCTGCATCCTCCGAAGCTTTTCCCTCCAAAACAACACGGCTGCAGCAGAAGAAGAGCGGAGTGCGACCGAGGGCAGCAGAACCTTCTGGGATCAAGTTCGGCAGCTTCTCCGCGTGATTGAAGTGTCAATTTTCAGCTGTAATTCAAGGGGTTTCACGAAAATATCACATTAACCGTTTAGGATTTACAGCAGATTTTATACATGGTCCCTCATTTTCTCAAAAGTAACTGGACAAACCAATATGATTATTGATATAAGAATTATTTTCAATACTAGGTATAGAAATCCTATGAAGTCAACAACTGACCGACGTCTGGAACCACAGACGTCAGCTGTTGCTGAGTTTCCTCCTTGAGATGCTTTTCCAGGCCTTTACTGCAGCCGCCCTCAGTTTTGTCTTCAGGAAGTGAAACACGTGCTCAGGTGGGTTGAGGTCAGGGGACTGACTGGGCCATTGAAGAATATTCCAGTTCTTTGCCTATAGAAGCTCTTGTTTTGCTTTCTCAGTCTGTTGTGGGTCATTATCCGTCTGTACTGTGAAGCTCCATCCTGTCAGTTCTGCAGCGTTTTGGCTGAATCTGATCAGATAGTTCAGACTTGTTCACTTCAGGATTCATCCTGCTGCTTCTACCATCAGTCATGTCATCAGTAAACACCAGTGACCCAAGTCCATCGGCAGCCGAACATGTCCAGGCCATATCACTGCTCCACCATGTCTGACAGGTGATGTGGTGGGTCTGGATCAGGAGTCGTTCCTTCCTTCTCCAGACTCTTCTCTTCCATTGTTCTGGTACAAGTTCATTCTAGTTTCATCCAGAGAACCTGGTCCCAGAACTGTTCAGGTTTTTTAGATGTTTCCTGGTTGTCTAATCTGGTCTCTCTGTTCTTGAGTGTTACCAGTGGTTTGGACCTTGTGGTAAATCCTCTGTATTTGCATCCATGAAGGTGTCTCTCGATTGTAGATTTTGACAATGAGGAGGAAGGAGTATCATTGTCAGACCGATGACGGCCTCCTTCTTTGCACCACATATTAAAAGTTCCCTTGAACAGCTACACTTGGAGTCAACTCCAGACCTTTTATCTGCTTAGTTTCTCATGAAATAACAAGGCAACAGGCAACAGACCACAGCTGGACACTGATCAACTGTCAATTGGCCAATTATTTTTCAGCCTCTGAAAGTGAGGCGTTATGTCTAAAAACAGTTGATGCAACATTTTGCTGTGTGTTTGTTGTTTGTTGTGAGTTATAATCTATTCCATTTTCGGCTCACAGACATGCAGCCGGGGGCAGTTTTGGCTTTAGTGTTACATAAAAATCGTCCATATTCTATTCATATCTCTTCCCTCTGCAGCAGAGTGATGGAGCAGACACGAGCTTCGCTGATTCAGCTCTTCCTTCAGCATCCTCCAACTTCAACCCCATCCTCCTCCACTTTTCCCTCCTACCCTCTACCCTCACCTCCACCCCCCCCCCCCATCCATGCTTCACCTCCTCCACCTGAAGTCGTCCTGCATCTGTCTGTCCTCCCCTCTCTCCCCCTTCCCTGCAGCAGCCCTTCCCACCATTTCCCCCTTATTTCCCAGGTCCCCCTTCTCTCCGGTGAGTTTTCGTAACCTCTCCTTTGGTCTGAGAGACGTGGTGCAGAGCTTGTTTTCAGCCTTGTTACATTGTGAAATAAATTGATGTTGACTGAATCTGGAAGTAGAGATCTAACACTGATGACCAAGTCACTACCCACCATGTTTTCTCACTTTTATCCTCCCCCACCCCTCTTTCTATCTACCTCCTTCCTCCTTCCTCCTCCCTCTTTCCTTCTCCCAGTGTTGCCATGTCTTACTTTCATCCCCCTGCTCCCCCCATTCGTCCCTGGCTCTGAACACAGCTGCAGTCTAGTGAACTGTGTGTTTTCTATGGAGGTTGAAGCTGAAGCCATTTTAGGTAAGTAGTGAACTAAACTGTAGCTGACCTGCTGTGTTGCCTAGTTGCAGAGATTTTCAATTCAATTCGTTTCAGTTTTATTCATATAGCTCCATGTCATAACAGATGTTATCTCAGGGCACTTTTCATATAGATCAGGTCTAGACCAGAATCTATAGTTGTTATTTAAAGAGACCCAACATTTCCCCCATGAGCAAGAAACCCCCCCTTTTAAGGGGCAGAAACATTGAACAGATCCTGGATCATGGTGGTGGTTGGGAGGATGGGAGGATGGGTGGGGTGGGGGGTCTGCCTCAACTGGCTGGGTTGTGAAAGGGAGACGGAGACAAAGGGGGGGCAGGAGAGAGAAGAGAGAGTAAAGCATAGTACATAGTAGATCAGGCTCATGGGGCAGTAGGTGGTTCTACAGTCCTGGATCCAGACTCTGATCCGGACTCAGGAGCATCAGAGGCAGAAAAACCTGCAGGAAGCCACAGGAGGAAGAGGAAGAAAGAGGAGAGGAAGAGGAGGAACAACAAAACTACGGGAGAGAGGAAGGACAGTTAGTAACAAGCATTTTTGAGGTGTTTATGCTCACAGGGAGGGAGGAGGAGGAGGAGGTGGAATGGGAAGCTCGGTGCATCATGGGAAGTCCCCCGGTAGTCTAGGCCTATAGCAGCATAGTGAGGGGATGGCTCAAGCCAATGCTGAGCCAGTTTTAACTATAAGCTTTATCAAAGAGGAAGGATTTAATCCTCCTCTGCCTCCTGAACCCAAATTGGAAGGTGGTTCGACAGCAGAGGAGCCTGAGAACTGAAGGCTCTGCCTCCTGTTCTACTGCTGGAGACTCTAGGAACCACTAGTAGACCTGTGTGCTGGGGAAAAAAGAGTGTGAATGGGAAAAACTCGGTGGCACCAGTGAGTCCTGACAAAGCCGATGATGAATATATATACTTGTACAGACCCAGTCCCACAAAAATCGACGCCCCCTACCAGGCAATCGGTTCTTGATTGGTTCAAGTGCTGTTGAGCTGAATTTAGTCCTTAGATCTGTTCCTTCGGAGAATGTCGGCCTAACTTTGCTTCTTATCACAACAGCACAACAGGTGAGAGGGATAAATGCACTTCTGAAGAAGAGGTGAAACTGTTTTACCAATCAGTAGCCAGAGGTTGTGATTCTGCAGGTTGCTGAATTACACTTTGAGTTAAAACAGTAATTAGTTCATTCATCAATTAATCTGTATTTTCCATCACCATTTAGTTTTTATTTACAGACAAAATTGTTACTTTATTTAGTTTTAGTCTAATTTTCATTGTGAAAAAATAGTTGAAACACATTTTTTGACCTAGTTTTTGTAGATGAAATTGACAGTGTCTCAAATATATATATATATATAAATAAATATATAAATTTCTTTATATATATATATATATATATATATATATATCATATATATGTCATTGTTACATTTGAAAGTTACTTTCTTTTTGCTGGGGTACCACAAGGATTAGTGTTTGGTCCCTTTCTGTTCTCAGTGTGTGTGCGTGTGTGTGCGTGTGTTAGCGACCCTGCTGCCACCTGGTGGCTCCTGTGTGAATTGCAAACCGTGTGTGGTGGCACTTGGTTTCATTTTCTTCTACTGGATCTGCTGTGTCTTGTAATGCAACAATTTTTTTTTTTATCTCATATTAGACTAAAGTCTCCTAAATTAACCAGTATAAGTATAATGCAATATGTCAAGGACTTTTCCAGGCCCTGCAGCATATAAAACAAATAAACTGGCCACAGTGTAGATGAGCAAAAACCTGAGGTTGCTTTGCCTCTACTAGACCTTTTGAATTGTTTTATTTTTCTGCCAAATCCTGACACCTGTGCTGCGACAACCTGGAGCTTCGACCAGCAAAGCCTTGGCAGGTCTGCGTCTGCAGGCCCATGTTTAATATGCACACAGGTGTCTCTTCCTGCAGCCCTGGACGAGCTGAATACAAATATTTATTAATTAAGGGCTAATTTCCTGCTCCATTGATTCCGGCTCCCATGTAGCTCCACTCCTCTCCTCGGAGGATCAATCCGAGAGCAGACACCCCCCCCCCACCCCACCACCACCACCACCACCCCAAAGTTCAAACATGCCTGTGAATTTCTCTGATGTCTTTTGTCTTGAAACAGAGATTCCAGATGTTTCATGGTTATTTAGTGATAAGTTTAACAAAAAAATTAGATTTTTTTTTTTTACCCTTTGTGACTAAAAATTCTCGATGACAGATTATCACAACCACTTCAAGGAGAGTCTAAACGACAGGTCAGTTCTGATTCATTTAGCTCCCAAGTCCTAGTTTCTTTGGCCTGTGTGATGCAAAAAAGAAAAACAAATTCGAAAACCAAACCAGGTAAACTTTTCCACTTTAGCTCAGATCTGATTTATCACAGAACTTTCTTTATCAGAGGAGAAGGCTCTTTTTCCCTTTTTTTCCTCCCAGACACATTACAGCTCCATCAGTTAGCGGCTGTCAGCGCATGGACACAGCAGGCGGGAACGCGGCGCCGACGGTAACCGGATGCCAGTCACGGTATAAAACGGAGCGAGTGGGGCCACCGCGGCTCTGTCGGTTCTAACTAAAGCCCATTCAATTCTCGCCGCTCCACATTTAACTGCTTGTTAGTGATGGAGCCTGATCAAACCTGACTAGACTCCATAACCAGAACTGACAGGGGTCAGTTTTAAACAAAGGCGTCTCAAATAGTAGCCCAGTAATTATTCAACAGTATTTCTGTTAAATGACAACAAAAAAACAGGTTTCATTCACTAATTCATTCCAGTCATTTCTAATTTGCCACTTTAAAAAAAGATGTTTTGATTCAATTTAACTTCCTGAAGATTTTCCAAATTAAAACCATGCCAGGAATACATGTCATATGTTATGTGCCTGGAGCCGCTGGGAGGCTTTTAATATGAAAGATTTGATATGATTCATTGACAGTTAGGGGCTTAGCAGGGGTTCGAAATAATTTCATTGAATGACTGGAAATAATTGTGGGTCAAAAATACCCTATCTGTCACAGTGATGAGTCTGAAACATTTATGTTCAAGGACAGAGTCTAGAAATTGAGAGAAAATCAACTCAAGGTTCGCAGCGATTCTACTTTGTGCTAAATTTATATGAAATTTTGCACCTGTCATGTGACCTGCCACTTATGTTACCTGAATATGTCTTGTAATTTTTTTGAACATATAGTTGTGCATCACAGTCCCACCAAATACATCTATGGCCACCTATCAACAAATTCAGCAGCATTAAAGGTAAAAAAAAAAACAATTATTACTTGACTGACAAGATTCGCATCAAAACTCTGTTTTCCTCAGAGTCATGACTTCAGATCTGAAACACAGATGCGATCCACTTCTTTTTAGATCCAGCATGACACAAACACTCTCAGTGGACATCGTTATGTCTGATGTCAACTGCGATCAGACGTCCACAGATGAATTTAGATATCACAGAAGAAAAAAAGGAAACTCCTTAACCGCCTCCTACCAGCAGAACTTGCCTGAGATTTATCTGGTTTTTAAGTTTTCTTCGGTATCGGAGAGATCCAGCGATAGTCATCGGTGCACCGAGCTGATAACAGCTACAGTCACCCGGATACTTTTAATTGGGGTGAACTGGACTAAATGTACGGGTTTCGGTTGAAGTGCGGCCAGAGTCAAACCCTGGAAAACCCCCCGAGCTGCGTACAAAGGCCGATCGTCCAATTAGAGACACAGAGGATGTCCCTCCGGGCTCCGATTTGTTCGCCCGTGGAAAGCACTTCCCCTCCGCTGAGACCGGACGGTGGCGTCGGGTGGCGACGTAGGGTGACGGCGTCGGGTGGCGGCGTCGGGTGGCGGTGTAGGGTGATGGCGTGGGTCGTTGTTGGGGGGAATCTGAGCGTCGGTTGCAACGCTTTCTTGTCATCATCTGTGTTTCATCTCTGAACCATAGCGGCGTGGCATTGTGCTCAGAGAGAGATCCGCCGAGCGCCGTCTTCTAATGTGTTTATCTGGCTTCCTGGAGTTTGAAGTAGCTTTGTGCTGCTCAGATTTATCTCAAAAATAAAAAGGTTCTTATCCGGCTGTGCAAAACGCTGCTTGGAATAATAAAAAATGTTAGATATTATAGCTGTCAAGGTTATCTCGCTGTAAGCACGATACACTTTCTTGCAGCATGAATAAAGAAATTGAATCTAGATGCACACACACAGACAGACGCACAAACATACACACACACTGACAGTGTGAAGTCCGAACTTGAGTGAAGTTCTACTTTTGTTCAGACACCGAGTTGGCTGGACCGCTGGTTATTTCCTCACATT
>CM029118.1:1175000-1270000 GCA_016859345.1 Istiophorus platypterus
ACCTTGGGGATGTGAAAGTGTCCCCCCCCCCTGACGTCCATCTGGAGGATGAGCAGCTGTCTGGTATACATGCTTTTGTTAGAAAAATGTCCCTTCCACATTTCCTTTTATTCTCAGGTGAACATATGGCGAGATACTAACAGTACCTTGATACCAAGGGAAATACTCTCAGCAGTATGGACCCGATCTATGTGAAGGAACCGCATGTTGCCATTCTCCCCGAATGCTATGAAATATTACCGATCGCTCTGAGGTGAAAATGACGCAAGTTTCTAACAGCATCTTGACACAAGGGAAATATCCTGCAACTGAAATGTAGCAGGATTTTTTGGAGAGACAGATTCTTCTGTGCAACCAGGCCTCATTTCCTGCCTCAGGAACTAAAATTCTGATATGGATTCAATTATGATACAAACAGGAAGGAAGCAAGTGTGAGGCTAAATATCACATGATATTAAAAAAACAAAAAAACAAGCATAAGGGAAGAATGACTCCCTGCGAGTTGTCAGGGGGCCGTCAGGGGGCCGTCAGGCGGCCGTCAGGTGGCCATCAGGTTGCCATCAGGCGGCCGTCAGCCGGTCGTGGCCGTCAGGTGGTCGTAAGGTGGCCGTCACGTGGCCGTCAGGTGGCCGTCAGGTGGCCGTCACGTGGCCGTCACATGGTTGTCACGTGGCTGTCAGGTGGCCGTCAGGTAGCCATCAGGTGGTCATCAGGTGGCCGTCACCTGGCCGTCAGGTGACCGTCACGTGGCCGTCAGGTGGCCGTCAGGTGGCCGTCAGGTGGCCGTCACATGGTTGTCAGGTGGCTGTCAGGTGGCTGTCAGGTGGCGTCAGGTGGCGTCAGGTGGCCGTCAGGTGGCCGTCAGGTGGCCGTCACGTGGTCGTCAGGTGGCTGTCAGGTGGCCGTCAGGTGGCCGTCAGGTGGCTGTCAGGTGGCCGTCAGGTGGCCATCACGTGGTCGTCAGGTGGCCGTCAGGTGGCCGTCACGTGGTCGTCAGGTGGCTGTCAGGTGGCCGTCAGGTAGCCATCAGGTGGTCATCAGGTGGCCGTCACCTGGCCGTCAGGGGGTCGGTGGCCGTCACGTGACCGTCACGTGGTCGTCAGGTGGCCGTCAGGTGGCCGTCACGTGGTCGTCAGGTGGCCGTCAGGTGGCCATCAGGTGGCCGTCAGTTGGCCTTCACGTGGTCGTCAGGTTGCTGTCAGGTGGCCGTCAGGTGGCCGTCAGGTGGCCGTCACGTGGTCGTCAGGTGGCCGTCAGGTGGCCGTCACGTGGTCGTCAGGTGGCCGTCAGGTGGCCGTCACGTGGCCGTCAGGTGGCCGTCAGGTGGCCGTCAGGTGGCCGCCAGGTGGCGTCAGGTGGCGTCAGGTGGCGTCAGGTGGCGTCAGGTGGGCGTCAGGTGGCCGTCAGGTGGCCGTCACGTGGTCGTCAGGTGGCTGTCAGGTGGCCGTCAGGTGGCCGTCACGTGGTCGTCAGGTGGCCGTCAGGTGGCCGTCAGGTGGTCAGGTGGCTGTCACGTGGCTGTCAGGTGGCCGTCAGGTAGCCATCAGGTGGTCATCAGGTGGCCGTCACCTGGCCGTCAGGGGGTCGGTGGCCGTCACGTGGCCGTCACGTGGTCGTCAGGTGGCCGTCAGGTGGCCGTCAGGTGGCCGTCACGTGGTCGTCAGGTGGCCGTCATACAGAGATCATCAGGTGGCCAACAGATGATAATCTGGCTGTCAGGTGGCCGTCAGGTAGACATTGGTCAACGTGGACTTCAAATAAACATTTAATAAAGTGGAATAAACAATGAACAACAGATGATAATTGGACGGAGCAACAGGTGGGTGAGGTTAGTGGACATTAGCTCCAGTGAGGTTAAAGGGACATTAAGGGAAACTTGGATGAAAATCCTGAGCAACCGATTCTAGGTCTTTTTGTTTTTTTTTCTCAACAGTTATTGTAGATCCTGGTTAAGAGTGAAGGCTGTTTGAAAATTACTTTCAGATTTGTGAAACTTTTATGTTACTTCTGAAAGTAAAAGAGACACTTTGACTGCATTTTCTCCGACAGACCAGGTGTAGCTGAAAAACCCAGATTTACACTTGTCAAATGTGGACTTGATTAACTAACAGACTCCGATAACAGCTGGAAACACAGTCTCAAATTCTGCAGAACCTTTATTCTGTTTTTGATAAAAAGAAATTGCACTATTGTTTTTCCTGACTATACCATATCAGACCACATCTGTGTTGATTCATCTGAGTCAGAGGAGATGTTGGGAGGCTTATTCTCACAAGTCATAATGCAGTCAAATCTGAACAAAGACATTTAAAAAAAGTATTTTTAGATTCAGTGTGACTCACCCTTTCTGAAGAAATCTGAAGTCCATCATGAATAAACATCCACTGATCCACCTGGGAACCCAAGGAAGAAAAAGGCTGCAGAACTCCATTCAGAATCCCACTGTTTTTAAGTCTCCTCCAGTGTCACAGTGATCCAGTGACAGTTGTCTGTTCATCCGTGGCTACACTGCAGACAGGAGCTGCCAATGGCTCATTCGGCTACTTTTAATGGTGCCAATCTGCCAAATATTAAGCAAATAAAGGCCAAAACAAAAAAAACACATCCCCAAAACTGAAGTAATTTATGTAGCTGTTTTCCCATGTTGCTCAATCGATGTTCTTCTGACATAAGAAAGCCTCGTATACATGTTTCTTATGATCCTCTCTCCGTTCATACACTGATATTTACAGATACATATATTTACTGAGTGTGCAAAACTGTGGAGACAGAAATGAAAAATTGTGACGATCGGGTGCCACTTAATTCCAGAGTTGCTGTCACATTCCTCTCTCAATAATCTGACAAAACTGCTTCCTTGTGCCACAGAAATTATATTTCAAATTTCAGTCAGGTTTGTGTGGCTTCTGATGCCAAATCACACACAGTAAGATCACAGTTGTTATGTGGCCTCCCTCTTTTTTTCATACCGCAGTTGTGTTTACACCCCTGATCTAATATTTGAGTACCAGCTTTTATTTTGGAGTGTATTCACTGCTGCGCTGCCTCTTATGCTGAATACATGGATGCACGGGGCCCCAGGAATCCTGTTCTTTAAAGAAAGTTGATGGGAGACACAGCTGGTGCAAAGAAAACTAAGACACCCTTCGAACCGGACTGGCCAATCACAGCGTAGCATCAGCCAGCTCCGATCAGGCTCCACAGACTCTCGTACAGCCATTTTCGATTTGAATCATTTTCGATGCTGTTTTTTTGTAGATATTCCAAAGCCGGTTGTGGTTGAACATTGGTATCGATCAAAGTGAGTTTGATCACGCAAATGCGAAAACTGTGGAGCTAAACATTAGTAGAGTACAGCACGTGGGTTATTAAAACTAACACTTCTCCGCTGGCTACTGGAGGTAAATCCAAGTGTTATACCTGCTGTGGCTAAAACAAAGGGGCGGGGTTTGGCGAAGGGCCACGGATACTGAAATCCTTTGGTAATATTTGCTGATCCTGTTCAGATGCAAATTAGGCTGCTGCAGACGGACGTGAACCCTAAGTTGACGGTGTTCGTGCGAGACAATTGTTTGCTTTTTCATTCATTCATTCATCGATATTATCTATATTCATTCATTCATTTCATTGGTAATTGTGTTCAGTGTGCGTGGGCAGTGCTCAGTGAACAACGAATCTGTGTCGTTCTTGTCATTCAGTTGTTGTTGTCGCTGTTATTAGGAGACGAGCACTTTTGAACCACATGTGGACAAAAAACAAGTCAGAATGAAAAGCCCAGAGAGATTCTCGGCCAATCAGCTGCTCTGAAAGCAAAGGGAAAAAGAAAACAGGAGGAGCATCAGGCCTGTGAAACAAAAGACTCCTTCAGTGACTCTCTCTCTCTCTCTCTCTCTCTCTCTCTCTCAGTCTCTCACACACATACACTACATGCACACGAGAAAACACACAAAAGAAAAAAGCTTTACAACTTTGGGGAAAGCATAAATTGCAAAGTTTTTGAGAATAAATATTTTTTTTAATACATTTAATTTTAATTTTTTTAATTAAAACTTTTCTTTTGAAACATTTTATTTTCCACGTTTTATCCTGTGTCCAGATTAAGTTTTAGAAGTTATGATTCATATTTCAATGATTAAAGTTTGTTACTATAGTTACCAGACAGTTAGCCGATCTAGTATCAGAGTGGAAGCTGGACACATCTGGCCACGTGTTTCTCGTTGATCGTATTTACGGGATATTGTTGAGGGTAGTTAAGAGCCCATTAATTACCCCCCCCCCCCCACCCCCACCCCAGTCCTTCTGGAAGTTACACTGGAGTAATCTTCTCTATATATTTATACTTTAAAGTTTTATTTCATAGTTTTTCGGCTCCAGGCAAAGTGAGAAGGGCCCCCAGAGAAAAACTTGCCTGGGGCCCCCTTTTGCCTGAAGCCAGCCCAGAGTGTATTCACTCAATTCTTTTTTTTTAATTTACAAAAATCTTTTGAATTTATGTAAATGTTTTTTCTGAATGTATTTGCAAATGTGTACATAGCGTAAATTATTCAATCCTCATACATTCAAATATAACAATTATCAGTAACAAATTATCAGTAAAAGCGTGAATAATACCAGTTAGTTGAACTATAACCATCAGTATTTTAGCACAGAGACTTAGATTTTTACAAAATTTAATTTTTTTTTTTTTTTGGGGGGGGGGGGGGGGGTTATTCCAGGAGTGAACGGAGGCGTGAGGGACCAAGCGTGACCAGGCCACGGAGACGCACCGCTCCTCCGAACAGAGGACAAACCAAGAGGACGCGCTCACAAGTGTTTGCCGACCGCACGTCTTCCCACTCACCGTACGTCCGCCGCACTCCCAGGGTCGTGTTTGCCCAACTTAACGAGCCCCCGCGGCCTCGTCAACGCGTGGCTTTGACGAGGGCTCGGTGTGAGCGAGGGCACCGACAGGAGTGGCGCAGCCCCGTCGTATTTCCCTGGCAAACAACGCTATCAGGAGTACCGATGACCAGGCTGGGATTAGTGCTGACAAAGCGTAATTGGATTTCCTGTGCGGTTAATTGAAGTGGGATAAAGGCGCGTGTGCCGTAGTTTGTTTTCGGGGTTCGTGCGTCCTCACATCCAGCTTCCTCTGACTCGGGGGAAAGCGTCCAGACGTGGAGTGTCTCTTCGTACAGCTCCGCTCGTTACCCAGCCTCCACCGTTGTGTATTATACTATTATTAAACTTCACCTGTGTGTTGTTTAAAATCACGTTGTTTGTCTGTCCTCAGTCGTTCTTCTCAGTTTGCTGTTTTATGCTCTAATAACTGCATTTTGTTGTTAGTTTGAAAAAGTACAGCATCAAACTACAGAAAAAACTGAGATAAAGAGCTACTACTACTACTACCACTACTATTACTACTACTACCACTACTACTACCATTACTACCAATACTGCTACTGTTACTACCACTACTACTACTTAATCTAAGTATACTGGAGTAAATGTACTGGTTACTATTTTATGATACGACTTAATAATTATGAGACATGATGAGTTATGTTATAATTGACACTTGATTTGACTTTTTTTCCTTATTACTCTGTTACAACAATACCTCTTCTGCAAGGACATTCAAGATGCCATGAGTGCAGGCGCAGGCCACAAGACAGCCGGTAAAATCCCTCCAGACTGAATTCCTGAGGTAATCACACCTGTATCTTCACGCTGCTGTGTTCACAGCACACAAAAAATGCTCCACTAAAAAATACAACATGTCTTATTCCAATATATACATGATCCACTCGTAGCCAATTACAGAAAAACTCCTGCCTCAAGAAGACCCTCAAATTTGGTTTAATGAAATACAGCCCATTATCTACCAAGGTCTCACTGATAAAAGATCCGATTCTTCAGTATAATCTGGATACGACCGGTTTACGTGAACCATTGTTTGAACCAACATGGGCTATTGCCATAAGCTACAAGGCTACTTTCAGTTCAACCTCAAAACTGGATGTTGCTTTTAGCTCTTTGATGGCTCTTGTATCAAAAGCATCTCTATCAGCTACAAATCGCTTTTGTCCAGGGCAACAGACTGCGATCATTCCGGCCTGGGACTCCGGAGAATCCAGAGACCTCATCTCAGACCTTGTTACTCCCTCTGATGAGGTTCTAACCAGCGGTGGCTCCAGTTTTCACCTGAGCGAGTAGCGCCATCCTGGTGGGACGGTGGTTTCTGATCTGGTTCTGGTCTCCCCTTCACAGCTCACGTCAGATCACCGCCGTGGTCATAACTTTTGCTCGGCATCTGTTTGTACAGTCTATATCCACATGTGAAACCAAAACAGCCAGATAAAGAGTGAGGAAGAAGAACCACCTGTGCTTCTCTGATGTATTTATGTTCTTGACATTTCTCTAGTCTGTAAATTGTTCTCATTAAGGTCTTCTGGGCCCGTAATGAGTCATTAACGCTGCTCTGTGTTTTCTGCACTTTGTTACAAAAACACTAAACGAGACGAGTCATGGGCCGACGAGGCTGCGGCGCTGATGAGCCTGCAGTGCAGTGTGGGTAATTAGGCAGCTCAGACTAATCAATCATCGCAATCCTCCTCCTCTTTTAGTGGGGGAGTGGAGCAGCTTAGCAGCTGGGTGGTTCTGTAATGTTCTTTAACAGGGAATCAAACCCAGTACAGGTTTTTCAGCAGAAAAACACTGGGGAGGCCATTTCACAGCTGCCAGTTCTCATCAGATCAAACACCTGGAAAATCTGATTTTGAAACCTGATCTAATGGCACAAAAAACCCTAAAACTGAAAAATGCTGTCCACATGGTTGACACAGGCAGCGTTTTGGACAACACCGTTGCCGTGGAGACATTACACGTGAAATAAATCCACTAATTTCTGAGATACAATAGGAATCAAATGCATTCATTAAAACAACATTAAATTCCCCATTAGTTAAGCAGTAGCCATTATGGGCTGAATTGTACCAGAGGTACAGAGGAGTTAGTTGCACTCGGGTGTGTTGTCTTTAGGGCTGGAGCAAACACATTATCTGGATATTTATGTGTTTTCTGGTTTAACAAACCTTGGTGGAGTTTACATTTAACAATCATAAGCTTCCACAACAAATGTACTTTCTCACGCTGCCTCAAGTAATTTAAAACTCAGAACATTTAAAGACAGACCCCCCCCACACACACACACACACACACACACACACACACTCAAAAGTGTAAGTTGCAATTGAAGAATATTTGACACAGTTACTGAACTTTCTTGTGGAAAAACCACATCGAACACAGACTGTTATTCGAAGCTGAGCACGTCTTAACTGATCTTTAAAGTTTGATTAATTTCAGGCCTACAAAAAGCGTGAATGACTGAATCTGTACTTGTATTTATAATGCGAATTAAATCTTTACATGGTGTGTTCAGACAGACCAGCAGGCCAAAAGTCCAAATGATTAAAAATTGCAGGGTGAATGGGATTCATTCCTGTAGCCCAACATGCACACATTCACTCTGATCCAGACTCAGGAGCATCAGAGGCAGAAAAACCTGCAGGAAGCCACAGGAGGAAGAGGAAGAAAGAGGAGAGGAAGAGGAGGAACAACAAAACTGTGTGAGAGAGGAAGGACAGTTAGTAACAAGCATTTTTGAGGTGTTAATGCTCACAGGGAGGGAGGAGGAGGAGGAGGTGGAATGGGAAGCTCGGTGCATCATGGGAAGTCCCTCGGTAGTCTAGGCCTATAGCAGCATAGTGAGGGGATGGCTCAAGCCAATGCTGAGCCAGTTTTAACTATAAGCTTTTTCAAAGAGGAAGGATTTAAGCCTCCTCTGCTTCACGGACCCAGACTGGAAGATGGTTCCACAGCAGAGGAGCCTGAGAACTGAAAGCTCTGCCTCCTGTTCTACTGCTGGAGACTCTAGGAACCACTAGTAGACCTGTGTTCTGGGGAATGAAGTGTTCTCATGGGATATTAAGGTTTTATGAGTTCTTTAAGACAGGATGGTGTCTGACCATTAACGGCTTTGTAGGTGAGGAGGAGGATTTTAAATTGTATTCTGGATTTCACAGGGAGCCAATGAAGAGAAGCTAACACAGGAGATATATGATCTGTCTTTCTGGTTCTTGTCAATACTCTTGCAGCAGCTTCTGAATCAGCTGGAGACTATTCAGTGTTTTATTGGGACAGACTGATAATATATTAACATATTAATCACTGAAGTGTTTCATTTTTTATCTGCGACAGCAGAGCCAGACCAATAAAAGCCAATATCCATGACTGACTGAGTAATAAAGTTACACCACTGATCAGCTAGTTGCTGTGTGACTAGGTGACTGAAGTTTCTGCTTTGCTGTTGCTCTTTCAAA
Organism: Istiophorus platypterus; assembly: GCA_016859345.1. NCBI lineage: Eukaryota > Metazoa > Chordata > Actinopteri > Istiophoriformes > Istiophoridae > Istiophorus > Istiophorus platypterus. The sequence goes on from CM029118.1 coordinate 1,183,364, forward strand.
ATGAATTGGCGCAAAAAGTTTCTACTGCATCATCAAGGGGTGTTTACAGGCAGTGTCACCAACTTAGCGCCTTTGTTGTTAGATTTACCAACTTTTAGACCCTTTTAGCAACTTTTTGTGCAAAAGCAACCAGCGACAAATCCTAGTGACTTTCTGGAAAAACTTCAGCTACTTTCTGTAGAAGTGAGTCTCACATCTCTCTATGTGTCTCATTCAACTGACAAAACAGAATCTGACACAGACCTGATTAAGCTTCTAACCTTCTCTCTGACTGATCATTTTACAGGTTAATGCACCTGATGTGATACAACTTATTTGGTGTTTGTTGATTCTGTCAGACGACGTCGTGATTATAAAATCAGGATTTTAGCAGCAGAGCAGCAGCTTGGAAGTGACTGATGGTTTACGGGTCGTCTTAATGGGCCACGTTTCAGTCAACGTGTAATACTTGTTCCATTGTCTGGCAACGGAAACAGAAAAACATGTAAATGAGAACAGCTTTATTGGGAATTCAGTTGCATTAAATTACTGTATATGTGAGCACAGAGAGGAGGATTGGAATAATCCAATATGAAAAACAGACCCAGGCACATGCTGAGATTTGACCTTGTCTTATTGTTAAAGTCACAGTAATTTCACATTTCACAAAAAGCCACATTTGGGGCTGTAGTGAGTATTTGTGGCAGCAGGATGGTTTGTGTGTTACTGGGTCTAAATAAACTACAATGTGTGCACTTGTGTGTGTGTGTGTGTGTGTGTGTGTGTGTGTGTGTGTGTGTGTGTGTGTGTGTGTGTGTGTGTGACAGTGTGTGTGCTTGTGTGTGTTTATGTGTGTGTGTGCGTGTTCATGGTGATGAAGGACCATGTCACTCAGAGCAACAGTGTGAATCACTAGTGTTTTACTGGTTTTAATTGAGCTCTATGGCACAAAGGTGTAAGATATATCAGGCTTTGGATACACACACACACACACACTATACTTGTTATTAGGAGAAATTTATTGTTGGTTTTGGTCTTCTCTTGATGTCACCAGTGTCACTAAACCTATAATTCAAAAGTTTGATATCAAAAGATCTCTCAGTTAATACACTGTGTAAACTGAATATTTTCCCTCAGACAGGACTGATAGGCGGTGTACAGGTTTACAGCCATGCTGCTCAGGTTCTTTTAAAGGTTTTTTTTTCCTCAGGATGAAAGGCAGAGTACAGTCATATCCCACATGGAGGCCAACAGGGCTCCAACAGGGCTTTCTCTAACAGCACAGCGTGAGAAAAAGGGTCGCGGTCGATTCATCTCAGTGCTGAAGAAGCCGGGGAAACCTCATCTCCGCTGCAGCAACGAAAGCTGAACCAGTGGATGGAGATTAGAGCAGGAAAACGAGTGGAAAAGGGAGAGGAACTGGGGGACATCGGCCCCTATGCTGGGATAAGACCTCAGGATCTCTTTGTCCGTCTAGATAGTCGCCGTGTCCCTTGAATTCTCACAATAACTCCTCAGATAAACCTGACAAACTACACGTTGGACCCCAGCCAGTCAAAAAAAGCAATTTCTTTTTCCCTCTTCTGTGGAAATGAGGACTGTGTCACGTGACTTTGCGCACCTTTGGTACATTCATCTAGAAATATCCTTTATTAGAAATTAAATACAACCTCATGTCAAGCCAATTATCCTTTTACACCAGTGGGGGTCTGCACAGGTCGAGTGGACTCCAAGGTGAGCAAGACCCACATTATCTGCAGTTTAATCAGGTCAGCTAAATCCTGTCGTATTTCAGCTGGTCTAGGGTCTGGGTTCCAATATGTGTTACACCCAGATGGATCCAAATGGTCCCTCTCAATCCAAAAGTCCAATTGACCAGAATTCTGGACCAGATTTGGTCAAGATCCAGATCCCTGCACATGAGCTCTGTCTTGAATCATAAATGATAAGCTCCAATCATGAAGCAACCTTACTACGTTTCATTGGTAAAGAAGCATTTCACCAAGACGTCGTGCTCTGTAGTCAAATGTGTTTCTGTCGTACAGATGCTGCTGCTGAGGATCAGCTAGACTGAAACTGGTCTGAGTGTCTTTGATGAAAGTTTCCAGCTTCTTAGTGATGAATCAAACGGGCCTCTAAACATCAGCAAAGCAGATCTTCAACTTCTTATGCAGTTCCAGATTTAAAAAAAAGAAGAGAGAACAGAGAACTCAAACCCTCAAGTTATGAAATATGCATCAAAACTTTGTGAGCAAACTCCTTCAAACCTGGGAATCAATCCTCATCTCTCTGGTTTTAGATAAACCTTTTTTTGATTCAAATCTGACAGCCTGACTTAAAATAAAAAAAAAATCTGTGTCTGGTCCAGATTTTCACTGAAGAGGAAGAAGTTTATATCACACAAAACAAACCTGTCTTTCTTTGGCTTTTTCCTGCATTCCTTGTTCTCCACAATAAAACCTGTTGCATTCCATCTCCGCAGCTCAGTGAAAACTCTCATTGTTCAGTCTGTGCTCTTGTAAAATAAATGAATTAAATAAAGTCATGCCCTCAGGTGAGATAACACCCTTGCAAGTTGATTCACCGCCCTTAAAATTCAGCGAGAAGGTTTCAGGTTGTTTTTCTCAGGTTCAGTTGGTCCTGAGTGTCCTTGGTTAATCAAATGTACCATTCTGCTGTGCGTATGTGTTTGTGCTGTGCATGTCAACCGGGTGTGTAAAGCTAATTTATCAAAGAACTTTCTTTATGGGAAAAATCCTGCTTTTCTGCCACTTCAGGCTCAGGCTTTACAATAGCAGGTTCACCATGGTCACCTTCTGGATTCAGGTCTGGAGAATGGCGGGGGGGGGGGGACTGAACTCACTGTGATGTTGATGAAACCAGTTTGAGACTTTGTGACCTGGATCATTATCCTGCAGGAAGTTGCCATTAGAAGATGGTGAACTGTGGCTATAAAGGGAAGAACATGGTCAGTAACAATATGCAGGATGTGGTGATAGACAGTGATTGACTGGTATTAGGGAGCCAAGAGACCCCCCCCCCCATCCCACCACCACCATTACTACACCACCACCACCACTGACTGTTGACACCAGGCAGGTCCGGTCCACAGATTCATGCTGCTGACTCCATATTTGGACCCGAACTTCTACTGCCTCAGCAGGATCCAGATCCACCAGGACCAGGCCATGTTTTTCCAGTCCTCAAAGGTCCAGGTCTGGTGGACCTGTGTCTGCTGAATCTTCAGGTCTCTGTTCCTGTCTGAGAGCACCAGACCTGGTCTCCTGCTGTGGTAGCATGTTGTTCATCCTGAGAAGCTTCTCTGTTCACCACAATTGTGAAGATTGTGCATCTAAGTTAGCGTATCCTCTGCCAGCTCCAACCAGTCTGGTCATTCTCCTCTGACCTCTGACCTCTGACCTCTGTCAATCTAACGATTGCTGAGGGTGAAACCCAGGAGCTCAGCAGTTTTCTGGTCTTTGTAACAGTTGATCAGCATCATTTCATTTTGAAAACAGATCTATTATTTAGAATGATTCTATAAATGAATATAGAAGACAATGCTGGTTCATTTTAAATTTCTCCGACTTTTTTTAAAATGTATAGTTCAGTACTTGTTAGTGATTCCTACCTCGCAAAATATTTAAAGTCCTGTTAATATACCATATCTCCTGCTCCCTTCATGAAACATAGTGAGCATAATCAATGCCATATTATCTGTTTAGGTGTATTACTCTTAGGCCCATCTGGTTAGATAAGCCAATAAGACGGTGACGCCAATGCTGATGGAAGGAGCGTTTCCCACCGGTTTCTGTTATCATCTGCGGGGAGTCGCCAGTTCGCAGTGGTTCATTAACCAGTGGCTGATATGTCCCATATCAGTCAGTGGCGGGGCCACCTGTCCATCACCGGTGGCTCGACCGCTTCCTGTCGCCACGCCGCCCTGCGCCTTGGTATTCCTGAGGGAAGCTCTGGCTTGTCAGAGGCTGACGCTGTGTGCTCCCCATCTCTGTACATGTTTATCCTGACAACACAGGCAGAACAACAGCATGGGGCTGACCTGCTGTATTAAGAGATAAGACACCGCGGACGAGGCCGACGACACAGGAGCCAAATGTCAGCCTGTCACAACGTTGATGAGTCAGAGGGTGAACGAGCCGTGACATTTCTCCATGGAGGAGGTGTGAAGGACGTGGGGGGTGGGGGGTGGGGGGGTCTGAGCATGTGTCAGGGTGGAGAACTGAGACCATTTTCACAAGTTTCTCTTAAACTACACGTTTACTCCAATGTGCTTTTAACCCAGAGCGCGGTGTTAACATTCTGTCAGTAGGGAATCTGACCGGTGACGGGAAGGGGCCGTCATTTTAAAGTGTCCCCTTTGACCTCTGTCGAGGTCCAGCCTTCGCCATCTGCCGCTGAATGCTATATTACAGGACAGGAGCAGCGCACCGCATCCATAAACCCACACTGGCTGATTCTTTGCTTTTTGGTGAATTATTAAATGGGGCTGGTTTCAGCCTTTGATCACTTGTCTCACAAAGAGTGGTAAAAATACAGGGATTCCTGTGTTTCCCTGCTCAGCTGTTTGCCTTAGAAACGCTCCGCTGGATCTGACGTTAAAACCGACCCCGTACAGTTCACGCTTCAACGGCTGCTGCAGGCTGAAGTAAGGAAAACACAGGAAAAAGGAAGCACTCAGTATATTCACACTTCAGCAAGGATCAGAGTGCAAAAATTACAGCGAGATTTATGCCTCTAAGTTGAGTCTATACAGAGTCTACGCCGTCATGAGCATCAATACTCTACGTTGGCGTCGCCCTGAAGTTACTCCACCAAACCAATAGTTAGGTGTTACTTTCAACAAGAGCAACAGCCACGATCAACACATTTAACATTCACCACGTTGTCTTTTACCAGAATTATGGTGGCAGTTACCGGCCATGATGGGGGGGGGGGTCTGAAGTCTGAAGCTGTCTGGCATCTGCAATATTTTACCCCCAGTATGAGCAAACAGTAAAAGCACAGTCGTACTCCAAACACATTTTCTTCAAATTTCCAAAATTCCTAAAGAGGGCACGGAGGAGGTGACTATAGTGTCCCCAGGGTGACAAACCCCTGAGGGCCACAGCCAATTGGTCGAGCGTCAAGTTCACGACCGATTCCTGTCTCCTCTAAAAGGATCCGACAGCGGCGCAGGACGTGAGCTTTCTCTTAACGCGCCGACGCCAGGATATTTGTGGCTACCACGGCCGCAAGGGTCTCATGGTTTCCGGCTCCCCCGGCAAAGGGACCAAAGACTGACGGGAGGTGACACGACAGCATATCTGCTGAGGAGGCGCAGTCATCTTCCTCTCGAGAGACAAGTGATAGGGGTCAAAACTAAACCGGGAGGCAGGATGATGATTTTCAGAGCATTTCATTAGAAGTTAATAAAAAATCACAAAGTTTTAATGGTCTGATACGACACACGATATAAATAAATCGGAGATAGTGTCTAAGTCAAATTGGCTCCTATAATTACAACACAGCCGGTGTGGTCCTGGATACACTGAATTAAACAGACGGTGATAAATCCTGTCACAGATCCCCCAGATTAGGACTCGTTTCTGGGGGATGTGCGCGTGCGGCGGTATGGCCGGAGATAAGGAAGACTTAAGCGAGCAGACGGCGTGGACGCTGTGCACGGCGATAATCTGAAATATGCTCGGCATTAGCGACGGGCACCCGAACGGAGGCGCCGCGGCTGATTTCTCCGTTTGCTCTTCTGTTTATCAAACTGGGGACAGAAGAGTTTTGAGGATTTTCCCACCGCAGCCTGGTTGGATGGTGCTGAGTCAAATGGATATGTAGTAAACAGCCAGCATGAGTGTGTGTGTGTGTGTGTGTGTGTACAAATAACCTGACTCTGCCCTTATCTCCCATCATATCTCTATCCAGGCTGCTGCTGTTCCACTAGCTCTTGGTACATTGCAGTTTCTAATTAAACATTTCTTTAATCTCTTCTCCCTGACAGGGTCTAAACCAGCTGCGGACGTGCTGCCTGGTATCCGGAGAATCGCCCACATATTAGACGATTCTTCACCTCACCTGAGGCTGGATTCGGTAAGTAATGCACCGATGTGGAGAGCGAAAGTATGGATGGGCGCGTAGCCAGTCAAACCGCAGAGCAGAGTTTGTGTAACTTGTCCGAACCTCAGCCGAGTATCCAACGTCTTCTCCTAACTTCAACAATGCCACAAAAACTTTGGCACTGTGCGAAATATAGAAGTTGTGATGGATGCGATCTGACGTTTTCCGCTGTCGTCCGGTGTTAGGACGGTGGTCACCACCCAGCAGGCTGCGACTGACCTGTGGATCTTTGTGGCGTTGCAATGTAAAGTCATCACTTACTGTTGTTTGTTTGATGTTAGAAAGCTTTGGGTTAGCAGATCCCATTGAAACTTTTTATCGTGAGGAAACTAAAGGGAATGTTTGTATTTAAAATGCATTTCATCTGTGACGTAAGTCAGCGGCGGCAGTGGCACGAATCACTGCCAGCGTCCGCGATGACTTTGTGTAAGCAACATGCACTTTTCAGGGGAACCATTATGTCTATCATATATTAAAAACTAAGTATTAGAGTATAGTATTCTAAATATTCTAGGCAGGAACTTTATGAGCTGAAACAGCCACAATGTGCTGCAGGCGTCAGGTTCTCACTGTCCTGAATATCAAACATTCTCGCAACCTTCCTCGGTCTTCTCCCAGCTACGAAAGACACGCGGAAGGTCACGGGTTCCTGTGAAACCCCGACGCCTCATCTCCGGTTTCAGGTTTGTCAATGAGCGTTTGTGATGTAAAGCGTGACAGATGTTCCCCAGCAACGCTTTTTCCCACATCTGTCAGTGTGTATCTGCTGGCTGACGCTTGTTTCGTTCTTTTAAAGAAATGCCTGGCTGAATAACGGCGCTCTTAAGGTCTGAGACCCTTGGGAGCGCCATCAATCCGACCGCAGCGCTCCTTCTTCTGCGTTAGTGACGACTGAATCTTCATATTTTCTGCCCCTCCGGATCTCGCTGTACTGGATATACCCACCGTGTGAATGACTGTATTGATTTTCAAAGACAGATTGATCCGACACGCTGCTGATAATCAACTGTCCCTGCAGCCCCCGGGAACGGTGCCCTTGAGCTACTTTTTCTGCAAACACGGACCCCCCCCTCAGTTTCTCTCTCGCCAGAGAAAACGAGCCTGAGTGAGTTTTGTTTTGTGTTTTTTTTTTTCAAAAGTGTGTGGAAACTTTTGCACTCCAGAAGTTCTGAGTTTCTGCCAGGCTGACCCACTTGTTCCTTAAGGTGGAATGATTTGGAAAGTCAACGCATAAATGATGAATAAAGCTGAAAAATTCCGGCATCTTCTCTTGGAAAAAAATTGCACTGGCTAAAACCGTGTGTTATTTATTAGGATGCAGAGAAATGTCTTGGAGCCTTTTTTTTTTTTTCGTATGGCTCGATTCCCTCTACGCTGTGGTCCTGTTGTCTTTAAGATTCTCAGTCTGCTTCAAACAAAGCTCATGTCAGACTGCTGAGCAGTGTCTGAAACCGTTGTCCAACAATATTTGGAAGTTTCTGAAGGGAAATCTAACATGCGCGCCGCCGACGCCACACGGTGACTGACCAGGTGTGTGTGGCTCTGTGTGAGTCGGCGGGTTTGAAACTCGGTTTTCGACATTTGGTTGTTTTTGGGGTTTTTTGCAGCCCTCGCACATTCCTGATGTGTTTTTCAGACACACATCCCAGTTTTCATTTCCCATGTGAACAGCTGAGGGTAATGTTAATGTCTTTTTTGAGGACACTGCCTGAGAAAGTGTCCCATTTTCCTATGTTGCAAAATTCATGGTATCAAAACGACAAACCTTTTTCGGGAGGAGGGAGGCTCTGATGCCGAGGCCTCAGATGTGGACGCTCAGAACAGGTGGAATCACAGGGACGGCAGCACAAATGTTAGCCGGATAATGAATGTCCCGTCCCGGGCTCACCTTGTCACACACACACACACACACACACACAAAAGGACTGTGCTTGGTTACCAGCTGCTACTGTTGCTGACACAGTGTGACTGCCATTAGAATTTCAAAGCAGTGTGTATCAGTGTGTATCAGTGTGTATCAGTGTGTAGCAGTGTGTACCAGTGTGTGCAGGTGACGGGGCCGAGGTTACGCATCGTCCCCGGTGCTGTCAGGATGACATGGCCATACTGACCGCCACACACACACACACACACACACTCACACAGTCACACTCTGCTCCACTGCCTCCGGTAGGACCGGCTGTCTCTCGTCGTGTGGTTGTACAGGGAAGGAACAATGAACACAGTGCAGTGTTTGCAGATCTGGCGGGTGTCTGTGCAGCCAGGCGACCTCTGTATGACCTCCTCCTCCCCGTAACCTCCGGCCAAACTGATGGAGCCGGGCGTCTTCTTCCATCATCAGAGGAAAACCTTTGCGTCACATGCAGGAACCTGCTGAATCACCTGCTTCTGCTTCACGGTTCCACAAAGCTGCAGGCGCCGCATCTCCACAGTCTATCGACCGCTGACTCAAAACAGATCCACCAAACTTGAGGAAAAACAGCTTTAAATGCTCTGGGACTGAAACTTTAAAGGCCCTGGCCTGCGTTGCTCAGGATCCGGGGTGCCCCGGACCATTGCCCAAAATATTCCACAAGGCAGAGTTTACTTTATCACACCACATCACGTCATCTCATTATATCACTGATCTGGAGCTAACTTCTTAGAGAACAGACAAAAGGACTTAAGCAGCGTAACCGAGTCACTGAACTTGCTCTGAGATAGAGAGAGAGAGATGCACTTAGAACATTCAGCTCTTGTTCCCGAGGAGTTGGGGTGCACTCGTTGTAAGTCGCTCTGGACGAATGCACCTGCCAAATTAATGCGGTGCAGCCGCTGATGTGAACGCCGAGTGGTTTGGCGTCGGGCAGGTAGCCGCTCCGTGGGTTTTTATCCGAGCCGGTGGGATGAACAGCTGCCGCCGCCGCTGCTGGAAACAATGAGGCCGAAGCGAAACGGTGAAGCGGAAAACCTCAGCTTCAAACTATGAGCTGAAAGATGTCGGAATGCTCTGTGGTTTCATCCGTGTATAAAGTGGTAAAAAATTGACTTTTTTTTCGGATTATGAGTATTTTTATATATGCTGCTTTATGTAAATGTACTTGATAATACTTCTGGAAGCAGAACATTAAATTGTAATCAATTTTCACACTAAATGCTTCTTCCAACCCTGCTGCTCATCAATGACAATGGTAACATAACATAATATGCCAAGCAGGTGCAAGGTTGGCACGTTAGCGTCAGATAATTAGCACTAAACAACAAATACGCTGAGCATGATGGGAACGTGTTAGTTTTGCAGGTATTTAGTACATAGTATCAGACAGATTGACATTTTGATCCTGATGGCGGCGCCGGAGGAGAAGCCGGAGGATCCCGAGAGTTATTATGGTTCATCATGAAGGGACCATGAACGTCCACCACCAGGTCTGATGATTTTGTTGAGATCTGGTCTGGAGCAGAATGGTGGGCCGACCCTACGCTGCCGTCCCACGTCGCCAGTTCAGCTACAGACGCAGTGTAGTGGAGCTTTAAAGTACAAACTTAGAGTAAACAGTTCTGAAAGTTCAGAGACGATCTCAGTAGCGAAAGACTCAAATATTTACGCAGACAAAGACCTGCTGAAACTGAAGCTTAAAAAATTATTAATCCGGGATCCGATTTTCATTCAACAATCATAAGCACAGCGACGGGATTTATTTGTAAATCCGCTTTGCACGAGCTGCACAGCCCCGGAGCGACGGTGGTCTTCCACCAGGACAAAAGCCGCCGGTCTCTCATCTTATTCCAGATGCCGTCTATGTTTTATACGGCAGATGTCAGGAGCAGAATGATAAATATGCATTAGCACTTTTGCTGCCTAGCGTACGTATCGGTTTCCCTCTCCGTGCGTGTGCGTTTGCGTTTGCGACCCGGGCGGCAGGTGGTAGGGCGGGTGGATGGTGACAGTCATCACAGGTGATAAATATTTAAATCGTCCCTCAGCCTCAGTGGCGGCAGGGAGACATTTACTGTGGATGGGAACAGAAGCTATTTGCTTTACAAGCCTGACAGCATCGCTCTCCGGGATCTGACTGAGAGAATGTGTGTGAGTGTCTGTGTGTGTGTGTGTGTGTGTGTGTGTGTGTGTGTGTGTCTGTGTGTGTGTGTGTGTGTGTCTTTGTGTCGGTGTGTGTGTGTGACAGAGACAGAGGCGAGGAACTGGTTAAAAAGACGGGCAGATTTAATTATCCCCAGATTTAGACAAATTGAACCAAAGCCGACCGAGCCCTGGTCTTCGCACGTCAACCGATCTCAAATTGATCTGAGAATTAGATTTAAATTGCCCCCCCCCCCCCCAGCCTGACCTTGAAAATGATGGCTTCCGTCTACGATGGTGAAAGACAAACACAAAGGAGGTGTGTGTGTGTGAGTGGGGGTGTGTGTGTGTGTGTGTGTGTGTGTGTGTGTGGGGGGGCATGTGCTTGGGCTGAAATCTCAAAGTGACATCTGTAGTATCATGTAAATCACCCTATGCATAACAGCCCTGCCATAAAGAGACTAGAGAGCAAAATCAAGCTCTATGTTCAAGTTCTATTTATAGAGCCCCAACCTGCCATGGGGGGGGGGCGCAGTCTGTACCACAGCCCTCTGTCATTACATCCTCCAATCAGACGAGGAGAAGACCCCCAGACTTCCTCTGATGAAAGCAAAATGGAGAAAGAGCTAGCGGACAATCGGGATGTTGTCCAGGTGCAGCCGACCATACCTGAGCCACACCCACACTCACAAACACACTCGCACACACACACACACACACAAACCAGCAGTAGCAAAAGAACCAAATAAATGTAAGTTAATACAGAAAAATCCTTTCTGCTGAGGACACAATGAAACCTCTTTTTAATTCAAACACAGAGAGTGTTTCATCTGTGTGAATATTGTCTCCTCTCCTGTGTAACACAACAGATGTTGAGGCTCCAACTCAACAATAACTCACTTCTTAAACTAATGATCCGTGCTGAGATGAATAGACGAGGAGTTCGGAGCAGGAGCGGAGATGAAGGAGCGTTGCAGCTAGCGGAATAAAACTTTTTGTCTCTGGCAGCCGACCATATGCTCATCCGCGCTCTAAATGCGATATCGACTCGGCTGGAGCTCTGGAAACACGCTGCGACTCGGGGGCCGGCTCGCCGCGCCGCGCCGGGCTCCCGGCGGGAAAGCGACTCAATGATGTTTTCATAATGAAAAAACAAACCATAAAACAAAAACACAGACGACAGCGGCGACGGGAGAAGTGACTGATTCGCTCACATCGGCTCACCTCTGTTTTTCAATTTCACTCAATGTAATCATGGATATGAATGTCTGCCCCCCCCCACCCCCTTCGCCCCATCCTCTCTTCCATCCACGTCGCTGATCCGAACCAGCAGGAGACAGAAGGAAGCGATCACTCAGCGCGGCGCATATCACAAATCAATCCCAATACGGCAAAACTAATACGCAGTTCGTCTCGCATTAAGACTTTAAATGGAGTTAGGCCGGGCTCACACAGCCAGACGGGGGCACCTGATCTAATGTACGAGGGGGAACAGTGGGACTTGTACTGTATGCAGCGTGCAACAGTGTAATAACCACAAATGAAATCCCTCTCTATTCATATTAGGAAAAACAAGTGGTGGTTAAACCCGACGAGAGGATATTGATTCTGAACAGTTTGCTCCAATAAAGTGAGATTCTCTCGATTTAGTTTTCCAGAAATGTAAAAGAAAGAGCACGACGATTGGTGTCATCGGCTGAGTTTGTGCCTCTCATCCCCAAAAGTGCTCGGTTTGGCGGTGCCAGGTGTGTGTTTGTGTGTGTGTGTTGGGGGGGGGTCCCGTTGGTACGTGGGGCACGACACTAGAACCAGCTTATAATTGCAAAGAGGTGAGTAGTGGAAATGTGGTAAAGTTAAATTAACGCAGAGACATGACAACATCTTTTCCATGCAGATTAAGATCATCATACACTGGAGGCTGATGTTTTACTGGTTGATAAACAGGAAAACTAATTTATTATGATTGTTTCCATGATGGACTTTCAGCCAATGATTATATCCGATAATTTGGAATAGCCTAATACCACAGACATGTTTGGTGTATGTGCAGCTCAGTGCTTTGGACACTGGTAGGTACCAACCTACTCAAACAGGCACCAACCAGTACCAACCGGCACCAACCAGTACTAACCAGTACCAACTGGTACTAGAGGATTCCAACAGGTACCAACCGATACCAACCAGCACCAACTAGTACCAGCCGGTTCCAACCGGCACCGACTGAAACCAACCGAAATCAACCGGCACCAACCAGTTCCAACTGACACCAACCAGCACCAACCGGTACCAACCGGTTCCAACCGGCACTTATTGAAACCAGCCGAAATCAACCGGCACCAACTGACATGTACCAGCACCAACTAGTACCAACCGGTTCCAACCGGCACCGATTGAAACCAATCGAAATCAACTGGCACCGACCACTTCCAACTGGCACCAACAGGCACCAACCGGTACCAACCTGCTCAAACAGGCACCAACCGGTACCAACCGCCACCAACTAGTACCAACCGGTTCCAACCAGTTCCAACTGGCACCGACCAAAACCAACCGGCACTGACTGGTTCTAACCTGCTCAAAAAGGAACCAAGCAACACCAACTGGCAACAACTGAAATCAACCAGCATCAACCAGTTACAACAGGCACCAACCGGTACCAACGAGTACCAACCGATTCCAACCGGCACTGACTGAAACCAGCGGAAATCAACCAGCACCAACCAGTTCCAACCGGCACCAACCAGTACCAACCAGCACCAACCGGTACCAACCTGCTCAAACAGGCACCAACCAGTACAAACCGGCACCAACCAGTACTAACCAGTACCAACTGGTACTAGCCAATTCCAACAGGTACCAACCAATACCAACCAGCGCCAACTAGTACCAACCGGTTCCAACCGGCACCGACTGAAACCAACCGAAATCAACCTGCACCAACCGACACCAACCAGCACCAACCAGTACCAACTGGCACCAACTAGTACCAACCGGTTCCAACCGGTTCCAACTGGCACCGACCAAAACCAACCAGCAATGACTGGTTCCAACCTGCTCAAGCAGGTACCAACCAGCACCAACCAGTTCCAACCAGCCCCAACTAGTACCAAGATGCTCAACCAGACACCAACTGGCACCAACTGGTACCAACCTACTCAAACAAGCATCAATCACCACTAATCGGGACCGACCGGTACCGTGCCATCGGGCTCCTTAAGGTCTCACTATACTTCAAAGATATAGTGGTGAGAAAGGGAAGTTTCCAGGATTCATCACGTTTCTATGACGGCAGGGTTTTCAACCTCACATCTCAAAGGCCACTGAGAGCAGCTGCGAACAATTTAACCTTCAGACGATTTCAGACGACGCGTCAGTTGTGCCGGTTCGTATGAAGTCTACCGACGCCTTAGGACAGAGCACGGCGGCAGGAAAAGACCAACCCCCATGAAGTGGCTCCTCCCCTACCTTCCTGTCAGAGATGGCTATCTGAAATGGCTTCCACCATTTAAATGGAACAGGAATTGTGTTCGGCACATGGGCGCTCATGTTACATTTCTATTCAATATGAGGATTTTTTTTATTTCCCAAAGATGACTGAGTGATGTCCCACATCCCTGACACAACTGATTTTCTTTTTCTTTTCTCTGGGCTCTGTCTTGTCCTATTATGTCCTGTTTGTCATGGTTTGATGTTTTTTATGATAAAAAAAAACTATAAATAAATTATTGAAAAGCAATCAGGCCACATCCAGGAGAAGGATGTCTTGTCCACAAAAGAAAGTCATGTTACAACTGCAACACAGGCTGAGAGCAATTTGTTTCAGAAAGAAACTGCTGTGAATAGATTTACTGTATCTGTTAAATGGTAAATGGGCTGTAGTTATAAAGGCTTTTCTAGTCTGAGTGACCACTCAAAGCGCTTTTACATTACTGTCACATTCACACACCAACGATACATCGGCTGTAATCTGGTGTTCAGTATCTTTGGCCCAAGGAAACTTGAACAAGCAGGAGCCAGGAATCGAACCTCTGGCCTTTCTGTTGGTGGACGACCTGCTTTGCTCCTTAAAAACATGAACATCAATTTAAATTTGATTGAGAGAGCTGTGGTTTCACTGGGGATTGAACCCAGGACCTTCTGCGTGTAAAGCAGACGTGATGACCACTACACTATGAAACCGCTCTTACTAATGCTGCAGACATCCTTTTAGACTCCAGCTATATATATATATATATATATATATATAGCAATATTACATAGTTGTGATCCCAGAGGGATTGAGCTTAAATATATTTACTGTGGTAGGCAGAACATTTACTTTGCTTCATGCTGCTAAAAAAAAAAAGAAAGACTTTTGTTTATAGTTGTTTTTATATTGACACACATCTCTTTTGTTCCTATAAAGATTTATGGGATTTCCAAATTGATTGCCAATTGACAGGCAATCATTTTGGCAAAGACAGGAGTTCAGATATACAATCTATAACTTTTTTTGATTTGATGACATAGAGTTTTGGTTCCACTGGGGATTGAACCCAGGACCTTCTGCGTGTAAAGCAGACGTGATGACCACTACACAATGGAACCACTGGAACATACTGGGTTCTCCAATCTAATCTGGGTATAAATGACATTCTGACCATGTGCTAGCAGTTACTAATGCTGCAGGTACATTTGAATTACTCCAGCCATTAATAGCAATATGTTGCAATATAAGACTAATTTGGCTTTGGAATGAATACTTAAAAAATGGACTGGACCTGATTAACTGGTTTAAAGACTGTATTTTTGATGACTGTTTTTCTTTTTGTGTTGAGTTTGTTCTCTTTCAGTCTTCAGATTTGAGAAAGTGAAAGGATTGTGTTATAACTATGTACTTTGGAGAGTCATTTAACTGAAGATGATGAAAACAGGCTTAATGAATTCCAGATGTTTGGTGGAGGTTTGCTCATTTTCCCAGCGTTTTAATAACTTCTGTGTGAATCGGCTTTGGCTTTTCCAAGAAAACTATACTACAAACTATACTACATTCGTCCCTTTCCTGGCGTCGAGGCTGTCAGGTACCTGTGCTGTGTTGTATTCAACATATTCTTCAACCCATCAGTCCCGGTGAATAAGACAAATACGTAAAAGAGGATCGAACAAGCTCTGCCAAACTCTGCCGTTACTCCTCGGCTCTGAAGATTTGAGCAGCCCATGTGGATCTGAAACATCCCCCATACCAGGAGACCAATCATCATCATCATCATCATCATCATCAACATCATCATCGCTGTCGTCTCCTCGGCCGCCCGCTGTGCAGCAGCACCGATGCGGAATACGTAAATGAGAGTAAGTGCACTTAAAGCACACAACAGGGTGATGAGTGAACGGGACTGCAGCATCTGCTGAGGACGCGATCTTGTGTAAGCAGACTGTTAGCTGGCGTACGTCGGATTAAAAACGTGTTTGCGATGTTTGGGACTCGCGCTTTGCTAAACACCTCTGAGTAAACAGGCAGGTTGTGTTTATCTGGACCATTAAAAGACTGAACGGTCTCTGGCTGACACTCGGATGTTTGATTAGACAATATTAACCTTATTGTCAATGTCGATAAATATATGTTATTCTCTGAGAACATCAGATAAAAATAATGAAACTTTTCAAGGTTTCTGTTGACTTCTGTTGACATCCTGATAAACATGCAGGTGACAAATTAAGGGAATAACCTGAAAAATGAGCAAAGAATCCGGACAACAGATGGGGGGGGGGGGGGGGCTCACTGATTGGTTTGACGAGGATAAAATGACGTGAATCACATGCTGTGGCCTTCGCTGTCATCTGATCTAAACCCAGATGAACCTATGGGAGATTCTTGACCCAGGAGTTAGACAGCGTCCCCACTAGCGTCTTCTAAACACTAAATGAGTGAAAATCTTCCGGAAGATGGTTTTCATCCCTCCAGTAGAGTCCAGAGACCTGGAGGATCGATGTTGATGAGATCTGGGGCTGATCTGGAGGCTCAACACCTGACAGACACTTTATGTGGGATTTGCCTTTAGTTTATCAACCGTCTGTGGTGCCTTCAGTGTTCATTTGCTCATTTCCTGCAGATGGGTTCAGTCCTGAGGCTGTGCATGACTAGAAGGAACAAAACGAGGCTGGGTACATGAGGTGGAATATACGAGGAAGGCATTGTGAACTGGTAAATAAGAAGTTAAAGCCCCTGAAAACGTCTTAGAAAATCTGAAGATTTTACACCAAGTCTTTCTCCGTCACATTTACTCTTCATGGATTAATAAGGAATAAATAAAGTCAAAGTCTCAACGTCCTAAGTGATTATTTAGGAGTTTAAGCTGTGTGGGTGTGGGTTGATCAGATTTGACTGACAATTCTGATAACACAGTAATTACAACGCTAATTACCGTGTATGAACAACGACAACAAAAAAAAAAATAAAGAAAGAAAATTTACTGAGGAGTGACACAACCTGATCAATTCACCAGAGGAAAAATTAAATTCCAGACGTGTTTTCATCTAATTACGAATCAGTGTCATAATTATAACATCCAAATTTTCTAATTAAAAAAAACATTCTTGTTTTTTAGGGAGATCTTTGTATCACAATACTGAGATGAAGAAAGAGCGAGGACAAAGTTGTTTTTTTCATTAGTTGTCAAACAGCAGACATACAACTAGCTCAGCAGGTGTAATGGAGAAAATAATAAATTGTTAATAAATAGTTCTTGTGCAGAAATTTGGGAATTACTATTACACTGGAAAATTAATTATTAATGCGGGAGCTCTAATTATCAACAATTTACATGGTCTTTAAATATCAGGTTTATCCTCACTAATTCTATTTCTTAAAGCTTTAAACCTACTTAACATTAAAAGTACATATGAAAAGTATGTCACAAAGTCCTGGATTTTTTTTTTTATTATTTTTGGAAACAACCCTTTACTTATCGTGCGCTGACGACCTAAAAGCTGTTCCCGCCGCATCGGCTCGATCTTCCCCATGAAGCCGGTCTCGGTGGAACAGTGCTGGGGAAATAAAAGCCTTTATAAATAGATCCAGCTTTACTCAGCAGTAACATGCTGTTGCCCGGACTCAGTGGGTCTGTGTATGTCATGGTGTGTCCAAATTTTCCACAAACACTGCCAGGCTGCACTTTCCTCCGTGATCTTCAGGGGGAGGCTTATTTTCTTTCCATTTTAACTCTGCTCCTCTTCTGTCGAGAGTGAAAGCGGAAGGATCAGTGCGTCTCCTATGGACACGAGCACAGCGGGAGGCACATCCGTGTCCTGGTGGACGTTCGGTCTTGGGCCGACATGCGAACGCCGTCCCCCGCAACAGCCTCTGGCTGCAACGGGTCGCTGTCCAAGAGACGGGGCCTGTGCTGATGCTCAGACTTGTCCGGGAGCTTCTGTGGCGGTGGAGTGATGTAACTCGTGATCCGTTTTTACCTCGGCCTTGTCTCCTTCCACTTCAGATGGTCGTTTCCTGCATTTCCCATAATGCTTCTTGACAGGGAACTTAACGTGTGTTTGTAGAAACTGGTCTGTGATTTTCTCTGCTGGAGAGAAAAAAATCACTCTTCGTCAGGACTGACGCCGGTTTATTCACCTGATAATCAATATCAGTCAGTGACATCTGTCCTGACTATGGTCGGAGGTCAGAGGTCAGAGGTCTCTTGTAGCCGTTAACATTAAGCTGATCAAAGAAACATGTCCGTTAAGAATTGTTATTTCTGAAGTTAAAAATTCAAAGCTGTTCGAATGTTAACCAAACAAACTTGGTAAATAATTATTCAAGTTCAACATTTGAGTGCAACAGGCACAACAACTATTTCAGTTGATGACTAATTTAGAGAAGTGAGAAGTAATTTGTATGTTTACCAGACTGATTTTATCATGACATTCTAGATGTGACTTAAATGTGATAAATATAAGAATAAGAAAAATCTACAAATTAGTCATCACACAGAGACATTTTTAAAGTTGCATTGTCTGTTTTTTTTGTCTAATCATGGTTTGTACAACACAATAGTGATGTGTTACCGACTAATGATGTCAGATGGCTAACAGCTGCCTCACATTATCCCCCGGCGATGGAGAAATCCAGTACTCCCTCTGTTTTGGCTCTGTGTTTGGTCTCCACCAGCTCCACCCAGGTGAAACCTCTGGCTCTTTAGCTGCTAGAAGCTCCACTATGTTCACCAGCTGGTCTCAGACTGGATCTGTCTGGGGGTGGACAGTGGCTGTATACAGATGTTTCTCTAGAGACAGATGATGGATGTAAAAAACAAAACTAGGGGCTAAAAGAGGCTTTAAAAAATCAATGTCAAAAAACACAGTAATTTGAGCCATTTTATTTGTGATTCACTAAATTAATCAACCAATTTGCAGAGGCCCCTTATATTTACAGCAGTAAAGCATTTTGTGAGTCATTGCTGTCACGTTGTTCTGCCGCTGTCCGTGACACCCAGTGCTCTATCTTAAATGTCCTCTGTCTTTTAACGTGATGTGACAGGTCATTATAGATGGTGATTAGATGGACCGCGATAAGGAAGAAGCTCGTAGCGTGTCTCAGCTTGGCAGGAGATAATTTCAGCTCCTCAGGCAGGCAGGTCTCAGGCTGAAACGAGGGGGGGGGCAGCAGGGAAAAATAACAGAGGAGGGCTGAGGACTGAAACAGGAGAACAAAGCCGTCCAAAAATAAAACGAAATGTGTCTGGAGCTGCTGTATTTTACCATCACATCCACAAGAGCAAAACCAACAGAGGCTCTTGTCACAAAACCTGTTAAAGACAAAAAAAAAAAAAAAGAAAAAATCTCATGTGGCTCCCTGGTGACACTTTTGTTTTGGAAAACTTTGGGAGCTGGCAAACGAATCCTTGTTTTAATTTTCATTTATCATCCAGTTTCATTTTATCAGTGCGATTAGCGCGTATCCAGAAAGATTTTAAAAGGGTTTCATCAGACCAAGAAGTAGAAATTAATGCTTTAATTGAAGGTAAGAGTTAATGACACCTTTGAATTAACCTTTAAAGTTTCTTAAATTCAAGGGAGTAAAAGTGTCTGAACTGTGTTTCACCTCCATTCAACTCTGCTCTGAACTTTGATTCTTACTCTGAGGGAAACACTGAAAACCCAAGATGATGACATGAAAGATCACGTTTACTATGTTTTGCTGCTTCTTTCTTTTTTACAGCAAAAACTTTGATGTTAGAAAGTGACAAAATCTTGTGCTTGCGTGAAAAATTTATATAAGTTCACAGTGATGCTCCTGAGTTAAAATTAAAATCAAAGAGATATAATGACGTATAATTAAAATCAAGCGGTTTTACTTTAAATCTCTTATTCATTTGGTAGGTGTGTTAATCTGAGGCATATTGTGTGTTTCAGTTAATCTTGTGCATCATGTTTACTCATACCACTTGTTTTAAGCAGCTTTTCCGATGGACAGAACCTACGACTTTTATGCTGACGCTGCATCAGGATCAGCCGAACGCTGTGCTCAGGCTGGACGCAAACACGGGTCAGTGACAGTTCTAATAAAGTTTATTCAGACGAGGCAACTGCGTTCTCGACAACGTCAGCAGAAAGAGAAAGAAAGGCAGCGGCGCTTTCCTTTTCCTGGAGCCTCCGACGGAGGCTCTGCGGCGAAGTTCGGTTTTATATTACAGTTCAGTGTCAGTCAAGGCAGAATGTAAGATATTACTTCAGTAATATGAAACCCAGCAAACCACTGCAGTTTATAACCGATGATTTGACGGCAGCCATGTGGGAAATCAGACCGTGGAACAGCTCAAAACCTCAGAGAGATGATCCAAAATTTCTGAGCTGCCAAGAAAACCCCAGTGATTGTCGCTGGTCCAGCGGATCAATCAGGTTTTCAGGACCCTTCCGGAAGACAAACAGCCTGGCTGAAGTTTGGCCCGATCCTAAAGTGAGTCGGGTTTACGTTGGCCACCCAGCTTTGGACCTCGGGAGTTCAGTCACAGTTAGAGCTAAGTCGCAGCAGCACAGGAAAACTGTGGTTATGAACCC
The DNA here is from genome assembly GCA_016859345.1 of Istiophorus platypterus. Lineage (NCBI taxonomy): Eukaryota > Metazoa > Chordata > Actinopteri > Istiophoriformes > Istiophoridae > Istiophorus > Istiophorus platypterus. Next base: position 1,203,564 of record CM029118.1, read on the forward strand.
GACACCGACGGGGCTCGAAAACCCCATTTTCATCCCGCTCTGCCGAACGAGCGGCACCAGAACTTTCCTCGCCCAACGGCGGCCGATGCGTTGCTATGTCGGCAAGCTGCAATGCCACCGACTGGGGGGGTCTAGATTATCAATGGACGCAGAAATCATGTGATCATATTCCAGAATTAAAAGGGCTAAATATAGTGCATATTCTGTAGGTTATTTGTGGTTGTGTGTTAAGTTAATCCGAACTTTTCACAGAATTGAGTCCTTCACGTTCTCTCCCTTTCATTTTGTCCTAAAATATTTCTCGAGTTCCTTGACGCAACGTTCTCTGAAGGACTCGCAAGTTTTCCTTTCCCTCTGCCGGGTTTTTTTGTTTCCCCTCCAGCACTGGCCGATGTCACTCAATCAACCAAGTCAGGAGCTAATAGCAGCTCTTTCTGCTCTAAAAGACTCATTTAAAAACGTTCAAATAGCAGCAGATTGCAGCTAATGACTAGTGTGGCAGCGGCTGACCCTCAGCGGCGTTTGTGCTGATTGATTGTTATCCCGAAGGAGATGAAGAATGGATTGTTAATTTAAATAAAATATGCCATATGTAATCACATCTTTTTCTTCTTCGGGCTGTTCTTTTTCGTCGTTGGTAAAAGGAGGATGAATGAAAAATGATGAACGAAGAACTAATCAGTTATTGACCACAAATAAAGTGCAAAACCTCCAACGAGTCCACATCAGTGCTCCTGGCTCTGACGTCCTGTTTTTTCAGATCCAGGAACAGCTGAGGCCATTTGGACTCCCCCTCTAGCGCCACCATCAGGTCACATTTTGTCCAATGCTTTGGTTTGTTACCAGAGTAAGTGGAGTAACTGAGGTTCATCCTGAGGGGAACAAGAACGTCTGAACCAGATTCAATGACAATCCATTATGATGGCTGTTGAGAAATTTTACCAATAAAAAATTTGTCAAACTCATGGAGGGCGTCGTCCTCTTGGCCGACATCTGGACACATCTATACACTGATACATTTTTGCAGGTGAACAAAACCAAGAAAGGATCCGCACACTGAGATTCTGAGGGGACTTTCTCAGCATTTTGACTACAAATGTTCTTCCTCTCTTGACTCCATGGCTGCGTCAAACACATCTGATGGTAATTCATCGGATATTCAGACATTTGTCTAAAAAAACAGAACTATCAACCTCATGGTGGCACAAGAGCAAAAGTCAGTCAGTAGATTTATCATCTGGAAAACATGAAGGTTAAAAGAAGTTCATGAAAACGCATCCAGCATTGGTTGAGATGTTTCTGTCTGGAACAGGATGGTGGACCAGCAGGCTAACGCCATTGGCATGGCTTAACTGTTTGGCATTTAGGACGATTTTGATTCCTAGTTTGTGTTAAGGTGGAGGTGTAGCTCCTTCTCTTCAATGCCTTTTCGTCTTCCCCAGATGTTTGAACAAGTTGGCAGAAACAGAGAGTCACGTGTGAACCTGTTTTCACACCAAAGCCAACTCAAAGTACCACATCCTCGAGTTGTGAAGGAAATTGTGACTAAAAGGGAGAACGAGCTCAGCTTTCAGTTCTGTTTCAATGTGTGATTGGTGCGTGATTGGTGAGGCAGAAACCAGCCCCCCCCAGTCTGCACGAGGACAGAAGGAGGGGAAAATGACGCCATTTATATGAAAAGATAAAGCCCCTCCTTGTTTATTATGTTTGCCTCCTGAAGATTGTGGGGGACAGAGAGAGATTTATGATATTCAAATCCGTCTTAATGTGTTTCTGTTGATTGAGCTTTTTGGCAGAGGAACAGATTCGTGCCCCCCCCCCCCCCCCCCCGTTGCATGGTCTGGGAGGCGAGGGATCTGAAGGAGTCCAGGATTTACCCCAGGTGCTTCAGCAATGTGCCACTGTGTTTTTTAATCAAACACTTGAAATCACCAGTTGGAAATTTTTATAATCCTGAATATCTAACTAGAAACTGAAGGTAAACAGTGAACGTTGAAGTTGGTTGTAATAAATCATTAACGGATGATGGTAATAGATAAAGTCATGTCGACACATGCAATGTCATTAGTGCAGGATAATCTACCAGCAGCCACAAACCACATTCGTCACAATTACCAACCCGAATTTAAGACAATGTGATTTTCTGGACATTAGGTTTGAAGAAGTTGGTTGTTCTTATTCTTTAGAAGTGACAAGACGTTCATGTCTTGAGACCGTGAGGTGGATGGTACATGGACTGTACATATATAGATTTCTGGCCCTGTCCAGCACTGGTATGACATTTACCCCACACACACCGACGATACATCAGGGGAAACTTGGGGTCCAGTATCTTTTGTGCCAGGAAATGTCAACTGCCACCTGGAGGAGCCGGGGTTCGAACTGCGAACCTCACGATTGGTGGACGACCACCTGAGCCACAGCTGCCACATAAAACTATGAACATAGACCTTTTCTCTGGTTGTGAGGAGGCAAAGCTTTGGTTCCACTGGGGATTGAACCCAGGACCTTCTGCGTGTAAAGCAGACGTGATGACGACTACACTATGGAACCACTGGCTCTGGATGTTTACAGTAAACCGGTGGGTTTAACAGAGCATTACATGGGCTGTTTATGGCCAGAGCATAGTAAACCTGGCCATGTTTCTATCTTTCTACTGTGTCTGTTAGAGGTAGTGTCAGTATGGAACAAGTAAATGATGAAATCTTGAAATAAGGCCGCTTTCACCTACAAGAGTTTTCTGATGGCTTGTATTTCGGTGGCACAAAGAGGAAACATCCATCCCTTAAACGGCTGTTGGCTCAGTTTTACTCTAGATGATGCGTTAATCCCTGCATTTCTTTGTTACTTCACTGATGAGGAAACCTTCAGGAGAACAAATAGAGTAAGAGTTATGAAAGGTAAAACTGTTTTCATAGATGATGACAATTATAGGATTTATTTGAACATTTGCATTTTCACGTGTTGCACTAAATCCATTTGGCTTCTTGCCTACATGCCTCACTGTTCATCTGTTTCAGTGCCAATTCTGATTCCTCCGTTTGATCGTCCTGTCATAGCAACAATATCCTCTGTTATTCACAGTGCTGAAAATAGACCAGCATGCAATGCAGCTTGAACAGGTCATGTTTGGCGTACAAGGACCTGGGGTGGGTGAGGTGGGCTGAGAGAAACTACGGGTTCAGGTCAAAAGGTTGCGTGTTTGGTACTTAAGTTACAGACGGAAGATATCTAACAGATTCCTCGTCATGTAAAGGCAGGAAACAACACTTACGGCCTCATAACAGAGAGTGTGTCTCTGTCTCGAACCCCCCTTCGCTGCCGTCTCTAGTTTTATTGAATCCCCTGTCAAACTGTCTATCAGCACCTCTGCATGCATCTCCTCTCACATACCCTGCGAGCGCTCACCCACACACACGGCGAGGGCACTTTGACATTTTCCTCCACGGCAGCGAGGGCGGCGCTGCGTCGGCATTGTGGGAAAAAGAGGCCGGTGGAGCGAAAACACGGCCAGGCCGAGCCCCCACACACCGCGCCTCCTGTGGGAGGTCGCGGCCGTGACCTTTCCGCTCCCTCACCGTGGATGAAAGGCAGCTGTGGTGTCGCCGCGGCGATGACGGAGGAGACAGGAGAAGCGTGTAGAAAATCCATGTGGAAAAGAAAAAAAAGGACAAGATCTGAATAGGAGAGAAGTGCTTTCATTGTAGCCTCACGTGGTTGTGAGGCTACAACGTTTACATCCACTGTTTTCTCCAGTGCACGAATTAGGGCTATCGAGCAGAAGTTAGATCCACTGCTAGTGTTTGGTAAAGTTCTGAGTTAATCCCGTTTTACTCATCTTTATTAAAAAGAATCTGGTAAAAACAAACAACAATGAAGGTTTCGTGAGGAGGTGCTTTGGGGACAGAACAAATAATGACACAAAGACAGAGAAAAGGGTAAATCAAAGATCTGAACTATTGGGAAAACACTGAGAAGTGAAAATTGAACTACTTGAAACATAAATCTAATGGCAACCAGCTTGCTTTAAAGATGTACCTAACTAAAATGGATGATCACAGAATTCTTTCTTTGATGAAGAACAAACCCTTCACAGCATCTAGTCAGGCAGAGAAAACTCTCCAGGAGGAAGGTGGATCAACGTCAGAGTCCACAACCAAGAGACGCCTTCATGGATGTAAATAGAGGATTTACCACAAGGTGCAAACCACTGGTAACACTCAAGAACAGAAAGACCAGATTAGACTTAACCGGGAAATATCTAAAAAACCTGAACAGTTCTGGGACCAGGTTCTCTGGATGAAACTAGAATGAACTTGTACCAGAACAATGGAAGAGAAGAGTCTGGAGAAGGAAGGAACGACTCCTGATCCAGACCCACCACATCACCTGTCAGACATGGTGGAGCAGTGATATGGCCTGGACATGTTCGGCTGCCGATGGACCTGGGTCACTGGTGTTTACTGATGACATGACTGATGGTAGAAGCAGCAGGATGAATCCTGAACTGAACAGGTCTGAACTATCTGATCAGATTCAGCCAAAACGCTGCAGAACTGACAGGATGGAGCTTCACAGTACAGACGGATAATGACCCACGACAGACTGAGAAAGCAACACAAGAGCTTCTATAGGCAAAGAACTGGAATATTCTTAAATGGCCCAGTCAGTCACCTGACCTCAACCCACCTGAGCACGTGTTTCACTTCCTGAAGACAAAACTGAGGGCGGCTGCAGTAAAGGCCTGGAAAAGCATCTCAAGGAGGAAACTCAGCAACAGCTGACGTCTGTGGTTCCGGACTTGAGGCAGATTTTAATCTAAGTATCCTTATATTTATAATTATGTTAGTTTGTCCAAATACTTTTAAGCTTCTGAAAATAAGGGACTATATATAAAAATGGCCTTAATCCCTGCACAGTTATGTGATGTTATTGTGAAACCCTTAAATGAAAGCTGAAAGTCAACACTCAAATCTGGATTCATTGTTTCAAATCCATCGTGGTGGTGTAGACAGGCTGAACTACAAAAGTTGTGTTGCTGTCCAACAATTATTATTGTTATTATCATAAAGTTTACGAATACAATGAGGATCTGATTTATGAAAATAATTTGACATGCTAATACTGATGTTCTGAGTTCTGGAGTGGTGTGCATGGTTCGAAGATATTTCCCCAAAAAGCTATTTTACATTTATTTAAACAACCTAAAGCAGGGGGTCTTTTTCATCTCGGATTGAAAATTTAAACTTAGTGTGGCCCAGAGATCCAACGAATGCATAATTCATATGTTAGCCTTTTAATAATAAAAGCAACACTTTTTAAAATGCGATTTTTGTTCATGACTGAGTTTTCCATATTAATGAGGTGAAACCGATTCTTTTTAAAGCTCTGTTAGCATTCTTGATGACAGACTATCAGTGCTGTGAGCATGCGAGTTCTTTTGTCACGCGGATCACGGCGGGACACGAGGCGATCGGGCGCCTCCCGCTTAAAATATTCCTAAGAATATTAAACTCTTTGATCACCCAAGAAAAGGAAAAAAAACCTAATCATTACACAGTGGGTTTGGTCCGACTACAGATTAAAAATATCCTGCTAGTGAACAAACAAGGCCTGAAAACATAACCCCTGGATGCAGGAGGAGGAAATCTGCCTGCAGCACTTCAGTGCCCCCGTTGACGGCTGAACACGAGTCACGGGTTGTTAGAGTCTCCTGATGATGGCGACCTTACTCTGATCTAGATAACTAGATAAAGTCGGGTCCGTGCCGGCTCTGAGAGGAACCGGCGTAGGAGCGGCGACCACCAAGGGTCACATCCTCAGTATGGTCTCTTCGAAGTAACAGCCGGAGGAGTAACAGACACAAACGACATCTGGTAAACAATTACATAGATGACAAACCGGGTTTTGAAGACTAATAAGGATCGTTTTAGACTCTAACTTCTTCTTGTGTAGGAAGGAAAAAAAATTTGCATAAAATCAAATTTGCTAAAACCCAGACAACAGCCCTGTCAGCCACACTATGATCGTGTTATCAGTTCCCACGTAAACATAGTGGGAAAAAAACGCAGTCTCATAATGAATCAATCCCTTTAAAAGCAAAACCATCAAAGAGGCAGTGCACATTTATCCACCGTAATAACTGGAATCCTCCTCGGCATGAGGGGCAATTATGAAGCTTTACATAGAAGCTGTACAGGATGAAGGCAGAAGAAGATGAAAGAGAAGATGAGGGGACAATAGATTTAGTGGAAATGACAAAGAAATCTTTTCCTTTTTTTCTGGTGAAAAATAAAAAGCAATGGGGAAGAAAAATAGAAAGGTTTTTTTTGAAAACAGTCCCATTCTTTGTTTGCTGTGGCATCAGCTACAGCGAATGTGAGTGTGCAATGATTATAATTATCTAGTAGCCAGGATTTTATTCCAACACTGGAGCCAAAAAAAAAAAGAGAGAAGAAACAATACACAGAGAAAAAAAAAACAGATGCTGTGGCTGATATCTCACAAAATGTTCTCCGGTTTTCTCGGTAGTTTTTCAGTGGAGCAGAAGATGACACAAGTCTCGCTTCATAAAAAATGCAGGGATACGATCATTAATGCACATCAGATATTTTAAGTATAACGCTGGTGTGATCATGTTGAACGCCTTTTATCCGGTTTCACTGGCCTGTGCCTCTCGTTTGATGCTGATCTTGTTGAAACAGCGTCAACATACTGATACAGCACAACATAATTAAACCGGCAGTGTGTCAGTGTGGGTTTAGCCGAGGGACTGGAGAAATCTCACATCTGTCCAATTACTGCTCTAAATTACTGCTCGTGATACAACTGCATGTGACCAAATAAATACTGATTAAACATGATCAAGAGCTCTACCTACTTAACCTTAGCAAACTAGCTGCATTAGCTAACACAGTGAATTGCATATGATCCTAAGCAGACTCTTAAGTTTTCTGAAAGAAACTTTGCTTAAATGCAGGTTTATTGACAGAGAAGGCCAAAAAAAACAAGGAAAAGAGCCAACGCAGCATGTGAGGAGGTCAGAAGGTAGTAAGTCAGCCATCTTCTGCCGCTAGCCTGAAAAAGTTTGCTGAACACCAGAGACAGGAAACCGGAACCTAGCTCAGTTTTTACTTCTAGATGAAGATGGCAGGTCTTTGGTTTTTTGGAAGAATGGTGTAATATCATTGTTCAACCGATATTTATATTCTTAGTGGCGTTCAGTAAAAACTAATGTCCTACAAGCCTCATGTAACAGCAGTAAGAGGACAAACGAGACTCAGGGCGGTACGAAGACGTCTACTGGACTTTAGAAGCTTTTAGCTGCCATGTTTGTAGGATTTTTTAATGGGAGTTGTAGTTTTCTCTGTGCTCACAAAGTAATGATTGCTAAACCGGGGCTGATTTATCTCAGAAAATGGAAACCTCCAGAACTTGCTTCCATAACAGCGATAATGTTGCCAGAGGGTTTTTCAGGCAAGAAAACAATGGACTTTCGTGTTTCAGGACATCGTTCTCTGCAGGTCTCGGTTTTCTTATTTAATCGTCAAAGTGTCTTTGCAAAAATAATTTGTTCTGAAAACGAACTGCTGTTCTCTGTACCTTTGCTTTAACTTTTTTTTGGTCGCTGGCTAACACAGCTCCGGGACCACTGGTGTCAGAGTGGCTGGTTATGTTAGCAGAAATCCACCCCCCACAGAAAATAGCTTACAGACAGAACAATACAGAGGTAACGATATACTACATTATATTTTTCAAGTACTGTTACATGTTAGAGAGGGTTAGTTGCATTTACTTGCAATGCTCATCGGAGGGAAGACGTTCACCTGTCCTCAGGTGACACCTTGAACTCGTATCTGCTCCGACGAGCTGCATTTGAATCACAACCACAGCGAGGCTGGATGAGAAAGTGGAAGATGACAGCGTTTTCTTAAAATGATTCCTCAGATGTCAAACAAACATCGGCGGCCCGAGCAACAGCTCCTGCTGCCGTTGATGGATTTACGACGTTTGAATGGGTCGAGAGGGGGAATATGGTGGAGGGGAATGGGGGGCTGGGGCACTCGTGTCCTGTCCTGTGCTGGTACCTCATTCTGATGGGTCCAACCTCGTCTCAACTGACCCTCATCTTTTCTAGTTCTATACCCTGATTCCTGCCTTTAGCCTTTATCCCTCTGTTTCACCTTCGTCCACCACTCCTGCTCCTCTCCTCCTTCTCAAGGTCGTCTCTGAAAGAACGCTTCTGCTACTCGATGCATATTTCAGTTCCTTCATCAGTTTTTCCATTGCGGTTTTTTCTTCGCCATGTATGTGTCCATGCCTTTTGCTTCACATTTCTGCCTTGGTCTCTATTACTCTCCTCCTCCTGCTGTCTTTCTTTGTTCCACGCTTCCCCTCCTATGTAGTATGAATATTTCAATTCCAGCTGATTACTACATCTCCATGTTTCTCGTTAGGGCAGTAAAAATCTTCTGGGCCTTGGAAAAAGCCTTTGTCTTTTCCTATTATTTGTGAAGTCATATCTACAAAATAAGTGGCTTCCCAGCATAACAGCATGGAACAAAGCATCGTATTAGTAGCTTCTCATCTGCTGCAGGCTAATAAGCAAACACATTACTTTGAGCAGAGTCTACATGGGTAAAATAACGAGGCCTGCTGTCAACTGCAGATGTTTCTCTTCGATTTAAAGCACATTTGCTCAGAAGTCGCATGGCCCTCCCTCCTCCTGCTCCTCATCTCGCTTGTTCCTTTTTAAACAGACTCAATTTTTCACTCCATTACAGATCTGTGTCTCTGTTTTTTTTTAAAGCTGCACTATGCAGCTTTCCTCGCAATGTAATAACAACAAATAAACAGCATCTGTTCTCCATTATAAGACTGGAAGACAGTGACAGAAATCGTTGAAAAACAAGATGTTTTCGGGATGTTTATCATTTCAGGTCGCTGCATGCGAAGCAATGATGAGCTGGAGAGTGGATGAGGACATGCTTTATGGTTTTCCCACAGTTTCTCATCGATATATGCATCTACCCATTTTCTGCCACTTATCCCAGGTGGGGTCACGGTGGCAGCGGTTTAAGAAATGTAGCCCTGACATTTCCTCTCCCCAGCAAAGATGTTCTCCTCCTGGGGGATCCCGGGGTTTCTCAGGCCAGATGAGATATTTTTAATCTCTCCTTCTGGGTCTGTTACATCGTCTCCTACCAGTTGGACTTGCCCAGAACACCTTCAAAGGAAGGTGCCCAGGAGGATCCTAATCAGATGCCTGAACCACCTCAACTGATCCAAGCTCTCCCTGGATGTCAGATTGTCTGGATGTTGGAACGACTTTCGTCGCAGCGCCCTCTTCACCACAATGGTCCGGTGTAACGCCTTGTGTCCTGCTGATGCCACATACCACCCTCACTCATCAACATGACCCTGAGATACTTGAAATCCTTCAGTTGTGGCATTATTTCTGTGGACAGAACAACAGCGAATGTGAATTTCATGTATGCCGTGATTTTTCCGGCTGGAACGCAAAAGTAAGGCCAGCCCTATAAAACGCAGATATCTGCTGCAGACTGACTGAGTGACAGTGACTGACGTTTCCTCATTTGTTGTTACTATTGCAAAATTTTTTACCACAAACAGTTTCTATTACATCATGAGGGGACTATTACATATCGTGTTGTCATTTGATTGCTTTTGTTGCAAAATTTACAGACTTTTCAGACCCTTAAGTGACTTTTTCACAAAAGACACTAGAGACAAATGTGGTGCCTTTTTGGGGAAAAAAATTAAGCTACTTTCTGTAGAATAGAGTCACTGTGTTGCCCCATTAGTGTGAGGTCAAGCTTTCCCTCCGGACAAAACTTTTCTATGTGTCTCATTCAACTGACCCTGCGGCAGCTGATACAGGTGTGAATGAGCTTCTAACTTTCTCTCTGACTGATCATTTTACAGGTAGATAAAGCTGAAATAAAAGCAGAGTGGTTGTTTTATCTTATGTGTCAGGTGATTCTGTCAGACGACGTCATGGTTATATAATCAGGATTTTAGCAGCAGAGCAACAGCTTGGAAGTGATCGATGGTTAACATGTTGTCTTAATGGGCCATGTTTCAATCATTATTTAATTCCTGTTCCATTGTCTGACAATGGAAACAGAAAAACCTGTGAATGAGAACAGTTTTATTGGGAATTCAGATTTGCTATACCAGCAATGACGCTTGGCAGAATGCAAATATGTGATTGTGTTATAAATACGCTCATTATCGTTTGAACCCATCCAGCAAGTTGTAGCTACTTTCCATTGTTTCCCCAACAGTTTTTGACTATGACCTCAATGTCTTGCATGAGTCTAGCCATAGCCACACAGTCCAGCCATAAACGAGGTTATAACCTCGTCCTGTTTTCATGCGAGTAACACCGACAGTAAAAGAAAAAAGAAAGGTTCACAAAATCTTGAACAGACTTTGTGACCTTTGTTCCCATTTGCTGTATGTTTCAGAGCTGTATCCAAATGAAGCAAAAACATAAAAAACCCCACAGTCGACTCAACAGCAATCAGTGAACCGTGGGCTAGGGTTAGGGTTGCACCATCAGACACAGATTTTCATTTCTAACTTTCATTTTGAAAATTCTGAGAATTCCTATCAAACGTTGCACTGAATGGCTTATGTTGCTACCATTTTGTTGCTATTACAACATGATGACCAAGATGCCAGTTTCTCCTTCAGACTTTTTCCTTTTCATTTTTTTTTGGGTCTTATCTACAATAATGGTAACAAAAGAGGAGAGCAGAAAGAGAACAGATATATGAATTAGTTTATTGCACAAACTTACAAGCAGAAAACTTACACACTGAACTTGTGTTTGTCTTTGTGGATTGGAGATGTCTGTAAAATACAGGGTTTAAGAGATCGATAACTCTAACACAGGTGCACCTTTGCTGTTTGCTGTTTTTTTCGTATGCAGATACAAAGAAAATATAAAATCTAAAAATGCAGAACTGAGCTAAGTATTCTCCCAAAGAAATGGTCTCTAGTTTCAAAAATACTGGAACAATGATTGATGGCAACTTCAACTCCACAGATCTACTTTTAAAGAAACTATGCAGAGGTCATATCCACTTATGATTATAAATGGTGTCAGCAGTGAATTCTGTATGCTAGAAATAAATAGGGGAATTTCAGAGAAAAGAGAGAAAAATAAGGAAGCCCCAGAAGCGACCAATATGACATAAATAAGTAGAACAGAGCTCTCTCGGCTGTAAGAGCTCGTTCCCAACCGTTGCACCTGCTGTTTGAGTTTTAACCCTTGTGAGGTGGGGATGCTATCGACAAGTTATGAGCCACCAAAAGGTGTACAGCCAGTCCCTCTGCAGGTAGGACACTAAATGCAAACAACGCTTTATTTTCATTCACTTATTATGCATTTCGACTCATGGTGTCTGTTGATACTCTGTCCCTTCTGTTTGTCCTAATATTTGTCTTGGATTGTTTTCAACATTGTTTTAAACAACATAGACAATAGAGTTACTAACTAGAAACAATGAACAGTTGATGGACTTTTGTTTGTTTGGAAAAACCCCACTTGGGTCCTTTTAAGTCCCGTCTGCGAAGATGTAGGAGTTTTTAATTATCCACATTTAAACCAAAACACTAGTTGTAGTGTACACTGTAGCTGTATGTCAGTCGTTGGTGATAAATCTGTGGACTTGGACACATGTATACGGATTTTTTTTGAATATGTCCTTTATGTTAACCTTAGTAATCATTTCTGAGACGTTTTCCTTTTTATTTGACTGTCTTTGATTTATTTTATTTAAACCTGACATTAGATTCAAAAGAGACCCTAATACATCTGCCTACCTGATGTTATTCAGAAGTTTAGGGTCAGATTCATTCGTTGCCACACTTGTGCACAGCAGAGGTAAGAATACTCTCACAGTGGAAAGCTCGTGGATATGCAACATGTGGACGTAAATCTCTAAACCCTGATGTTGAACCCTTGCTCCAATGAATGAGATCACAGTGCTTTCCCGTATTGTGTGTGTGCGGGCGTGCGTGAGGCTTAAGCAGTTCAGATTAATCGCGGTTTAAAATTCAACCTTGGATGTTGATAATGCTGCAAAAAGGTTCTTCGGGGAGCAATTGCTTATTATTCGAAGGGATTTCCATAATCTAAAGGCTAATTATGATGTCGTGGTCGATCCATCTGTACCCGACTGCTCAATATGGGCTGATGGACGGCGAGTGCTTCGCTATCGATCTGGGACGGTGAAGGTTACTGCCATCACTCAGGTGCCATGCCGCTCTTTGTTTTCGTGCCACTTTGGCCCATTTGACCGAATCGTGCGTCTTTCTACTTTAGGCCTGAACTGGAGGCTTCTTTCTTTCTTTCGATTCCCTCGTTCTGCACCGGACAAGGATTCACCCCCCCCCTTCTGCCACTCCTGCAGAGAACACAATGAGGTGATATGAGGTGAGGGTTAGTCTTGTGAGTGTGTTCTCCACAGATGGTTCTCAGTAATCCCGGGAGCTTCCAGTCCAGCAGGACTTACTGTGACTGGCGGCACGTCCCTCCATCCCTCTCCCCCGAGGACCCGGGGTTTGTAGCGGGCCCAGCGCGGAACCAAGCCGCTACAGCTGATAGCACAGAATCCTCAGGGATCTGAGGGGGGGGTCACATTGCCGGGAACAACAGGCACCTCCTCTCACAAGCTCAGTCCCTGTGGTCCGACAGTTACTGCAGTAGCTGCTCAAGATAGGGAGGTACTGATTTAACTCAGTCTCATCTCAAGATCCCAATTTACACCTTCTGTGATCACACTGTACAAACAACCAGTCACAATGTGGGTGCTAACGACAAATGAAAACATGGATCAGTTTTCTTAAATGTTTATGCCAAAAAACTGTCATGTAGCCATGTTAATCCTATTTCACTAATATTAAAACAATCCTCTGTGGTTTAGCACAGATCATCTGACAGGAACAATGAGGTAAAGTGGATCGTAGAACAGCCAATCAAAACTGATCGGCCAGAAATCCATCTTATCAACAAATGCCAGGATTCGGGCAATTAGTTGGGTGGTGTAATCTGTCCTCTAACTGGTCATCACACAGCAGCACAGTTTGGGATTAAAATTAGTCATAATCTGCACAGTGGCACAGGTAATTTTCTACCTTCAGGAGTAACGGGACCAAATAGGTGGAGACAAAGTCCTGACTCGATAAAGATCAAAGGTTACATCCTGTATGTAACCATGGTTCTCCGAGGAAAGCTCAGAGTTGCCCTGAGATTTGTTCACGGTTCGGCAGAAAAATGTGTGTTTACGCTGTGCAAAGGTCGTTCGTCTTCAGGTAAGAATCCACGTTACCTGTGTCCAAACGTATAGAAGAGAAGCTGTGGAAATATATGCAACTAATTATGGGGAAATGTCAGTGACAGCCAGCTCTAAATATTTTACCCAAAAGAAGAAAAGTAACTTTTCAGTCTAGCATTGCAGTTTACAACAATAATAAATTCTTTTTTTAAACTTAGGACCTTGAATTCAGGCAGAAGTTGGACCAGAGCAGCTTCTCATTCTTAGTCACAGTTTCCTACGACTGGGATGAGAACAGTCGCTGGCAGATTTAATCAGCTGTGCTAATGTTTTTGCGCTGTGAGATTTGAAAACTGCCTCTGGCTTTAAATACACGATGTCATGTTAACGCAGCGTCGTCTGATGATGTCAAATGTTGCAGCCGAAGCTCACAGGTCCCTGGTTGAAGTCAGCCCCCCCCCGGCTGACGAAACATATCAGAGACAAGGAGAGCGGAGGACACTCCCATAATGCTGCGCCGTTTCCACCTCACTTCCTCTGGCTTTCAAATTGGATTACGCCCCTTCGAGGGGGGGGTCAAACTCCTCTGGGTGCAGAGTGGAGGGGGTGATTAGGGTGGAAGTTGAAACCACACAGGCATGAAGAGCAAACCGCCCCCTCAGTGATGTCTGCTCACCTGGCGGAGGATCCTCAGCGGTCGCCCTCACACTGATGTTCGTTCACCTCATAGTGCAGCTCATTACAGGTCAGGATCTGTTGATTCCTCGGTTACACGCTCAGCCGCTCGTGACTGACTGTAATCAATGTGTGTGTGTGGGTTAAAGTGTGTGTGTGTGTGTGTGTGTGTGTGTGTGTGTGTGTGTGTGTGTGTGTGTGTGTGTGTGTGTGCCCTTTTGTACTTATTGAGGCAGACGTTTGAGGGGGATGTTGATCCCGCAGTTTGTGCGTTGACATGCGCCAGTTCTCTCGAATCGCTGGCAGTGGGGGGGGGGTTTCGGGGAGTTTCTGCCTGTTTGTTTGATTATTGAGTGACAGGACGCACAGGAGGGATGTGCCTCACTACTTCAGCCGGCGCCTCAGGGCTTCAAGGTCGATGGGATTAGCATTATAAACCCTCCTGCTCTCAGATCTGAGGAGCAGGAGGGAGGCGGCGCGTGGCAGCAGCCCGGCTAATTCAGAACTGGATCTTCCTCCCGCTTTCAGCTCCTCCTCCTCATCTCTTTGAAATGTGTTGTAGTTAAGGGAGCAGGAGTTTACCTGTCTCATTACACCCCATCGCACACTGGAAACCGGATGGCTCAGACTCACAGGAAGCTTTCTATGCTCCAGTTCAACAGATTTAATTCATTTTTATGACTGTACCTTTGTGTCATAAGCCTCAAGGATGTCTGGGAAGGAACCATAAACATCCCCAGCTGCAGGGTTGTGACTCCACCTGTAACCGACAAGTACCCATACGGTACCAAGCCACGTTCAACTGAGGCCAGGTGTTGAACACATCTGGAATACGAACGAAACGGGAGCTGATCCTCGTTTTTGCTGCTGCAGGACGACTGAAGACGCTCAACTTGTCCAACACCAAAGCCAAAAAGTGGAGCCAAAGTAAAGACATGAAGGAGCCGATGGTGCAATGCGGTCGGGTTCCCTGGACGCCAATCTGAGAAACAGTGTTGTAACTAGCGGAGCGCTTGATTCGCCGTGGAGCAGCGAGTTGAGGACATGGATGTAGTAAGAGGACTGGATACAATAATCCAAAATGGATGGATTCATTAATGGATTCCTATCAAACTTGCCTAATGGGTGGTTCACCAGAAACATTTGAGGCTTCCACATGTTTGGGCCAACAAAGCAAAATAAGAAACAACAATGGAATAAGAAGAAGAGAAAGAAAAAGAGGCACCAAAAATTGCTTCTCCTACTTTGTAAATCTACTAATTTCTCAAATTCAGATTAAAAAAAGGTTCCTTTCAAGATTTTTTTTTCCCAGTGATTGTTGTTTTTGATCATTGTGTGTCATGTAAAATTGTAAGAACTGTGGCAACCATGGCAAAAAAAATACTTCAGGGCCCAGCGCTGTACCTGGGGGCCTGGTTATTTGACTCTGTGTTTAAAGAGAAACATAATAATCCATATGATTTTTTTAACCATATCTTTCCCCTCATTTTTTCCAGCAGAACCTCCAGCTCCTCCTGCGCTTTGCTAAATCCACTGTTCTTTCAGGGGCTGATCAAATAAAGTCACCACCTGCCACCTCCCACCTGGACACGATCCCTCACAGGCTTCTCACCCACAAAACGTTATAACAAGCCCTCGGATGGTTTGGACAGAGTGTAAGAGTTGCTTGGCGAGGCCCCTCAGCTGGAATCAAAGTGCCGATAAAAACACGAACAAAGCAGCGACCTAGATCAGCTTGTGGTGTGGATCAGAAACCGTACCACGGGTCAGTGTTTGAACAGCCAGCTTTAAGAACGGGAGCGTGGATCCAGCTCGGCGAGGGAGAGGCCGCCAACCGCGCAGGATGCGTTGACAGTCACCGCGCTGGAAAAGCTATGGGCGAACAGCTTCAATGTGAGAGCCTCCATTTGCTCGGAGGCCGCTTTTTTGATTCAGCGCACAATAACTGGCGAGTCTACAAACAGATTCCGTTTCTAGGGAAGGACGCGTAACCTTGACGCGGTGTACGTGCGGAGGTGGGAGTCGGCTTATTGTGGCAGCGGTGTAAGGTCTGGTCGTCTCAGACAAAACCTGAGGGGAAAGAAATACCTGCACAGCTGCTGCATACCTGCTGTATGGACACTGTTTATCTGGTAGCTCCAAGTGTAGTGAACATCCAGTGACTTTTTTCATGGTCAAAGCCAAAAGACGTCGGACAGAAACCGGGAAAAGGCCGCAAAGGTTCGATTTGTGTCGGTGGGTCAAAACCTTGTAGTTGCACCCTCAAAATTCATGGTCAAAGAATGGAATATTACATGATATTAATCTGCATGGAATGGTTGTGTTCGTTTGCAGCTGAACTACTGAAGGATCCTCACTGCCGCGTGTTATCGCTCAATGTGAATATAGATATTTCTAAATTAGCCCAAAACCACAGACTATAATTCCAGATTTAGTTTGTAATAATAAGGCTATTTATTGAGGGTTGACATGATGTATTACAGGTGTTAAAAGTCCTGCAGCCGTTTGGTCTAAAGTAACACTTAAATACCCAGAAACCCCTTTTATGACTCGAACTTGTCGTTGCTAAACAAAAATATCAATAGGACAACAATTTATTAAGACTTGTGCCAGACGGAGCAATTTGTATCAAGAAAATGTTATTTCTTGAGTAATTTCAGCAACATTACTGAGCTTTAAGATTTTCTTTTTAGATCAAGTTCAATCAAAAGTGCTTTAGGGAATTCAACACAATAAAGTAAATACAAGGAGCTAATTAAAGAGGTGCCTGCGGTCAGATGTATTGATTATGAAATATCTTGCTGAGGCTGCTGAAATGTTCATTGGACGTTAATGATTCACGGCAAGAATCTAACAGAACAACATCAATAAGTTTCATGGAAAAGTAATTAAAAACAAACCAGCACTCTCTGAAGGATTTCAACAGATATTTTCTCCAGGCAAATAGTGTTGTAAGTGGTGTACCACCCATCACAGTGTAGATACCATCAGTCCTGTAGAGAACATTTCTTTTACAAAAAGGCAATTTAAGGGCTTTATAAATGCAATAAAACATGAAACTCATTTGGAACTTTTATTTCAGCTCTGTGCTGCAGATTAAGGCCGTGATGAGACCAGCGTTTCCTGAGACGGCAAACCTGCTTTAGCTGATGAAGTTCCTGCTTCTGTTGCCTCCTGGTTGTCCGTCCGTCCGTCCTTCTGTCTCTCCTCCTCTGGAACTAAATAATGTGACAGCAGCATCTCATCAATGGAAGGAAAGAGAAAACAGGGAAAACAAGGCTCAGGGAAAAACCATGTGTTACCTCCGAGGAGGCTGCAAATCACAAACATAAGAACAATACTGGGAATAAATAAACAAATAAACAAATTCAGATTTTCCACAATCTTAGCCAGAGCAGAAAGTTTAGAAATTGTTTTTTTAATTGATAAAAAAAGGTGAATTAGTTTTATTTGTGTCGAAAAGCTCTTGAGCAGTTTGTAGCTCAGAGACAATCATCTGGGTAAAGTTGGACGTCCGTGCTAAAAAAGACTTAGAGAATATGTCCACAGCTCAATCGTGCTGCTGACAAGTGGCCGAAACGCATCGGATACTGCAGAATGAAGACACCAGCAACTGTCCCTCTACTGTGTGTCGAGTCTGACTCGAGATGTGAGCTCAAAAGCATCGGTAACGATCGGAGTAAGTTCTACAAAATGCCTCAAACTGCTCATTAATATTACAAGGATTTATTTTCTGTGACTATCAGGGGAAAAAAAATTCTGCATTGTGATGAGAAGCGCTAACAGCACTCCTCTGTTTCATTCGAGGTCAGGGCTCACACAGTAATAGTTGGTTACAGGCGTATTCGTCAGAACCGCAGCCAGACCTCAATTATCACAGATGGGGAAATGACAGCTGGCCGGAGAAAAGATGTTGACAAATGTCGACTTTTACTCGTCAGACAAATGTTTCAGGCCCCAGAGTGAAAAAAAGCAGAAAATTGAAGTGGGCGGGACCGACAGATTCTGGCGTTTCATGCATCCCCATTAACAATCATCACAGATGCAGATTTACTGCTCATGCAAAATTAACATGCCGATGGAAGCTATTTTTGGCAAAAATACCTACGAGAGAATGATTAACTGGCTGCCGTCAAATAGATTGCACAGAATTCTCCTTTACATTCTGCAGGCACATATTAAGTCCTTTAACATTGTAATCCCTAAAATTTCAGTCCTGGAAATACAAGAGAAGAGCAGCTGGTGTATCTGCAACCAAATCAAAATTTGTGTAGTTTTAATAAAATAGCGAGTCAATAATAATTTCAGCTTCCAACTGATTCCACATGGTTTGAGCAGTTTTGCTCTCAAAAGCAGGAGCCAGTAAAAGCCGTGGGCGACCTTGGCGAGGAGTATTCGTTGCATTACTCCCCTGCAAAAATCACAAATGTGAAAAATCCTGAAAATGTCCATTACTTTAGACACATTCGATGATCCGCGCTAACCTCTGACCATTACACTGTGCCCTGTGACTCCTTCACAATAAAGGCCACTTTCCAACTGTGGTAACTTAGTCCAGCTCTGATTCAAATCCAGGAGTGGACAGTAAAACAATTAGGCTGATGCCAGAGGCTGTTTCAACTAAACCTCAATGGCGGATTGAGTCAGGATTGTTCCAGAAACCCTGGCTGAATTTTGCGGTTTCATTAAAGCAGTGGTACATAAGTTACCATGAAGATTTATTCTGTGAGTCTAGCCTGGTCCAGACCAGGCTAAGAGCCAGGCTTGGTTAATGTGTTCGTGTCAAGGCCGACGCCAGTTGGTGACACTGGACGTCCGTCAAAAGACGTGATAGTTCATTATAACCCGCCAACGCCCCCTGGTGGATTTTAGAACATGGAGCGTCGGGTCCATAGAAACTTCTGGTTTTAATTAGATCAATGTATTTTTACCAACTTTCTCAATTTCAGCAACTGTTATGGCTTCGTGGGTTAAAACCATGATACTTCTTTCCTCTGCAACCGTTGTCACAAGTAACAAAACTAACTAAAGCTACACAGCTGATGTAGCAAGTAGTTAACTAATATGAATGATGAGTTAATGGTACATATAATGGTATATATACCATTATGCATATAGCTAATATTGTCAATTAACTCATAAGAACCACTGGTGACACAGGTTTAACAAACCCAAATGGTGTTGCATTAGTTGCCATCTCAATATTTTTTCAATATTTCCCAAAATTTCTTCTATGAAAACATTCGACTGAGCCGTTCTGGGTTGAAGCTGCACTGATACACTGAGTTTCTGTTGTCGATTTGCTTTGAACAGCGTAAAATAATGTGTTTTCAACACATTTTTGGTTTTGATTGTAGCTGTAAAGGTGTAGGTACAACTTTTCAGCTTCTCAGGAAATATCTATAAATTTCTGTTCATACAGAGCAAACATGATTGCAGAACCCGAGGACTTGGTGACAAATAAAAGTAGAAATACTTGGTGCGACATAAGGTTCACGTGTCTTCTCGACTCATGACGCCTTTAGAAGAAGGTTGTGAATGCACATGTTTCTGAATTATTTACACCAGGTTTGACACAGCCACACCTGCTCATCCTGGCTCAGCCTCCGCGAAACGTAGAAAGCCAGGTTGAGCTCAGCAGGCTATGTCAAGCTTGGCTTTTATATATCTTATCTGGGATTTCTTAATTCTACACTTGTGATACAGTCCTCGGATCGAATTAAAGACAGTAACACTGGATGACCAACTGCAATGTTTTTCTGTTGAACCTTCAAGCATGTAAAGGTAATTTGAGTGCATTGCGAGAATGACGGACTCCACCAATAACAATGAAAACTACACCTCTACACCACTTAGATAAGTTTAGAGCCGCTGTTGTTGAAAAACAGGGTTTTTTGTCATCAAACTCTTAAGACAGACTTTGGCCGCAGGAAAACAGAAGAGTGACAGGCAACGATTGAGGAACTGACTGTAGTTGCCTTATTTCCTAAAAACCTCGTTTCCACTGAGCTATTTTCATTCAAACTGCTTCCTGTCTCCTTCTTCCAAACCCAAACACATTTCCCTCACTTTTGTGTTCTGAGCGTGTCATTTGCATTTTAAAGACCGTGCACATTTCACAACATTTCATCAGACCAGGTTGGTTTTGTTAGTGCAGCTCACATACAGTAAAGAGGCCTCCAAAGACACAGGTTATCTTTGTCCTCGTGGGGTTGAATTCTCCTTACATACATGTATTTCACACATTAGCATTCAGCTATTGCAATTACTGATACAATTACTGCTTATCATATCTGTCATTCCGGGGAATTAGCAGCTCACTCCCCCAGGCAGGAAGTATGGAAATGATAAAAAGGAAACTGTGCATCAGAAGAGAGGGGGTAATATTTGAACAAGTGAGATGTCAGGGTGACGTGCTCATTCTGTGGCCACTGCTTGCTTACATAACTAAGACCAGGGGCAGAATGAAGCTATTAAATCCAAGTGGCCTATAGTGAGTGTCGAGAGGACAATTTGAGGGCAAGAATAAAAGTAACCTGAGGGCACAAAAAGTCATTCAAGGGGAACCAGTTGAGCAGTGTTATTGCACCAAAGGCTAAAATGAGGCAAGCCAAGAGCAAAAATGAGTAATTGTTGAGAATAATTGGAAATTTGAGGTAAAAAAAACAAAACAAAAAACAAAACAAGTTGTGAATAATGTCACTGCTATGGAAAATGTGTAAGCAACCAAGTGCCCCTTTACTCATCCAGAGGACACAGAGCAACATGATCATCCCACTGGAGTCATGTTTGTGTCCACCTGGTGAATCTACTGTAGGTCCAATAGTCAATCTCTTTTAGGCTCTGGTTTGGCCTCCACCAATTCCTGAGAGACAAAATGCCTGGTCCTTTAGCTGCTGGATGTTCCACTTTCTCTGCCAGCTGGTCTCGGTGTCTGTGGTTTGGTGTTAGCCCTGACCAAGAACTGTGACATTGAATGCAAAGTGCTGGCCACTGAACAGGACCAGGACCAGGACCAGGAACAAGAACAGGACCAGGAGTCAGGACAAGAACAGGACCAAGGACAAGAAAAATACTAGGAACAGGACGGAGAGCAAGAAAAGTACCAAGGACAAGAACAGGACCAAGACCCAGAACAAGGACAAGAACAGGACCATGGATATAAACAGCCCCATGGACAAGAAACAAGAACCAAGAACCAAGAACCAGAAGCTGAACAAGCACAAGGACAAGGGACAAGGTAGTACATAAATAAACAGCAGGAAGACACTGGTTATTACTGATCATCAACACAAAGGACCACGAACAAGAACAGGACCAAAAACAAGAACAAGAACGGGACCATGGACAAGACCAAGACCAAGACCAAGAACAGGAACACAGGCAAGACAAAGAACAGGACCAAAGATAAGAACGGGACCAGAAACAAGAGCAGGACCAAGGACAGTAACAAGACCAAGGGCATAGACATGGAATTCAGAACATACAGTGCACAAAAGAAAAAGAGAAACAAAATATGTATAGTATTGTAACTTTGTATGTTCAGTAATTAGTAAGGTTATGCAATGAGATTTTTTACATCTCCAACTGCAAAACAACACAGAGGGGAGGAAGAAATCATGTTCCTTTTTCTAATTCCATATTGATTGGACTGATTTTATGAAACATTCATTTCTTGGTAAGTTTATTTGTATTTCAGTGACTTAATCAGCACAATTATCCACATTCACATTCAGCGGAGGTAGGGCATTGCTGTGAAGTAGCTTTTAATAAATAGACAGAGACTAACAGGTGAACGGGGGGATGAACAGGCCGAAACAGACAACTGAGTGCAACACGTAGGAGGCTGGTACACTGGAAACTTAAACTGGTACCAAACACACTGGGACAGGACCAAGAATGAAAGCAGCACATGAAGAACTTGAAGAAAAATACTCTATCAAATTGAGAGTGAAGAAATGAAGGCAGAAGTTAAAACAACCAACTGACACATGGGGGAGTCTTCAACCTTTACATCAGGTTTAGAATCAAGGACTGTGGCTTCACCTTATCTGAAGGTACTTGTCCAGCCCAGCATATGCTCTCCTGATCTTCATATTTTCTACTTCATTTTACTTTTATAATGTGTATTTATTCCACTTTCTCCTTATCCTCCTTCCTCCCGCAGGAATCAGTTCAGACAGGTTAATATTGAAGAGAACAATATCTGAATAGACTTTCTGCAGTTTGAGCAAAACCAAACTGTCAGTTCCAGGAACACTGGCCGCTGAGCCTGCATATAAACAGGCTTTTTCCTGCATATAAACGCCACTGTGTAATTTGCATCTTGAACATATTTATTTCTGTGTTTATTCTGCTGATGCAGGAAAAAAAAATCCCCACTATCACATTTTGTTTTTCATTTAAAAATATATGCTGCACAAGTTGGAGATAATAAAAAAAGGTGTGTGGACAGATGTTTATCTCTGCCAGGTCGTTTGACCTTCGTGTCCAACCATGTCTCCTATCACTGCAGCTTGGACTTTAACGTCTGCAGCCGTTAGGCCAAAATGGGAAGCATTTGTCTGGAATGTAAGTGGCCAACCTAGCTTCGCTAATGAACAGTGGAGTTGTATATGTGTGGAGTCGCCCAGGCAGGAATGCGAGTTACCCGCCGAGGAATGTTAGTTACCAGCTGAGCTAGTTTCATATCAAATAGGCTACCGAGGTAGGAATGTGAGTTAGCTTGTTGAATGAATAGCCTGGCTCAGATAGGGGGGAGTTCGCCGCTGAGACTGATGAGACAGAGACACTGCCAACCTTATTTACCACCGCTGGACTCTCAGTTACCAATGGCAGCTTACCATCGGCCAGATCAGTATCTAGACCAGGATCCGTCCCTTACCTGCACCACACTTGGTCCTTAGAGGCTCAGTCTAAAACCTGCTGACAGCGAATTACCCCAACAGACATGATGCTTGATGCCCTGAAGGTGCAGTCTGATACTTCATCCAGTGGGAGGACGTAGGTAGTTTAGAAATAAACACCAGGAAGACGCTGGTTATTACTGATCACCGACCCAAAGGACCAAGAATAAGAACAGGACCATGGACAATAACAAAATGTTCAGATGCTGTTTTTTGACAATCCAACAATCAGTATGTGTAAAAAGAAAACAAAAACATGGTAACGTCTTAATTTTCAGTGTGTGAAAATATGTCTGAAATCACCCCCCCCCCCCCCCCACCAATGCGAGGCAAGGAACGGGAGACGTCATTCTCATCCCTCCCCAACAACAGTTTTTCCATCTGCGCCTCCTTTCTATAAAACAGTGACACACAGATGGGTCTTTAATCATGTCTTAGTAATGAAAAGTATGGGCTCAAGATCCGGTGCATAAAAAATATTTTCCACCAAACATTGGACTCAAACATTAAACAACCTATGTCTGGAGAGAGATATTGGCTCAATAATGCTGCAAATACAGCTAATGAGTTTGATTGCCTGTAATGGTGACTTCATCTGCTCGTCTCCATCACCGCCTTCCTTCCAGCACAGCGCTTTAATTATGTCTGTTGTACCTCAAACCGCTCGATTCGAACCGTCAGTTCGAACAGGGTAATTTACTTCCCCGGAGGAAGAGCTCTCTCCAGGAGAAAACAACACGGCAACACTGACTTTTAATGCATCTCCTTCATCTTTCAAAGCTTTTGTACAATATAACAGCTTGACTATAGTAAGATATTCCTGTAGAATATGAATAGCTTAGGGTCAGGTTTTGATGGCTGTTTCTATTTTTGGCAAGTTTTGTTAAGTTGATAGTGGACATAACATTTTCTCTTGTGTCTGGCATAAACAGTGTGCAGAGCACTCAGGTAGTTATTCAGATAAATGCTTGTGCCAAAAAAGGCCGAAAAAGGAGGAAAGGGCTCAGAGTTTGTTTGAGATCCTGGATGGAGAGCTGGGTGGGACTGTGGAGCCCAAAGATGAACCTGGACCCCAGTGAACTTCGTTAAAAAAACTAAGCTAACTCTGGGTAAAGCCGTTTATCTGCTCCTACATCTTCCAAGATGACATACAAGGGAAGTCATCTGTCATAAATATCAAATGTTTAAAACGATTGGACTGGATCTGAAGGCTGAAGATAAGTCTTTACTAATCACACACTACATAATTCTATCTGTCAACAATAACAACAACTAACCCAGACTGAGACTGGATCAGACCTGGTCCAACTCTCCTACAGTGGATCAGACCCGGTCCAACCGGCCCAGACTTGATCAGACCCAGTCACACTGTTCCAGACTGGATCAGACCTGGTCCAACTGTGTCCCCTCAGTCATCACAGCTGAGATGACTGTGTTGCTTCCATTTAGCCATTGATTTAATCAGGGACGCTGGTGATTAGTCAGTTTAAGAGTCAGCTCTAAAAAAATCAGTTTATTTACTGAGCTCCACTACAAACACTTAGACACAGTGGTAACCCCACTCACAGCGTTTTGAAATGGGCCAAACTACTTGTTCCACTATTTAATTATCTGATTTTTCACTTGACAAAAGCAAAAAATCCTCCTCATCAGTTTCTTCTGTCTCATTTACAGTTTGTTGTTATCAAAATCCTAAAACGTACGAAGAAGGTTCTGCTCAAATAAAATCTTCAGCGGCAAAAAAATGAAGCCTAAAATGGATTAACATTTATTTATTTATAGCTGCCTCAAAAAACAATTCACACATGTCGTTAAAAATACTAAAAAGGTTGTGTAGAGAATCGATGATTCAACAATGTTTGTCGCAAGATAATTAATAAAAACGAATAGTTTCAGGAGTACAAGGGATCTGAGGGCCTAGGGTATTAGAATGAATGGATTAGTTTTGACTGTAACATGGTCCAGGTCCTGGGATCAGGTTCAAATGTTGGGCAACAGTCTGACGGCAACGATCCGTGTTGGTTTTTTGCTCTCTCTGACCTCTGACAAAGTTGGTTACATCAGCACAGGGTCGCCTCTCGGCAGCACCTCCGCTGCAGGAAGCCCCCCAGATCTCACCAGCTCCACGACTCGCTCAGCATCGCCACCAATGCTCGTCGCTTTCCAACCGATGCTCGTTCTGTCAGTGGTGGGACTCCAGAGCGTCCGAGACTTCGCCTCCTCGGATCCTCCTCTTCCTCCCTCCTCGCAGCATCCCGTCACCGGCTCTGATCCGACGCTGAGGGCCGAGGAGATTAAAGGAAGAATGTTCTCCATCACGGCGATAAAATTTAAAAAACCGAAACGCCCGTTGTGCCCCTCAGCCCTTCTCGGAGGTCGTATCCAAACGGATCCGTCGCAGCTTTTGTGGAGATTAGATTAAATTTGGTGGTAATGCGGTGCTTTTCTGTGGAGAGAGATAAAAGTACCATCTGCTCTTCTTTCCTGTTTTGCCTTCCCTCCTCCCTCTACAGGCTCTCAGCACCTTCACACCCCCGCAGACACTTTTTTCCTCTTTTACACCCATTCTCAGTTCTTCCCTTTATTTTCTCCTCACCCGTAATCGTTGCCGTGCATATTTCTCTCTCTATAACTTGTAATTAAACATGTCCTTCTCTTTCAACTCTGCACTTGGGGCTGCATGACGTCCCTTGAGTGTTCCTACTTTTCCTGTGACTGAGTTTTTTCCTCTTCATCTTTCAGGGACAGAGCAGTGGGCTACAGAGAACATGCGCCGACCAGCCACAGCATTAAAAACCAGCCGCTGCTTTTTAATGCTGTGGCTGGTCAGCGCAGTGACGGAGCTGCTGCTGCTCCACAGAATGCTGGTGGGTGGTGTAGGCACCGGCCTCATGCTCTGCTCTCGCCGTTTGTTTTTTCTCATGGATTCTTCTAACATTTCTAAAAAAATGGAAGAAAAGCTCCTGTAGTTCAGGCAGGAAAAAACTCCTACATATACATAAACATTTCCTTTTTCCATGGGAAACAAAAACTCAATGTCTCAGTTGTGAGGATGTGTTTTGCTGGTGTTGTTGGTCCACAGAGATTTATCTGCTAACACGTGTGATGTTCCCCAACAGGAGTAAAAGGAAGAAAAGAAAATCTTGCAAATCCAGTGTGGAATGCAGAATCACAGGTGTCGTTTTGAAAAGTGCAAAAGCTCACACACGACCTGTCAAAATTAACCACGGCTGCAGGGAGCTTTCACACCTACGCATTTGGTCCAAGTGAACTTTAGTCTGGTGCAAAAGCTGTCGATCGACCTCCGGTTTCAGACCGAGCGACCGGACCGTGAAGAGACGGTCTGAAAAAGGAGGGTCTCGGTCAGGTTCCTCATGCCCCCTGGTCTGGTTTCTCTGTTGTGTGAATGAAAAGGCAGAGGAACCTCTGGAAGTATTAGATATCACAAAAATAAAAAACACATTCAAAACACTGATGATTGAGGAAAAATAAGTCCATTGTGTACAAGTAATGTGCAGCGTTGGGGACAAGGGAGAGAATCTCCTCAGACAAAAGACCAATCGTGATTTATGTGTTTTCTTAAAGACAAAACCAAAGTCAGGTATTGCCCCCCCCCCAAATTAACATTATTAACCAATTGGAAAGGACCAAGAGTCAAGTAGGAGCCGTGCCACATATTCACACAATATCATACTCATCCTAAATAGGGTTCTCCCCAGAACACCTGGAATAAATGTCTTTGTCTGTCTTTGACCACACACCTGCCATCGCGGCAGAGTTTGTTCTAAAGCAGACAATTTAAGAAGAGGATAGAATAATAAAAACAATGAATAAATAATAAACAAGTGATTCTTACACATTTTACTTTCAAAATAATGCAAGGCTTCTTTTTGGCAGAGCTGTAGACTTGATATTTGGGCAGAATTCAGACAAGAATCAAAAATTAAACTCGATCCTTTTGAGACTTGAGTCCCTAAATAAAACATTTTTAACTACATTTTATTTTAATAAAACAGTTCATGCGCTGAGTCCACCTCAGAAGTCTCAAGGCTTCACCTCTTAGCTCCGAGCCCATTGGTTTCTACTGAAGACATAAATATTAAAAAGACAAAAAAAAAAAACAAAAAACAAAAAAAACAAATATAAAGTTAAATTTTTCTTAAAAAAGTTTCAGTAATTTTCTGAAACTGCCGCCACTGTAGTTTTCCATCAATCCAGCAGGAGAACACATATAAAGTATTTTTTGGGGACTATTTTCAGCAGCAGATGAATCCACATTTGAAACTGTAGTGATTATTAATGGTGTTCCTATTTTTTATCACTTCAGCACCGATGGATCATGGCAGCGATGGGTTTCTGCTACAACACCGTCCTCTTGAGTTTTGTCTGGGAACTAAATCCTTGAAGGAGCAAGTCCCAGCACCTGTCTAGGTTTTCACCGAGCCCTATCCTGTTAGACAAGACCAAAGACTTAGACGTCCTTGTCCTCAACCCTGCCGCTGATTATTCACATACAGCCTGTTTTCTCTTGATCCATACATTTGGCTGCTGAGTCACTTTTCCCCATCTGCCACCAGCAGGTGTCCCACGTCCTCCCCTGCCCGCCCCGAACGTCACGGCGGAGCTACAGCAGCATCCAGATGGGCCTCTGACCCCGCCTCTACTCACAGGAAGCTCAGAGGAGAAAGGTCATGACCGGCGATGAGACAGCGGCTGAGAGAAAGAAAACACTCCAACTCTGCTTCACAGCGGAAGTGTCCCTCAGAGGGAGCCGTAGCTTTGAGCCAAGCTGGAAAAGCTTTTATTGCATATAAGAGAACTGCATAGGGGTGTGAAGGGATGAGTCGAGGACCGTGCAGACCAAAGGAACAAACAGTGCGACAGCAGCTTTATGGAGGGATGGGGAGGCATCAGGGAACCGATCAACAGCACCGTCCAAAGCAGAAAACACCCATAAAGATTCGGGCCATCCGAATATCCGAGCCTCTAGTGGCTCGGCAGCAGAATCTCAGGTTCCTGTTTCCTTGCGTTTATTGGGTAATGAAACTGCGAATGCTGATCATGTTTGAATTATTCAAACTGCAAGGATCCAGTCCATTCCCTCTTTGTATGGTGCTGCATCATTTATAGCATCTAACAGGCTGGCGTCTTCTCTCCAAGAAGAAACTCTGACAAGGTCACAGATTAAAGTCGGTGAATCACGCTCAGCTCAGAGTCTGTCAGCTCACAGACTTCAGGGGAAAAGTATCAGTAAGCACCGGAAAATGTAATCGCAAGTGAAAAATGCAATTTTCCTGCCTAAAATGAAGTTCAAATGACTTTTGCTGCATTGGTTAAAGGCTCAGTGGGAGACTGCACTGGACACTCTGTGTCCAAAAGTATGTGGACAGCGAAACCATGGGGATCAACCTGCTGCTGTAACAGCCTCCACTCGTCTGGTTTCATTTTTTCAAACAGATGTCGAAGCTGCTGCAGGGATTTGATCCTGTTCAAACACAGGAGCATCACTGAGGTCAAACACCAGGGTCCAGCACCAGGGTCCAATACCAGGGTCCAACACAAGGGTCCAGCACCAGGGTCCAGCACCAGGGTCAAATACAAGGGTCTAACACAAGGGTCCAGCACCAGGGTCCAATACCAAGGGTCCAGTACCAGGGTCCAACACCAGGGTCCAGCACCAGGGTCCAGCACCAGGGTTCAACACCGAGGGTCCAACACCAGGGTCCGACAGCAAGGGTCGCAGTGATGAAATTCAGTGAAGTGGAATCCTTATGTCTATTTTCCGTTAAATGGGTTATATTTGCTAGACCTGATTCTGTATCTTTGTTTTTATTTGAATTTTATTTACTACAGTAGAAACCCAGTGCTTTAATAATAATGAAAATAATAGAGTTTAAATTTATACATTGGACAGGTGTGTTTCTGTGTGTAAATCAGCTGGTTCAAGCAGGAACAGAGGGAAGAAAAACAGGTGAGATTTATCACAGTTCTTTTCTAGGGTGTGTATGTTCTCTTATGCACACACTTTGATCTGGTTTTGATAAATAAGGCTCCTGACTTTAAGCAGTTAATGAAAAAAAAATTATTTCTCTAAAACATGGACGTGGAGGTTTTGTCTCAAATTAAAGCAAACTGAAGAAGACTCCAAATGCAGCTGATGATTGATACTAATAAAACTAAAATTGGACTTTGAGGAACCTGAACAAAACAGACACAGCCCAACCAACTCGGGGCTGGAGGGAGCCGGGTTTTCTTTTCTCTGCGCATCCACATGCTGCCCTTTAATAAAACATCTGTTCGGGAACTCACAGTTGCAGCCCATCAGCCAGTCGGGGAATCTGCCCAGAGGACACTGACGTCACTCTGCAGAGTTCTAGTTTGAGTTCTTTAGTTTTCTGGACAAACACTGGCTTCACACCTGGTTTTATTCTGAAATCCATCCTGCTAAATACTGAGATCAAGTGCACGTTCTCCAGCCTTTTATAAAAACGCAATTAAAACCACAGATTTGTGCTCCTTCATTTCAGAGACTTACATCTCACACTCTATAGTATCAAGGTTTCCATGTCTTGTTTTTATTTTCATCACTTTTTTTAAAATTCAATCCTTTCATCCCCTAATTATCAATCATACGCAGGGAAAATAAGATGAGAAACTCTTCTTTGCTCGTTCGCTTTAAATTACATCTAAGTCCTTCCGAGGTTGTTAAAAATAAAATGTGATTATAATTTCTTATAACATGTCTTTGAGGCTGTGGATATGATTCTGTATGACGGTAGAAGTTGGTAGAAGTAACAAAATATAACCTCCTTCTGCATTTTACTCCCCGTTGTCATTTTTAGTTCTTTTGTTTGTTTGTAATTTAAAGCTGAAAACATCCTGCACATGGATTTTAAAGGTTTGCTGGAGACGATAACACACCAACAGACGTCCTGATATATAGCTACTCATTTCTGATAAATGACCAGTAAGACCAGTAACAGATTCTGGACTGAATCGTCACTCGATGCTGGAGCCTTTTTTTAGATGAAACTTTATGAAAATATGACTATTTGTGTTGTGAAAATCTGCAACATGACCATATTTTGGGTTGTTAGGAATTTGTTGGTGACTGAATAAATCCGGATTAGTGTAAAGCTGTGGTCTTCGGCCGGTCTGATCGAACCAGTGTGATGGCGTTCCCTCCGTCATCCAGGCTCTGCCTGCAGGAGCCGGGGGGGTCAAGGGTCATCAGGGATAATTCGGATTACCTGGTGTGACTGGTGCAGCACCAGCCATTCTTTGAGTACTTCGAGGAGTTGCAGGGCGCTGGCGTCATGCGGGGAGAACGAGGGAACACGGGCATACATCAAAACAGCCGGCCTGAGCAACATCCAAGACGTCAAAAGATATCAGGACGAGGCTGTCCGAGGCCGTCCGAGGCCGTCCGAGGCCGTCCGAGGTTGTCCGAGGTGACAACAGAACGTCATCGTGCCTCTTACTTTGAAACGACACTGCTGCTTTAACCGTGTGTGTGACACCTGGGACTTTGAGCCCTGCAGCTGATGAGAGAGTCCACTAAGTTTAGAGTTACCAGGGTTTTGAAGTCCACTAGTTTGGTTAATTAGACCACCACTTCTTAAATGTTTAAATTTCTAATTTGTTCAAATATGATTAAAATGTTCCATTATATTTCTTTTTTATTTTCTCTTTCTGGGAATATAATTCTAGAAGAAAAAACTAAATCCCTTTGTTTTTGATTTAACTAATTTGCGAACTGTATTTGCAGTATATCTATAGTGTCGTTAGTATTCAAGATACTGACGTTAGCGTATCAGAATCAGCCTTTTAAAAATTCACCGTATAATTTGTAATCGTAAAAATGTCAATGACTCAAGGTCGTTAAAATCCCCGTCTGAGCAGGTTTGATAGTGTCCTTTAGAGAAAGTTACAGCCCTGCTCTTAATCCAAGACTTTCTGGATTGAAATAAAATGATATATCTTGAATTATTATATCTTGCTCTTAAAAAATATTAAAGTAACAGCCATTAATATTATAGCCAAGCTCCACCCTATGAGCACCAGGCTTTTATTTAAGATTGATGCTGTCTTTTTTTTTTTTTTTGTAAATTTAGCTGTTTTATGAAATACCACATGAGTAAAAGTAAGAGTTAATGTAACTATCTCTGCTGTGTCATTGTCTCTGCAGTGTATTTCACTGCCACCTACTTCCTCCTCCTCCAGGCCTAAGTACCAGACAGCATCACACCTCCCTGCCTGTGTTCCCCACCCTCCTCCGCCTTAAGAGCATCATGTGGATTGTCAGAGTGTTTTACACTGAGTCTGTAGGGGCCGGCCGCCCGTGGGGGGGAACCCAGCCCCCCTCCCGGTTCTCCAAGTCCTCTTGTAGGGACCAGGCCTGAACCCGGGATTAGCTGAATGAGGTAGGACAGGGATTCACCAGAGTCACCGGGACCTCTTGGATTTCATCCTGTTCTGGTCTCGGCATCGTTCAAAGTTCTCTGATGGAGACTGGCGTGAGCGTGAGAACCCTCCAGACCCACCAGGTTGTAAAAATAAAACTCCCTCCATCTCTGACAGGTGCAACAAGGTGCTGCCCCTTTCAGTTCACGGCCGTAAATCCATCAAAAAAAGGAGCCGCTCTCAAAGTTTTAATGGAGACATTAATTTAGATAAAACATTGATGAGACCCATTTGACTGGACCGGAGAAAAGATCAAACTCAACAGGGTCGTCGACTTTTTGTATCAATGCATTAAATCACATCGCAAGACCAAACTACAGGAGTGATCATACAGTAAACTGTAGTTTTCACTAATATAATTTAAATTTGACCTAATTACAGTAATTGCAGGAGTAGCTGGTTTTATTTTTCTGATTAGTTTCATCACTGATCAACCCAGTCTTGTTAAGGGATTGTTCAACACTTTGGGAAATACTCATTCACTTTAGAATTAGAAGGTAAGGTTTGGACTGAGGTAAATCTGAAGCTACAGGCAGAAGCTCATTAGCTTAGCATAGCATTAAGCCTGGAGTGTGTGGGTGTGTGGGTGTGTGTGTGTGTGGGGGGGATTGTTACCTACCCTGTGTTTTTTGTTTTAACTGTTAAATGTCAAATACATTTAATGGATTAACTAAATGTTGATGTTGAATGGATTCACACATGATATCGGATTTGTTTTCTTTTCCCACAAGCATTTCCCCTCCTAAAGTTAAGATGTAACACTGACATAAAAACATAGAATAATGAAATGAAAATGTAAAATACTGTCACTTATATTACCTGTGCTCAAATCACATTTAATACCAGATATATTTTTTCAGACAAAAAAACTACATAAAACTGCTGTTAAACTTTTCAGAATTAGCCAATAAAAAGACAGAATTCCCAAAATGAATGAAAACTATGTAAGTCCCTTAGTATGGGTGTCCTGATTAGTCAATGAATGAACGAATCCACCTCTACCACCATGGAACAAAGGCTAAAATACCAAAAGATCCTAAAAGCAGATGTATCAGATAAGAGAGAAAAATGTAAGGATTATTTAAAAAAAAATAAAGCAGACTCTGTTTTCTTTTAGTTGTATCTCATCTTCCAGTGATTTACACTACTGGGGCTTTGGGCTCCAGCCAAGCAGCAGCATTGTCTCTGCCCCCCCCCCCCCAGATCCGGGCTGAAATGGCAGCAGAAAGCTTGATGATCTGACAATCTCTGCGGACATTACCGGCTCTGGCCGGAAGGCAGGTGCCTTAATTTCCAGTAACGGGCAGCTGTTACTGAACAGATCATCTTAAAATGGAGTAGGTAATGGCCCATGGTGCTTCGGGTGCTCGGCTAAGCTGCCTATTAGAGCTTAATGTGATTTACATGGCAAAGAGATGGAGGAAAGAGGTGGAGGAAGAGGAGAGCTAAATCGAGAGGGGGGGCGGTGCCGGTGTCTGTGTGAGGAGAGTGTTTGAAATGTAAGCAAGAACGAATCCATGAAGGAATTTTAAATTGAACGTGATCTGCCACTTTCCCTGCCGGAATGAAGGAAGGGTTGAGGAGGGAGGATGAAAACGATGAGCTGGGATGTGAACAGAAATGTGAGGATCTCGGTTGGCTATGTGTATGTGTGTGTGGTGTGTGTGTGTGTGTGTGTGTGTGTGTGTGTGTATGTGTGTGTGTTTGTGTGTGTGTGTGTGTGTGTGTGTGTGTGTGTGTGTGTGTGTGTGTGTGTGTGTGTGTGTTTGTGTGTGTGTTCGTGTGTGTCACTATGAAACATGGGCAAGGATTAATCCCCGAAGTCAATCTCATGACTCGCAGCAGCAAATGTTCCTCTGCGTAATCGGAGAGGGGAACATTGTAGAGCCGGTTGATCCGTGTGCTGGGATCTGTGGCGGAACTCAGCACCAGTTCAACCTCCCAGTACATGGTGAGAGAGCCATGGTGCTGCCCCAGTTTAACCCTGGACGGGCTTTCACTTTGTCATTTACCGGTTTACAGCACAGACACCGCCCCCCTATGGCTTGGCATCCTTTTTTTAGGATAATTGCATCCTCCAGAAGATACAATTTAACAATAAACAGTTAAGACACTATGTGAAATCGTTTTACAACCACATGTTTAACATAAAGAATCTGCATATCAGTGGACAGATGAGAACCAAGTTGTGTGGAAATTCTGAGCCTTAGCTCTGTTAAGAAAAATCATGGATTTTTGTAAAACCCCATAGATACCTATAGAAACTTCTAGGAACCTGTAAGAACCTTTAGAAACCTATAGAAACCTGTAGAAACCCGTAGAAACCTCTAGGAACCTGTCCACTCTGATACCACCTCTCTTACTGACTCGCTCTCCATCGATTCCTCTGAACTGCAGCTTGTCGGCTCAATAATAACGGAGAGACTGATCTGGATCTTTGAGGTCCACAAGACTCACATACCAGACCCAGACCCGTGGACTCGACTCGGACCTCGTTGGCCTGTGGATATTACCCATGATTCCTGCTTCTTGCAGACTTTGGAGAAATTTGATGCTGCAGTTACACTTACACAACCTTTAAAGCCTGTAAATGTTCAGTCTTTTTGCATTTTAATTGAAGTACTTCTATCATCTTTTGGGTTTATTTTATATCCGCCACTGCGGCAACATACCTACAAGCCGGAAGTGTATTTTATTTACTGTAAAAAAACAAAGGTCAACATGGTTCTCACAGTAAAATGATCAAAAACACATCTTGATTTCATAACTTACCAGCTGTTATGTTGCCTGCAGCTTCATAT
This sequence comes from Istiophorus platypterus, assembly GCA_016859345.1. Classification (NCBI taxonomy): domain Eukaryota; kingdom Metazoa; phylum Chordata; class Actinopteri; order Istiophoriformes; family Istiophoridae; genus Istiophorus; species Istiophorus platypterus. The sequence continues at coordinate 1,237,716 of CM029118.1, forward strand.
TCTGGGAGGATAATGAAGGATAATGTTTTCATTTACGCAGCTCTAAAACCCTCTGGCGCTGCATGTTAGGTAACATACCTACAACAACCTGTTTGTGTTTATCGTGGTCTGAAGAGGACAGTCTGCTCCTCTTCCTCTCTGCCAGAACTTCCGATGCTTCACTTGGTGAAAGCAGAGCCCTAAAATAGAGTATTGTTTTTTTCCTGAGAGATTTGACCACAATAATCAAAGCAGATCTTTCAGTAACCTAATTTATTAGGGTTTTGCATTAGGTGTGTGTGTGGGTGTGTGTGTGTGTTTGTGTGAGTGTGTGTTTCCTACACCTCTGGAGCCTCTCTTATAAACCCCATCCTTGCCAGGACCAGTAGTCCTCATGGGGACCTGAGCTCGGTCCCAATGAATCAGAGCATAATTCCTGGTTGGGGTTTGAATTGGTTCGGGTTTGGGTTTGGGTCAGGCTGTCCACATTGAATACAAGTCAGTGCAGTGTCCTGATAAGGATAACTGCACAAACTTGTGTGTGTGTTGGATGCCTCGTGTGCACTGTGCCTCGCTGCCTGAAAAACACTCCACATTAACTGATCTAAAGCAGCAGTCGGCACCAGAACTCAGGTCGTCACCACCTGAGTTCAGGGTAAAAGTGCATCCTGTGATTCACAGCCCGAGGTTCCACTTTTCAGTGTGGGTCTTCCTTCTTTCCTTCTTTTCCCAACTTGAACCCTTCCCGCTGTGGGGAAATGGATTCCTCTCACTTCCACTTCGAGGAACGGGGGTCTTTCCTTTTCTTTCCAGATACGCCGCTCATTGCAGAAAATTTTCACGGGACCGTGTTGACGGATCGGCACTGGGAAGTCGAGGGTACCGGTTAAAGCCCGTTTCGTCCAGAATGAGCTCCACTGATACTTTCAGGGGGAGCAGACTTTCTGTGAGCCGGTCGTGTTGAGGTTGTCGTCGTCAGCAGGTTATCGGCCGGAAGGTCGAAGCACCTCGGCAGCATGCGGCATGTTAATGTCCCGATCGGACTGCCGAGCTCTGCTGATGATTATTTTACCCACTTGAAAAGGCACCTGGAGCCTGGAGGTTAGAAAAGCTTGCTTAAATAATAATAAGATAAAATCCACGTTCCAAGTTCAGTCCCCCCCCCCAAGAAAGCATCAGTGCCTCCACATTTCCCACCTCTCGTATTCAGGAGGTGCCACGCCGAGCGGGGGCACGGATCATCAAAAGCTGCCTGTGAATCTGCTCCGTGTGCCTTTTCCGCCCGGTCCAGCCAAACAGCCCCAATCTGGGGAATCAGGCAGTGATTAGCCTCCCCTGAGCCCCACATGAAGGACGATCCACCAGGCTCGTCCTCATTACGGCTCCATTAGTGGCAGTGTAATGGATTTTTAATGAAGGAGGGAGACAAAAACACAAAGTGGAGCTCGACTTGACCCCATCAGCGGTGGGGGTGGGGTGGGGTATGGGGTAAGGGTGGGCGGTTTGGGGTGGGGGGTTTGGGGCTGGGTGGGGTGGGGGGGGGGTGTCAGTCATCACCCTCAATGCTCTTCATCTTCTGCTGCTTTCCTCACAGGGGAAAAAATACCCAAGAAGAGTCCACCGATTTTTTTATGAAGGTTTTTTGCTTTCAATCACTTGCGCTAAAAACAATCTTCACTTATTGATATTTTCTGTAAATCTTACACAAATCCCGCAAGTAACCTGCTCCATGAAAGCTGTTGTTCCTCCACTTAATCCCTCATTAGCAGCTCTGTCCTCTCGCTCTTCGCAGATGAGCCGATTGTTTACGTGGATCGAACAGAACCGATCAAGGTTCTTGAGAACAAGAAGCAATCGGCTCCTTGTTTTACCTGCTTTTATGAGCACCCCCCCCCCCAACACAGATCTGACAAACACTGTTAAGTTTCTTGGCAGAACCGGGCACGGCCTTGCTGGAAAAGTAATTTAAAGCTGCAGTGATCAAAGTGAGGAGTTTAATCAGCTGATCACCAATGAGAATCGCCAGTTTTGTTAAAAATCCTGGAATGTCACATATAGTTATATTAATTTCCAATTTTCATGACCGTTGTTGGACTATGACTGGATTGGAGGGCAACCACCATCTTAACCTCCATCTTAAATATGATAATAGTAAAAATCACAACCAGAGTTTTTCTGTTCATTTTAACATTTTTAGGTTTGTCATGTATATATATTTATTTATGTGTGTATATATACATATATTTTTTTTTTTTTTTTTTTTTTTTAAATTAAAAGTTTGACTTGTTAATTGGGAGCAACACTATTAAATTCCCCCAAACATTGTTATAACACAAAAACCCCTCCGACCAATCACAGAGGCCTCACGGTGAATTTTATCTTCTGCCGATTTTGTGTCTTTGAACAAACTCATTTCCCCATCTGCACCTCATAATAACCAACAGTTATTGATTTTGTTTAACAGCTTTTAAACTCACAGCATTTTTGATTTAAAGGACTAAAGACATCCTGCTTAATTGCTGGCTCCAAAAGGTCAGTTTTAATTAATGTTGTGACTCCATTCTGCAGGAGTGATTATCAAAGCGTCTCCCTCAGAATACTAAATGTGCAGAAATACCATCAGGGTTTTTTTCCTTTTTTTTTACTAATTAATGACATTTCTCTGAGTAACTCGGTGAAAAGAACAAAATGAGTTATGTGTTTTCCCCCCGGAGCCGACGTGAGGGGAGGAAAACAGCTCTGCTGTCCAACAAACCTCCTTTTCAAGCCTTGAGGGGTCCACGAGCTCTCTGTGTGTGTGTGGGTGTGTGTGTGTGTGTGTTTTACAAGTATAAAACTTGTCAAGGTCAGTCGCCCTGAGAGTTTGTCGTTGTTACTTGGCTCCTCATTACGCCACAGGCTTCATTAGCCTCCTGATTGGCCTCGAGTTCAGCACCTCGACGAATCCGTTTGTGTCGTACGGAGTCATTACTGCTCCAAAGCGGTCGTGGCTGGGCCACACACACACACACACAGTTAACAAATATCCCACTGTAACATAGGACACATTGAAATGAAACGGACCATGAAGACATTAACTACAAGCATCGATTTTTTGTTGGCATTCGATGCAAATTAGAGATCACTGTCTAATGAAGTCTGGACCGAGACAACGAACAGCTCGACAGACCACTCGCGCACACACACACACACACACGCAAACACACACACACACACACACACACACACACACACACACACACACACAAAGAGGCTTCAAGGGCCACAGACACATCTGAGTCAGAGCAAATTTCCTCGCCACTTTGGCTCCGTTCCACCCGAGACTCTAATTGGACACGGGTGTAACGGCGAAGTGGTTGTGGACGGAGTCTGCGTGGCCGACACTTGTCAGGTCGGCGTCTTATGCCTCCTTAGCTGCACAAGTCATGCAGTGAGTTTCTGTCCGACTGATTCTTTATGCGCATTTTAAATTTTTTTTCTGGTGAACAAATTGGACTGGAAATGTCAAAATTGTGTTTAAAAGAATTAAATTTTGCAGAATTTTTTTTTTATCTTACGTTTTTCTGAAGTGGAAAAGTTTTTTTTCGTGTCTATTAAAGCAAAATGTGATGAAACAGACTTGAATGATTGAGCCATGATGCACACAGATCACATGACTTAAACATCACTCTTCTCTTCCAGTGAAGAAGAACCATCAGATTTATGAGGAGCGATGATGAGGAGGCTGGAACTGTCCTCGCATCAACACACGGAACCGACAGAATTCAGATTCTCCATCATGTTCTCCACATGGTTCTCCTCCATCTGAGCTCTGGAACTGGACAGAGAACCCAGAGGTGCAGCGACAGGACTTTAACCGTGAGCGTGACGTCGACGATAGAGTTTCACAGACAGGCGGGGACAACGTGACCTGGCCGAGAGCAACTACTGAGGGTGAGTGGCGGAGGGAAAGCCTGAAGGCGTCTGGTGGTCAAGGTCAGGGACCAGGAAGGTCTGGAGAGATTCAGGGGCTCATGGAACTGAAACGTGGCTGGAACCAGGGGCAGAAGCGTCAAAATAAAATCAGGACTGAGGAGGGAAACGGCGGCACAAGCCATCTCTTCTTCTGTGGGGGTTTAGTGGCAATGACTAGAGAATAGGCTCCACCAGTTGACAACCAAAGACTCTACTTGGATCCTGATACGAAGACCCGAGACCTTCTGTGTCTCTCTGGAACAGCTGTTAGACGAGGTTGTTCCAGGCCTTGTCTGGGCTCAGATCCGTTGGTGAATGAGACTGTGAATTATGAGATTCTTTGATGGTAGTTTTTCCTGAAATTTGTCAAAAAATACCAAATTTAAAAAAAAATCACTCAGTCTTTCCGTCTAGAAATAAGAGACATGAAATACATCTGAGTGACCACAATGTTGCCTTGAACTTCAGGGTCCTTCTTGAACCGATTTGGTCCCGGAGGAACAATTTATTAACCCTGTAAGACCCTTTAAACCGCAGCACTGTTGCCTATTGACTTATTTTCAGAAACAGCTGCTTTGCTGAACCGGTGTCAGATCACACTCATAGAGGAACGAACTGTAAAAATTGGACGTGACTGATTTAATTCATATTACTGCTTATTGATGTTCTCTGTAAAAATATTAACCAGGTGAGAAGACACCTGACAGCGTCTGGGTTCACCTCATCCGGTGAACCCAGACCGATTCACTTCGTTTAGTCGTTCAGGACAATAGATTCTGGAGGAGACGCCGAAATGAATGTTGCAGTTTCTTTGTGATATACAAACAAATATAAACTGTAAATATTGTCTTTAAGCACCCAAACAAACATCCACGAAAAGTTGTGTCATCTGCACTTATTACTCCTCCACTTGCTTAACCTCCTATTGCGTTAACAAACAAATAAGCGCAGATTCCTGTTTCCAGACAAAGCCCGGAGGAGTGAAGCTAAAAAAGCATCTCCAAGTGTCAAACTGAGGGCAAAGTGTGTGTGTGTGTGTGTGTGTGTGTGTGTAAGTGTGTGTGTGTGTGTGTGTGTGTGTGTGAGTGTTTGTGTGTGTGTGTGTGTGTGTGTGTGTGTGTGTGTGTGTGTGTGTGTGTTTGAGTGTGTTTGTGTGTGTGTGTGTGTGTGTGTGTGTGTGTGTGGCGTGTTAGAAACAGTGGGGGTGGTGTTTGCATGTGCACTGGTGTGGAGAATGCAGACAAATAACAGCGATGTTATAAAGTGGAGAAATACAACCGGGGGGAGGACGAGAGCAGCTCTGAACAGACGGGGGGGGGGGGGGGGGGGGCTGATGGAGCAGCAGCTTTAAGACATGATGGAGATTTTGTTTTCAGAAGATGAGGAGAAATAAATAAAGCATCTTTAAAGTGCCTCTCAAACAAGGAATCTGTAACATTACAGAGTTCAGCCTCTGTAATGTTGCTTTACAATTAAAGTAGTGACTGCTGACTCTGGGGAGCATGACGGGACGTTATCAGCTGCAAGGTTTTCAACGCATCGCCCGAGGTCATTAATGTGGACGTGGACGTGGTCATATGCACAAATGGCCTTTCCTTTCTGAAGCGGTTGATTTAGTTGCTCTACCTGTTGCCGTAACTGTAAAGCCGGTGATGCTGCCGGTTCCTAGAAGAAAGAAGAAACACTTTTTTTCCTTCTCAGACTCATTTTGGGAAACAAATTGTTCAGTAAACTTGAACCAATGAAAAAAAATGAACTAATATTAATGTATTATCCCTTTGACTTGATGTTATTTGTCCATGTTTGGACAAATTTCCCGTCACCTCTTTCTGGTCCCTTTCTGGTCGCGCCTCGACAACAGCAGACAAATGTTTGGGTCCGTGACCTTCTGGACGTGAGGAGGCAGTGTCAGGCCGACAGAGAAGATTCACACTGACCCAGTGCAGCAGCTGGTGAAGTGAAATTTTTTTGTTAAATGAGCTTTAACCTCCAGAAATTAATCTTACATCTTCTGCTTCCAAGGATGAAACGTTGCCCTCACAAGTGGAAAATTTTTCCGGACTTTGCACATAAAATGGACCAAAATATGTGTGTGTTTGTGTTTGTGTGTGTTTGTGTGTGTGTGTGTGTGTGTGTGTGTGTGTGTGTGTGTGTGTGTGTGTGTGTGTGTGTGTGTGTGTGTGTGTGTGTGTGTGTGTGTGTGAGAGAGGGCGCATGTGTGTGGAGTCACATGAAAAAGTTTGGATGCCCCGCTCAAATTTACTGTTACTGTGAATAGTTCAGAGAGAAGAAGGCGAAGATGAAAATATGAAAGTAAATAAGAAAGGCAATCAAAATATTTAAATCAAAACACAAAACGCCTGTTGACGCTAAAAGACATTGAAAAGTTGTGTAACCTGTAACAGAAGTGGAACCTAATTTGTGTCAAAGTCTGTAAAATACCAGTGGAGAAGCCGCGTTTGTCGACTTTTGACCAGAACCCATAAATCGAGAGTCTTGGCTCCGGGTGAACTCACCGTCAAATTGTCGTCCCACTGCTAGAACCTGTTCAACACACAGTGATGTTGGCAGGTAAAGCGAAGCTCCAAAAATCCCGAGGTGATGCCTCCACGCCGCCGTCCCCCTATACCGATGCCAGGTCCTCAACACTGATGGAAACCGTTAAAGAAAAGGATTTTCCAGAACCCGAGCTCTTCAGCGGACAGACGCGTCTGTGGTAGACGACCTCGCTTAGGAGGCTTTTAGCCGAGACCACGGAGACACGCGGCAACAAAACAATTTTCGTCCGTCTGTCCATGTACTGACGCAGGGTTTTCATCGTTCCCTGGGCCTTCGATTTACCAACCACAACCACAACCACACTGGAAAGATCTGCAGCTGGAGACTGACTCTAAGTTTCTTTCTGTTTTATTCATCTTTCTAATTTCTTATGGTTGTTTTATAAGAATCTTAAAAACTTTGCATAAAAAAGTACAAAATCACAAAGTTTTTGGTGCTCCGCTAAGTCAGAAAAGTTGTGTTGATAAAAACAACACGTGGTAAAGTGCAATGGAAAAAAGACTGAGAGAAAAAACTCTGATGTCCATGAAGCCTCAAGAGACAAAACCATCAGGTTTATTTGGAGCGATGCTGATGAGCGGACCGGAACCTCCCTCACATTCACACATTAAACCAACAGAAAACGTCAGATTCCACCGTGTTCCCCATGTGGTTCTCCATCGTCCGAGCTTCGACCGGAGCTCTTTTCATTGACCTCATCTCGCCGTTTTATCACCGTCAACCAATCAACTCATATCTGCATTCAATCACATTTCCTTCTGCCGGTTTTCTGGAGTTTTAGTTTAAATTTTGCGCAGCATTTGGGCCGAAATGTTTCTAGATGCCAAACGGCCCATTAGTGAGAAGCCAGTTGACCGATGAACTTGATTCTGGCCAGGTGCATGGAAGATATGCCAGTGGTCCAGACCCCCGACCCCCCCGGTCCAATGTCCCCCGGATATCATGGCTGCAGGTTTGCTAAGCGAAGGAGAGAAGGACACTCTGAGAGAAGGACACTCTGAAGCCAGATTCCTGGTTAAGTCCTAGGGCTCTGTCTCAGACTCAGTAACGCCTGCGATGCCTCGTGTCTCAAAGCCCCAAAATCATTTTCGGCTCCAATCATATTCATTTCCTTTTTCTCCTCGTAGCTTAATCAGCAATCATAAAAGATCCTGGAATTCGATGATGGAGCTGCACTGAGTTATCACATCATAAGCCCCAGGATTAGTGGCGGGGGGTCACTCTGCATCCCAGAATGCAAAACGCCATTTTTAACTAAATTGCATTGGCTCAGCAAACCCACAGAAAGAACTAAGTGCGCGTGTGTATGTGTGTTCGCGCGTGTGTGTGTGTGTGCATTTGTGTGTGCATGTGGGTGTGCGTGTGTGTGTGTGTGTGTGTGTGCGTTTGTGTGCGTGAGTGCGTTTGTGTGTGTGTGTATACACTCTATGAGTTTCCCTACGAGGCTGTGGTTTGCACACAGTGCGGCGGCTGTAACAGATGAAGATGGATTAGCGCCTCCGTCCTGCCGCCTTAGGGAAGCAGAAAACAAGACGGGGAAACGCAGACACTCGCAGCCGAAGCCCATTGCTCCGCCCCGCCGAGGTCCCCCGACGAAAGGTTCAGCGATTCCGTCGGCTGGTTATCGAAACCGGGGCGGTTTCCTCTGTTCTGCCTTTCTTTTCTATCTGCCCCCCTGATCTCTCCTTCTGGGAGGGGGCAGCTGCTGATTCAGCCGCAGATCTGCTGCGGTTCGGTTTTTGTTTGATGACTTTTTGTGTCTTGATGTTTGGGTGATGATGACTGGAGCTGTGTCCCAGTTCAGGGGGTCGTGGCCTCTCTTAAGGGACTGAAGGCGCCTGGGCCGAACCTGCAAGACAGTGTCGGAGGATTTACTACATCATCATCCTGCAGCCTCGCTGAGACAAAAGCTTAGTCTGATAGGACGCAGGACAGTAAAGTTTAGACCAGTGAAGTCTGAGTTTTTATGAAACACCACAAAGGATACATGCAGTGGGTATAGAGATGACCCCTGGTTATTTTTTGCTACACAAACACATTTATAATTGTGGAAGGAAACATTTAAGCTCAAAATAAACTCAACTTCACCCTAAGTTAAGTTTTCAAAAGATTATACTACAGCAAAGGGAGAAAAAAGGGGAAATGATAAAGTCCTCCACGAATCAGCAACGTTCTTTCTGTTAAGATCAGTGTATAAAGTTCAGGTTTTCCTAGTATCAACAACCAAAACAAGGAAGCATTTCCATGAAATCTCAGTTCAGATCAGTTAACTCACAAAAACCCCACAAGCTCCCAAAAAAAAGAACAAACCGTTACCATGGTGAATGTTATATATAGGAGATGAGGCAGGAGATGTGTACGACCCATCTGTTTTCAAAACTCTCCTCCAGAGTCACCTCAAAGTCTAGAGGCCCAACCATTACCTGGAAGGCGCCTGGACCGGGGGGGGGGGTACTTTCTGGACTTGACTCGATTCCCTTAGTATCTGCTGATACCACCTCTCGGACAGACTCAGTGCCTTGGACACTAGAGCCAGTGACTGGCGAGACTCATTGATGCAGTTTGGTTGATAGTTAAACAGGTTTTATTGTCTAAATAAAGGTTTTGCATTTTGATCTTAATGTTTTCATCATCTCCTGGTTTCATTTTATTTCAGCTTCTGTCGATACAATGATTCAACAGACATATGAGTTGGTAGATTTTACTTTATCTGCTCTAAAATGTAGCATCAACACAATTATCACACCGACCCCGATATACGGAGACAACGTGACCCCTCCCAGCACCAGTATGCTCTGATACTGTGGTTGCTGGTTGCTTCCATATCCAGAGTTTCCACCAGTCAACCCTTTGGCACAGTCCTGTCAGGTGTGTATAAGCTTTGATTGACAGTCGTCTCTCTCACAGTATGGACGTGCCTCACAGTTCAATCATACCACTGATTCTGATTGACAACGAAAGACTTTCACCTGGGACAGCTCAACATTGCACAGAACGGGGGTGGGGGTGGGGGCGGCTTCAGAAGGCTTTAAACTTGAATGTGCCTTAGGCAGCCTGGCACCAAAATGACTTCACTCACTTCAAGCTTTGAATCCTGATCTCTCCTCACCTGGGAGATGGTTCCTGCTGTATTCTGGCCATGTTGTGGTCTTTTTGAGTGGTCCAGTGTTTGGCAGTGAACCAACACACGTGGCAGATACAACATTGGTTACGTGATATTTTCTGACACCACAGGAAGCAACTGAATGCAGGACTAAACAAGTTCCCAGCCAACTGGGGATTCAGGGGATTGTCTAGGTCTTTGGAATTGGACACAAATGTGGACTCTAAAGGGGAGCGGGTCCCACCACGTATCTCTGTGCGATAATCTCAGGAAGACGTTTTCCGACTGAAGTGAGGTTTTGACCTGACCTCTGTGTGTGTGTGTGTGTGTGTGTGTGTGTGTGTGTGTGTGTGTGTGTGTGTGTGCACGTGTGTGTGTGTGGTGTTTTGGTTTGATGCCTGTCATAGTACAGCGCTCTGAGGGATCAGTCAGGCTGACAGGTCATTAACCTCACCGATGCAGAGCAATAGTCGTCTACCACCAAAAGGTCAGAGAAAGTTCAGATTCATACACTAGCTTGTCTGACTGATATAGACCCTGCCCTGACATCTCTTACCCCCCCCCACACTCCCATCCCCTAATAAACACACAGATTGTACATCATTCCATTTCCTTCTCTTCTGTTGTTCTGTGTCCCTCAGGGCCCTCAGGGTGGGGGTGGGTGGGGGGTGGGGGGTCAGGTGACCAAATGCCAGGGAGTTGGGCTTTTGACAGAAGGTCACCAGTTAACCGGGGGGGGGGGGGGGGGTCGGTTTATTGGACAGACATGATTGTGTAACGGACTCTCCTCTTTGACAAACATATCTTCTCAAGGTCATCATAGGGTATTTCACCAATCATTACCTTTTAAAAAAATCACTCAGAGAGAAAGTCGGAAGCTCATTCTCGCCTGTGTCAGCTGCCATTCAGTAAGTTGAATGAGGTGTGTTTCTCGAAGGGAAGCTCCACCTTGGAAGGGAAGCTCGACCTTGGGGCAACACTGGTGACTCTCTTCTACAGAAAGTAGCCAAGGTTTATCTAAAAATTTGCCAGTTGTCATTGGGTGCTTTTTTTTAAGTTGCTAAAGGGTTCTGAAAAGTCAGTAAATCTACCAACAAAGGTGCTATTCATTATTACAGAGCATCTCGCACTGAGGGAGCTCCAACAATCAGCCAACCAACCTGTGGTGTAACTCAATCTGACAGCTGGGTTAATGGGGCTTTTGACCCAGCCAAAAACTGATTGGGTCAGATTTGGAGAAGTTGTATCTGAAGTGAGAAGTATTCTAGATTTCTGGAGTATTACTGTGATGGCTAGTATACGCAGTATCAATGTTGATACTTGATGAAGGTAAGGTGGCAAAAACATTGGATAAAGCAAGAGAGGATGCATTTTTTCAAGACAAACCCAATGCTTTTATTTCACACCGCCTGCAAATTGTTCCTAAATTTAGCTGTGAAACAATATCATTGATGAGAGTGTACTGAGTTCAGGCCTCATGCTGGTGACTGGCATTGTAGCAAGATATGATTTCACTTGTTTGAGTTTAAAGAGTGTCACGGACAACACTGGCAGCCCACAGTGGGCTATTAGTGTTGTTTGGCAGAGTTCCATCAGCTCAGTGCAAACCAAGTCTCAATTAGAGGGTAATATCGTTGTTGACTTTACAGATGTTTGCAAACATTCACATGATAATCTCGTAATTAATAAAATTAAGCTTGATTTTTTTGATCTTTGTTCTTGTCATTTATTTTTCTCATTTCAAACCCCCATAATAAATTAGCCTAAACCATCATAAACCTGAGGAGTGATAGATGGTATCACACTCTGTGGCTGCCTCAGTGAACCGGAGCTCATTTTGTTTGTAGAAACTCAATCACTGCTAGTGCTGTAGAACCTGTGGTTAAGTGATTAAATAAATAGATGCTTTTACCGGATCTAACTCCTGTCATTTGTGCTAAAAAGAATGGTGTTGACATCAGTCTGAATGGGCTCGCTCCATCTGTTGTTCTAACACCCTAATGTCTTCCTCTAATAATGAAGCTTTTTATCAGCCTTTTTATCATGTTGGAAATTGTTGGTGGAAACGTAATCGCAAATAAAGCCCATCCTGTACAAGAAGTTGTTTTTGTTATTCCTGAGAGTTTAATGGGTTTAATGCAGTGGAATGTGAGCGGGCTGCAGCGCCACAAACAGAGAATCTGCGCTTTCGGTGACAATGATGGGATGATGGGATGTGGGAACATGCTGTTTTAGAGCAACTTCACATGAAAGGGTGCAAATTATAAACTGCCGTTGGTTGAACTGTGAATGACTGTTGATTAGAGGATCATTTATGAAACTCTTTACTAGAAGATTAGAGGATTTAAAGTAGCTTGTGGGAAACAGAAATTATAATTCACTATAATACCCTTCATTATACTGTATCTGTCCCTTTGGAAGTTTGATGGTTTCTCAGCAATCAGAAGATGATTGATGATTGAACACTAGGTCAAGACTATAAACCCAGCCAGTGTAAGTGGGACTATCTTGGAGGAGGAAGCTGGTCCTTAGATTTTCCTGCCACAGCTTAAAAAACCTTCACTGCCGGACGTTTCTCCACAAAGCGGCATCCAAAAGTACAGGATGTCAGCCTTGCTGGATGTTGCATCAGGGAGTTTTACACACTTCAGGTTGCCTCCACCTTCCCCATCCTTTTTTCCCCCTCTCTCTCTCTCTCTCATCTCTAACATCAGACCCGCCGCTCATCCAGCAGCAGGATGACCCGTGCCTCTTTAAAGGGCCCGTTTCAGATCCGTGTGAACACTCAACCCGCTGAAGCACAGGTAAAAGGCCCCGGGGCCCTGTGTTCCTTCTTTAATGATGGCGGAGATGTGGGGGAGGTGATGGTGCCTGAGTGGAGGAGCAGAATGAGAATGAGGGTAGAGAGGCGGCAGGTTCGGCTGACAACGCTGCTTATACACAAGTGTGTGAGTCGGATGCAACAGTGTTAACTGACGACTACAAAACAGCAGATGATGTTCATTCACGGCATCGCAGAGTTCAGGTGGGAATGTAATTTCTATGACCATCTCTATTATATCCAGATTAACATGGTTCTATAACATTCTATCATTCCTTTCCTCACCACCTGTTCACGCATATGGACTCAGAGCCGCAAGCTCTCCGTTGCCTCTCGAGAGCCTGAAGCTTGTTTTGTGCCTGGCAAGGAATTAACAGACTAAGCTCTGACTGGACAGTAACTTTCTCACACTGTCATTACGCTACCGTATGACAAATTAGTTTGTTTCCGGAGTGATGTGTTTCCATGCATTGTTTTTCCGTCCTGGTGTTGCTGAATATAGTGGATCACAACTGTTTCCTGAATCAAAGATCTTGTCCTGCCCCTTCACATATCTTGGGCAAATGAGAATCGCATCAAAAATGTCCATTTACATCATGGATTGTGTAGAGAAAATTAATATGATTTGTTTTTAAACTCTCAAGAATCAGGGGTCATAAGTTGTGTACTGTTGAAGCTTCCTTGGCTTTCACTGGTTGGGCTGAATAGACGTTGGTGGAGCCAGCATGTCTTCTGAGTCCGAATGAGTGATAGAGGTGATTAGTCTTGGCTCCACAAGCCTTTATAACAGCAGACCTTTGGGCCTAAATCACTTCACTTAAAAGGAATCTTTCAAAAATGAGGCAAAGTGACAAAACTGTGGTGATACCAAAGTTTGTTATGTCGTTCCCTTAAAAAATGTCTTGACTGAACGGACCGGAGAGTTCGACATTACCGATACTTTTCCGTGTCACATGATCCACAGATGTTTTCAGCCTGGATGAGTTTTCCTCTCAGCATCTGTTTTGCCACAGACATTTATCCACAACCAACTTTAATGTGCATGTAGTCACTACATCACTTTGCACTCACAAATCCGGTGTGAGCATGAAATAGCAGAACAAACTGTATTACCGTCCATGAACCTCAGGCCCAGTGATACCATTCATCTCTGAAACTTAGTTTTCTCTCTCAGAGGAAACCCAGAAATCATAAGGCTGTGAATTAAAAAGGCATAAACACTTGATAAAAAAATAAACTAAATCAGTTTCAACACCATGATAGAAAGCTCCAAAGAGGTTTTCCAAGGACAAATGTTAACCGTAGTTAACCGTGACAGCTTGTTGTTGCTTAGTAACTCCTCCTGACAATGCCCCACTGTTCAGTTTGAAAAGATCAGAGTCGAGGTTAGCAGCTGTGGCTTCACCTACCTGGATTGTTATTAATGACCTTGTCCCCGTGTACCCCCCCCGGTATGACGTACAATAGCTGACCTGGCACTGAACCCCACAGGGAGACCAGAAGACAGAAGAAGACGAAGAAGAAGAAGAATCAGCGGCCCAAATTATCTTGTACAGCCCCAGTACAAGAGGCCAAATAGAGTGAAAACAAGCACACCGCAGAAAACATATCACTCTTTTATCAAACCACCTCAATTTTTTTCATACAACAAGGCCTGCAGGTTAATAAATAAAGCAGTGAGTAGACAAAGTTAAATATCCTTGGGGACACCAGTCCTTGAGTTTCATGCATATAGATTTATGAGTACAGCAGTCACTTAGAGCAAATATGTACCATGTACAAAAACCACATAAATTAAAAATGATATATTTCTGTGTCCCATAACTGCGTTAACAGCAGAGGTAGCTAGTTTCAAATGGGATGATATGAAAGACAATCTCCACTATGCTAGACACAAGTAGCAAAGCTGGAGTTGGAGTTGCTCATGCTTCTTTCAGTGAACATCGCAGAGATTTGTGGACATAAGATACGAACGGTGCCACGGTCGAGGAGGTAGCTACAGAGGAAGGTTAATATGATGAACGTTATCAGGTGTAGTGAAGAAGCCACAGCTCTACATTTAATGACTGACAGCCGTAATTTTGTCTTTTGAAACTAGGGTTATTCAGTCATAGCTCAGCTCCGGCCAGGTCGCAGGGGTTTGTGCTTTTCCTACAGGGCATGTCTGCTCGGTGAACGCACCTGCCGGACAGTCGCCTTTAATCACAATGACTTTTGAAAGGTCAGAAAGACCCAGACTGTGGTTGACTCCAGGTTAGAGATAATCCAGAAATCCCTGATGAAGCTTGAAAGCTGAAGAAAAGATGCTTTTTCAGATCCAGTCCAAAGAGCCAAAATGAACATTTCTTTTTAGAGCCTCTGAAGATGGGACAATACTGTTGCCTCTGAGGGGACACTAGGGACTGGGGTTTGTGTCCCTCTTGTTTGGTTTCTACCTTCCTTTTTTTACTCTGAGTGCCTGCAGTTGTTTTTTTTTAGCTGTGACTCTCTCTGACTTTTCATTTTCCTGACTTGACTTACTACCTTGTTACTTTCCATCCAGTTCACGACTTGACTATTTGATTAGTGATCGATCATTTTTTATTGTTCCCACACTACGTGTTAAGCAGCATGAGATCCTGCTGTAGCCAAACTAAAACTCCTTGTGCACACATGAGTTGGTTGAACTGTGAATGACTGTTGATTAGAGGATCATTTATGTGTGCCGCCAGACTGAAAACAGTTTCCTCTCTTTCCTCTCTTTAATACAGCAGCATTATGGAGAAATCTAGAAAAGTGACTCCAGTCTTTTCCTCTTATCTTTCTAGTGTTTCCCTCTTCCCTGCATTTTTTTCCCCAGTTAGTCTTTTCAGTTGTGTGTGTGTGTCTGGGGCGTGGTGCCCCCCCCCCCCCCCCCGGCTGCTGCCCACCTCCCTCCACCCCAACCTAATTTCCAATCACCTGCTCCTAACCTCTCTTCTTCCTTAACGAGTAGCACCTCTGCCATAGTAGTGCTCCAGAGGGTCACCATTTTGTGTACAAACAGTAGACGTGTCTCAGTATCTTGTATTGGCTGCATTGTCACATGATCATTTGATGCTATGTGAGCCTCAAAATAAAGCTTGAGGAGTCAAATGAGGCTCTTAAGTTACGCAATGAATGTCACATCTTCAGTTCAAAACATCTGAAGCAAGGAACAACAACGTTATTTGTTTTAGTTTCAGAGTTGAGGAAAAAAAATAACAATAGACAAACAGACATTGCCAGGGACTCGCGTTTGGGGTAAGTATAAAGGTTAATATAGAGCAGTGTCATCTGCATAGTAGCGAACTGGCATATCTGTCTGCAAATCGCATTTTGAACTGGGAGGTGTGGGGCAGCCTGGTCCCACCAAATGGCATATTAGGAACATGCAAATTTCTTTTAGTCACTCTTCTTAACCCCTAATCCCTAACCCTCAAATGAGACGCAGAATGTCCCCACAAGTGGCATGTTATTTAAACGCGATCCAATGAGACCTCATTATGTGGCGAGGGAAAAGGATGGGACCTTAAACACAGCCCTGAGGGACCCCAGGGTCCCTGTCAACTAATGTAGTGGAAATGAATTTGATAAAATATATTTGTGTTTGACAAATATATTAAGCTGCTCTCTGATGAGCAAACTGTAATGGTGACATTGTCTATGAAGACAGTGTGATGTTGCCTTATTGCAATTTCTTGTTACTTATCAGCTGCAACATAACACATATCAATATATCTGAAATCAGGTGATATCATCTAATAGCTATAGCTAACTGAAATTCAGTAGAAAATGAGAGAGTATTTACTTGTAAAGCTTTAAGAAACTCTTTGAAAAAATACTATTATATGACGCATAACTTACTGTAATGATGGGAAGTTGTGGAGTTTAGGGTTTGTACTTATATACAAATAACACATCTGTGGAGAAGTGTTAATGCTGCTTCAGCAGGAGGAGTTAAACTATTTAACTCGTGCACTATATTAGTTAAAACTTTACCACCTACCCTAAAGAGAAGAAAAGGATATCTCTGCATTTTAGCCGGTTTCTGATACCTGCACATTTGGTTCATAGGACGGTATCATAAAATATTTGTAGGTCTTATTTTTCCTCACTTTTTGGGCCCATTTTTCATGATAAAGTGAAAGGGATAAAGTGTGTGAACTGTCCTGGTTTTTATGGCAGCAGCAACTTTGGCAGATACACACAGATCATTAAATTGTCCGACCAGATGATTAATGGCAGCAGAATGGGCCATTTGTCAACTGGGCAAGGACCAATAAAAAATTAATAACTGATTGGCCAGCAAAGATGATCTGGTTATGCTGTAAAATATCAACCTTTAAAAGAAACATTAATACCACTAGATAGGATTTTATGAACAGAAGGGGAAAAAAATGACTGTCCAAAGAATTCACATTGGAATATGATAAATGAATAACAACAGTGAGAACCCACATGCGTTTATTTTCATGTTGAAATCATTTTTAATATTCTATAGAATGGACAATATTTTTTGTCACCACAGAGATCAAAAACAATGCCTCAACATTTAGTTCAGATGGCTCATAATGCACCAGGTGGCCTGCTCCAACAACCACTCCTTGTAAATACACTTAGAGTTAGTCTGTAGGACTTGTATTATTGAGTCTAGACAGTTTCAACGTTACTAGAATCTTTTCTTTCTCCTCAACTGCACATCAAACACAGACCAGAAAGCTGGTGGCCACTTCAAAGTACCGTTCTTCTTTGTGCAGACCTGTTTCTTTATTACCCTCCTTTCAGAAAATGTCTGGGTTTTTTTTGGGGGGGGGGGGGGTTGTTCTGCTTATTGTCCGATATCTGTTGGAATTTTTTGTTTGTTTGTTTGTTTGTTTGTTTGTTTGTTTGGGGGGGGGTTGTTTTGGTTTTTTTTTTTAAGTCTCAATGAGAATCAATAATTAAATCATAAAGGATAATTCAATAACAACTTGGTTTTCAGTGTTCTGGTTTTGGTCATTTTTTCAAGTTGTAACAATAAGATGGAAATGATCTGTTACCAACTTAATAAATGTCCATAACCATCCAAATCAAACAGGTTTAAGAACAAAAACTGAGGCAGGGATGTTTGTATTCACAAACTGCTCAAGTTTCCATTCTTTTGTCATCACTACCGACCGAAGCATAAACCAGATGTCATCATGGACCCCTGTTATCTCAGTGCCCCCCCCCGGGCATTAGTTGGCAGGTTCCTCCGAGCTTGACTCAACTGTTAAGCAAGACATTAAAAAAAATAGATAAATAAAGACTAATGTCCATGGTGACAGCAGCATATCTGTAATATACTTGGACAGGTCACTGGTTTAAGCTAAGTGCTAACGCCAGCATGATAACATGGTCACAATGAAAATGCTAATGTTTCACACGTAACATTTACCCTGTTCAACATCCTAGCTTACCATGTTAGCATGCTAAAGTTTACTGATTTGCACCAAACAAAAAGCGCAACTGAGGCTGATGGGAATGTCCTTTAGCTCTGCAGGTACTTGGTTAAAGACCAAAGTACTAAACAAATGCAAATGTCAACCTGTTGATGGCGCTAGAGGGGAAAAGTCAGAGCATTACCAGAGTCATTCCTGTTCATCCCTTAGGGGAGCATGAACGTCTCATCCGATAGTTGTGGAGTGATTTTAAACCAAAACCAAGAATGTGAACCTCGTGGTGGCACCAGAGGAAGAGTCAGTAGGATTCCTCCAGCGGTTATTGTCCATGTTTCAGTAATATTTCAGAGCACGTCTCAAAAATTAGTCTGCACTGGACGCTTATAAATCAGATCATTTCTGCTGCGGATATTCTATTTTCTGAACCAGCATTTTAAGAACTTTTTGCCAGCTACAGTTTTCCAGCATATAAATGAGAATAACAAGGGCATGATGAATCTGTGAGAAGTCAATGCTGATTTCAATCACCTAGAGGTATTAGATAACATGTCTTCTTGCTGTCTTTGTAGTCAGCAAACCCTCCCTAGTATCCATCTTTCTGCATCCGAACAGACGAGGACAGGTTGTCAATAAAAACAGAGCCACAACGGTTCCTCATCTGACGATGGAGAGCCCGAGGCAGCCGGAGTCCACGGGTCAGGTGAAGGCCAGACAGGGTTCAGGCATCTCTGAATCATTGTGTACTCTCACGGTTTGATGTCCCTCAAGGCTCACAATTAAAATCCATGACTACAAAGCACTAAATGCCCCGTATCAGATTACAGTCTCTGCCTTTTTCTCTTTCCACCTTCATTTGGTTCCACTCTGCATTTGGTCCTAACTGCCTTCTCCCCGTCATTACTCATCGAACGCTGACATTTATTGCCACCGCTCCGGAATATTCTCGGCATGAAAGTACCTGGACGACGCAGAGCGTTCATGGGCGTCGGGCAGGTTTCCAGTCAGATTAACGGCTCTGCCCTCAGTCGCTGTTGGGCCGGGGTCACGCCACCGAAGTGATTTATGTATTCCACCCCTCGCCAAACGCCGGTCAGGAAAGAATGGCAGAGCCGTTTGAGCCCCGCCGACGCCGGCCAGAGTCGGGTGTTGGGCCATTATGTCGGCATGAGGGCAAACCGCTTCACGGTGTCGTCTATACATCAGCCGGCGCTGGGAACGCCGAAGGGCGAAGGCGTGAGCCGTATCCCGCTGGCACAGCACGGCTTGGAGTTCAACGCAATGTACACACACTAACTCTTCTCTGTGGCTTCTCTATCACACACAGTTGTACTTCTATATTTGCGGGGACCAACACCGACATAATACCTTCCCTAGCCCCTGAACTGACCCTTTAAGATATAATCCTTTCATTGTGTCAAACCCCAAACCCATCGTCGTTCTATTTATGGCCAGCAATTTTTCTTTTTTCTTTTTTCTTTTTTGCCATCACTGTTCAATTTAAATGCTGATGATCCGAGGGTGCTGCTACAGGGACACCCACTGTGGTGTCCAAAATGAAAAAGGGCTCCTCCTTTGGGGAGCATGAATCTGCTCAGTCTATTATAGAACAATCCGACTTACTGGATTTTAATAATGTGTTCGAGTTGACAATTTGTCCTTAGAGCAGCAGTAGGGAAAGAGTCAATGGGGGTCAACTAAATCATCAGCAAGGATCATCTGTGGGGCATAAATACTCACAGCTAAACTCCTGGTGGCCCCTGTCCAATACTGCACTTATAGCATTTATAGCACAATCCGGGTTAAAGTGTTCCTTTTGCTGTTAGCTCCGGCCCGACTGGTTCCTGTGGCCGATCTTCTTCACCGTCTCTCGTCCCAGTGTCCACACTCACAAACAAGCGCCATCTGGCACGACAACCCCCCCGCGATGTCAAGGCAAGGCCGCCGTCTCCATATTTAATCTCAGCTGTGAAAGTGTCAACACCGCGACCCATCAAAGTCCTCACACTCAGTATCAGAGTGAGAACGATGGGAGCAAAGTTTATCCGGCCGTCAAATGAAAATAAAAGATTCGTTTTCTCTCTAATCCCAGAGGATAAATCTGAAACTGCAAATGCATGTCTGTGATGAAGACAGTAATAATCCCGAGCTCTGAGATGAGCTTTACGGTCACCACAAGGGTCACATTCAAACATAATGAAACATGATACCTGTACGAATATGATTTCTGCATTAATACTAATACATTTAATACAGAGATGACCTGGAGTTAACAGAGCCCACCAGATGCGTGGTGGTTTAACCGTAGGGGGAGAGTTTGTTTTTGAGACCTTTTGATGAGCCCTGGAACAGGTCACATCGCTGCTTCATCTCTCGGCTTCTCTTCACTCAGACACGCTGGGGGAAGATGGGGAGTAATGATACGAAGCAGGAGGAGATCTTTCTGTTCTCTCGCAGGCTCGGTCTTAATTAATGACCCACCTGAGTGCCAGGGGAAGCTCGTCCCTTTTCTCACTCTGTCTCCTAATACATTTTCATTTTCATCATTTCTTAGTTCTATTTTTTTAATGACTTTATGAAGCTTGGACAAGGCCCATATTCCACTTTACTGATATTACTCTCCTACCTTTTATTGATGCCCATGTGGGCTTAGAAGACAGTGGACAAAAACAACCATGTTAGAAGGTCAAACAACACAGGTGTCTACTTGGGGGGGGGGGGGGGGGGCATTAAGGCACACACCTCAACAAAACCAGGATCACAGAAACAAACGCTCCTCTTCTGGGGTGCCTCCACAGCAGCCCACCCCAGCTGAGCAGTAACGTACCAGGTCCTGGCGGAGCACACGCCGACCTTACGCTGCTTTTGGGTTTTTTTTCTAAATCTCCTGCTTCTGCTGTTCCTTGTGAATCTTTAGTAGTTTTTTTTTTTTTTGCTTGCCTATATTTACATTACAAAAAAAGCAAAATAATGCAGCAGCCTCAGGTGGTGGCTCCACAGCCTCAGTTTCACACCAGTGCCTGACGAGACAGTAAAATCTGAATTCATCAGCAGTAAAACACAACCTTGCCCATCATCGCGTTCAGCGCTTTCTGCCTCCACAGCCTTATTTGGTCTGGTGTGACCAGTAACTTGTGGTGGCCAATTAGCAAAACTGCTGTGTAACTGACTTTATTGAGTCAGTTTGCCGCCTTTATCACTTTTCTGTACTTTTCCGCTGCTGTTCCGCAACGATCTCAGCGTTTACCACTGTCTCATAATTTCAGCTTGTGGCCGCCTGGCTGCTCTACTTGATTTTCATTGGCTGGGGGATGCGGAATAAGGTTCAGTAACCTGACAGTTTCACCGGCTTTTGCCTCAGGTGCGCGTCGGCCTGTACCGCCCCCCCATCCTGGACTTCATGGAGCATGCTGGGTGGGTATTATCGCTTCCTCTGCTCTCACGTCTTGTATGTGAAGCGTTTTACTAGATCTTCATGATTTCATCCTTCCAGTTGAACAGAACGAGGAGGGAGGGGAAGGGGAAACAATCGTTTCTATGGACTGAGAAGAATCTTTTGCATCTTAAACTTTCATCGCTGGGACGTCCTGGCCTGGTGGTGGAGACTCAGCACCCATAGTGCACCAGTCATTGTGACTCCGGACCTCTTTCTTAACCGCCTTCTCTCATCCGTTGTCCACTAAAAGGAAAATTCCCGCTAAAGTACTAAAACCACATCAGAAAAATAAGCTCATGTCCCATGGTTTATCAAACTGCTTTTATTTTCTTTGGGCATAAGACATGATAACGAGTTGACAGGTTTTGAGAAATTTATGGGAAAAGTTTTTTTTTCACCGCAACATGAAAGAGAAGTTTCATTAGTTTTCTGGCTCATGTTTTGTATTTTTGTATTTCATCTATTTCCGTCATATATTTCCTGATGTGAGAACAGCTGAAGAACAGAGTGAATCTGCAGTTGAATAACTGGGATTGATGTAACGCTAGTACATTTTCTTCCCTTTACATCATCCTCCATCTGAAGTTTCCTGAGTCTGCTTCGGTTGCCATCCGTAGAATCAGCCTCGTTTCTTACCTGCCTGTGTTTCTGCCTCTGCGACGGAAACGGATCCGGGGCCGAGTCTTTGCTCTCTGGCCCCAGGAGGGGTCCGCAAGTCGCGCTAAATACCCGGACCGTGGCCTTTTCCGCCTGAGCGGAGGAGCGTTGACACAGTGGACGGAGACCGGCAGTAACGCTTGACTCCCGTCTGACCCCTGAGCCCGGCTCTTAATCCGAGCCCAGAAGGCTCTGACATTTCTCTGACATTTAGCGCTGCACCGTTACCTCATGGAACTGAAAAGGGCCCAGTTACTGCCTCTCAGCGATCAATAGCCGGTTGGTTCATCCTGCAGCAGAGGATATGGTGAAAAAGGAGGCTTGTGTGTGTGTGGTCTGTCCTCTTCCAGGTCACCGTGGTGGACCAGAGGTCGTGTCTGTTTGTCCTGGAACAGAGAATCCCTCCTTTTGCTCTCTCTGAGGTTTTTTGTTTTTTCTTTCCATTTGTTCTGTTATTTTTAAAAAGTTTTTCCTTCTGCGATTTGATCGTCAAGTCCCTGAGGTCACTTGGTCATTAGTGAATAAAACCGACCTGACTTTTTGTTAGAAGGTTCTGGAAGGAGAAGACTACCTCAAGAGCCTCTTCAACAGTTAAATAAAAGCAGCCTGATGTTCTTTAACAGTAATAATCATGTTACTCAGGGGGGGGGGGCTTTTGTCCCTGTGGAGATTCTGCACCTGCTCCACACTTTGCCTCTGAAATATAGGATAGTTTTTCCCCTCAGCGATCTTTAAAATGATTGCATGAATTTTTTATTTAATAAATAGTGTAAAAACGTTGGCTGGACTAGATTTTGATTTTTCTCCAAATCTCCCTTTTTTCTTTTTTTTTACTCATTGTTGCATAGGGTTCTGGAATTTGCAATAACTTTAAATCAGTATTTTGGGATAAATAAAAGTTTGCAGTTTTACAGTGAGATACATGCTTGCACTATTTCTAATAAACGGTCATAGACGTAGGGATCTTCCAATGGTTTTGGTCGCTGCGACGTTTCCAGGAAACCAGAGGAGCAGCCACAAAAAGGTTCACCTGTTTGTGTATGTCTGTCTGGTTTTGTCAGCAGGTTTACACACAAAGTACTGGGAAGATTTGCACCACACTTGGTGGAGGGACGGGACATGGATCAAGGAAGAACTTGTGTGTGGATCCAGGTAAAGTTGTAGCTCCGTGGACATTTCTTTTTATTACTTTCCTTAACGCTGATAAAAGGGCATTTTCCGCCTTTGTGGAGGTTTGTCTTCTTCTGTGTTGGTCAAGAAATGATTCCAGCACAGAATAAACCCATATTTACCATTCTCCTGTTTTGTATTTAGGCGTTAAATAAAAGTAGTGAACTTTTCTGTATTTTGCTAGTATATGCAAACTGTATGTAACTGTACGCAATTTTAATATAAAGATGTGAGTAAATGTGAATACACCCGGGGGAGTGCATCGTTTTTTAAAGATGTGTCTGTGTGTGTTCATATTTTTTGGACTCTTTGGAAACATTCAATCGTACCCCAGAACTTTGTGAATCTACTTCATAAATGCATGAGGACAAAAAGGAAAAGGAGAGAAACTGGAAAAAGTAACCAAAGTTCTGAGTTCAGTCAGAGGCTGAACCCCAACAGACAGAGGGAAAGAGTGTGATACGACCCCGTGACCTGTGGACACCGTCATCCATCCGCTTTCCCGTTCCGACACCGTACGCTCGGTCCAGCAGCTGAGCTGATTTCCTGTGTGAGAGTCCAGGTTCAATCGAAGCGGGCACCAGACGGGTGGAGGCTTAAAGGGTCTTTAAAGGAACAAATCCACCCTAACATCTGGCCAGAGCGTCTCTGTCCAGCTCGCCGTTATCCATTATAAGGCCGAACCGTGTAGCGGTGCAGCAGATAACGAGCAGCCGAGGCGCCTCGGAGTCCGACTGAACCTCCGAGGTTCGCGCCAAAAGCCTTTTAATGACTCGTTTTCACCGCCGCCCGCCTCCTGCCTCCCCCCGGTGGATCAGAAGTTAAGGAGGACCCAACAATGGCCCAGGAAAGGTCCTCCATTTAGTCGGAGCTGACTGAAGTCTGGGTAAAAATCAATATAATCCTTCCAGGGGAAAAGACTCCGTTGACTCAGAGGCAGAAAGGTTGAGTTCAGCCGCCGATGCTCATGAATTTAACAACGTCGCCCAAACTCTGCACTTTCATTTTTTACTACCTTGACCGTGTAGAGGTGGTGATGTGAATCAGAGACGGGAACATGAATTGATTTTACGAATACGAAAACAATCAGAACTGAACAGGGAGACGACTCGGTGACTCATCTTCATGTGTATTAAAGACTTTAGAGACCTTCTCCTTCACACCCAACTAGTAACGGGTTGATTACATCCCAACACCCGATCAACGAGGACGCCCCGCCCCCCAAAGACGTGACGTTATCATGCTCAGACGCTTTGTTGACTTGATTTTTAACAAAGCATTAGAGTAAAATACAAACACACAATCAGGAGTTTAGAGGAGTAAGACAGTTAAGTTCTCTACAATCCATGTTCTCTGGATAAACAGACAGAACTGAACATTTTGGCTGATTTCTCAAAATATTGTTTTCTTTATTTCATTGTCAGATATGTTTTATTTTTTCATCAGTCTGATCAAGAAAAAAGATTTACCAAGAGACCCGACTGTTTGGAAACAGTAAAACTGGCACATCAGACCACGGTGAATCGTGAGATGGGGCGCTCGGGTTGGGTGTGGTCAGGTGGTTAAGGTGGTTACAGGTGGATCCTCTGAGCTGGGGGTCACCCGAGGGTTCAGCGACACAACCGCGATGCCAGTTTGCCCCGGTGGCTGAACGAGGTACGGTGACCAGGCAACGCATTCATCCCAGAGAACGTTTTCATCTTAAGGCGATGTCATGAAAGATACAACTTTAAAAAACGGCAAGGGGAAACCTCCAACTTCACCAAGGTCACTCGCTATTTCCTCTGCGAGGGTAAAGATCTGCTTTATTCCCTTGGACGGATCACAGGATTTCTCAAAATCTCCTCGACAGATTAAAGTGAGAATTGATGAAAAGCCAGACCATGAGCCTGGAGAGAACCATAAAGTTTAGACTGATGTCTTCATCATGTGGGACTTCATGCTTCCGCTCAATAAACCAGGTAGACCCTGAACAGATTAAGCAGGATTCTGATCACATATGGATTAAATTTTTTCGGTGTGCGATGATCTGGGCGTTGGGTGGTTTGATTTCTGGCGGATCTGAAACTCGGCTGAATGCAGTTAGAACAGTGTGGCCGATGATTTCCTTTATGTGTGACAACAAGTAAAACCCACTAATAATCCAGCCATATTTCTCTTTTTTTTCATTCTTTCCATTCATAGTCAATGGAATAATACTGAAAAATAATGTCGCCTTCCTCTTTTTGTTGTCACCATTGTTGTGCACGTAGTCATATTTTTTCTTGTGGAAAAGTTAACAATTTCCATCCTTAATGTTGAGTGTGAGAGCAGAATTTGAGCATTTTGATGGCTCTGGGAACATTAGACTTCCTGTTTTAGAGGGACGAGGGGACGGGGGGGGGGGGCAGGTGTCTCATTTTGTCTGAGGAGAGACCCTCAGTGCCAGAGGTCACAGATGGTACCAAATTGTAAAGTGGTATAAATAAACCTGACTGGAGTTGGAAGTAAACCCCATTTTTGATATTAGCACTTTTTTTCTGTTCAGAGAGCTTGAAGCCTAAACAGGCCTGGAACTGTGATAAAGACCTTGAACCAGTGCAGAGCAAGAATTCAAATCAGAAGAAAAAAGAGTGGAAAGAAACAGAGGGACAGTTCGATGAAAACATTCCTCCTCTGGCTCAGGAGCCATCACCGTGCCCTTGAGCAAGGCGTCGCGGTCCTCACCTGATGCAGCGGGGAAGCTCGCCGTCCGACGGTGACGCTCACCGAGTGTCAGCCGACCGAGCGGCGCTCTGGAGAACCGCAGGAGCTGAGAGCAGAAAGCAGAACTAAAGGTTAATTAAGGCCCCGGAGAAGATGGAGGCCGTCATCACATCACCCTCCATCTCTCACACAGCTCTGTCATAGCACCAGTCACGTGTGTGTGTGTGTGTGTGTGTGGTGGGGGTCGCCACCATATGATTTGTACAGACCGGCCCCATTAGACGACGACCTTCACGGCTCCGCGGTCGCCGTTGCATCTCGTGACAACCTTTAAATCAGCCCGCAGCCTCGTCTCACGGTCACTGAGCAGCGTTATCTCCTCCGCTGAGAACGCGAGGTTCTCCATCTGCGTGATTGACGCACCCACGTGCCACCGCTGAGAACGTCAGCGTCTTTAACTATTCCACCGTCACGACCACCAACCGCCGTCCCGATCGTTCCACCATAACAGGTGTGAAATAAACGGCGGCTCGCCTTCATCGCCATCCCGTAGCAGCCAGGCGCATTAAGCCCGGAGAACCCCGACGTTCTCCGGGAATAAGGATGAGTCTGCGATCTGCACGGGGTCGGGGCAACGGGCTCCATCATGGCTGACGTTAATAGGAGGCAGATAGAGAAGGTGTGTTGTGCTCGGCTGCCGATTTGCCCCCTAGAAGGAAGCCTGAAATAATTCAGCTAATCCTGCAGCCCCCCCCCCCCCCCCCCACCACCACCACCACCACCACCATGCTTGTATATGTGTGTGTGTGTGTGTGTGTGTGTGTGCTGAAGATACATGCTGTGACTCCAGGGAAGTGTTGATGCCGACCAGGTGTTTTATTCTGACAGGACGGAGGGAGCTCGGGTTCATCATGATGTCGAGTTCAACCATTATTATTTATATAATTATAATTATAATTATAGGTATTTACTCTGCATTTAGTCATGAGCTTCTTGCTGCTTTGTATTTCCCCCACGACGGACTTAAAACCGAACATGTAAAAGACTGAGGTGAGAAAGTGCAGCTCAGTGAGTCCTGATGAGGATCTCTGGGGGTCATCTGGCTCTCAAGGTGCTGACATGCTTCACTGCATTCCTATGCAAACCGCTGTCTGTCTTTTATTGTCTTTATTTGCTGCTCCGCTGGGATGAAATATGATTTCTGTCATTGCTGTTTGCCTTCATCGGTTTCCCTGCGAGGAAATTACCAGTCATCCGCACATCTGACAGATGCTTTTTCTATTATTTCCATAAGTCACAGAAGGTACCGGTTGACTTATTCCTGCCATTTGATGGACTTGGATCAATATTTGTTTGCCACAATGTGATGCATACGCATGTATAAAATAAACAGAATAGATGCGAGCGGAGCCGTGCACATACGTCTGACGCTAGCTGATGATACGACGGCTTCGGTCCGCGGACGTAATCCATCGCACCTTGTTTGTTCAGCCGCCGACATCTGTAGATTTTGCTTAAGTGATAAAGCTTGGCTGTGATGAATAGACCCGGCTCCGCGGTTCGGTAAATCATGCGCGGCCTAAATCACCTCCCGCCAAGCACAAACCGGCGGCGAGATTTTTCTTCGGGGGATTAAATCAGCGAGTCACTGTCAGGCGAGCGACTATCATTCAAACAGGCGAACGCCACGGAAATTTCTTTCTCGGCTAACGTTTGGTTCGGAAGGGAAAAAAATCTGTCGTCACCCTTTAACTTCGTCTCCACACTGAATGAACCAAAGTTTGCCGACGGAACGTTTCAGCCGTGAAGGCTTGAAACACTTTACATCGTTATATTGTCACAACCTCTTCGTCTTCTCATCTGCACATCTTTAAGGGACGTGGTTTCTGGATGTGTCTCCATGTTTTAGCTTCCATGTCAGCGTCAATCTGATGGACACGCAGCAGTAGACTGGGCCGCACAAGAGGAACAGTCGTCCCCGGGAGAACAACAGCTCACGCATACACTCGGGGATCCCAGCGCCGATCGGAGAAAGAGCCGCCTTCGGCCAGCTCCAGGCCCGGTGGCAGCGGGCCGAAGGCGGCGGCGGGCCGAAGGCGGCGGCGGCTCGGGCATGAATGTGAGAACACGTTAACTGCTTTGTTGTAATGATGAGCAGGTAATGAGCACCGCTGCCTCTGAGTCGTGTTTGATGTCGGCTTTTAAAGCGAAGACTCCTGCTGCAGAACATCTGCTGCTGCTCCGTTCGCTCCAGGACCGACTTGGGGGGTGGTAACATCATGTAATGTACCCTGGTTCTACAGTGGAACCACTGTACCAATCAGTGTGACTCACTATCAAGAGGATCGTGCTGCTTATTCATACTGATACTTCAGTATGACACAGATACTTCGGATCAGTAATCAATTTGATGGTGATTAGGACCTTTAGGACCTTTAGGACCAGAGCTGCTTCTGCTTCTGCTTCAAGATGGTGGTGCTACCCTGACATTGATCATTGTGGAGCTGTGTTATTTTCACCCGACGTGGAGTCGTCTTGTATTCTGCCAACAAGAGGAGTGGACGG
This sequence comes from Istiophorus platypterus, assembly GCA_016859345.1. Classification (NCBI taxonomy): domain Eukaryota; kingdom Metazoa; phylum Chordata; class Actinopteri; order Istiophoriformes; family Istiophoridae; genus Istiophorus; species Istiophorus platypterus. The sequence continues at coordinate 1,266,062 of CM029118.1, forward strand.
GCTTCACCGATGGTGGAGCAACTGTTCCTTCGCTCTTCCACATTTAAGTATAAATGAATAAATGTCACTTTGTTTCATCAGGTTTCCTCTGTGACACGCGACAACTATTATACAGTTACATGCACAAAAAGTTAGCCACATCCTCATCTGGTCTCTGGTCAGTCAAAAGACGCCTTTTATCCGTCTCCGCTGGCTCCTGTTGCTGTTCACATTAAGTTCAGTGTTCACAGGATCGGACTGTGTTCCGGCTTTGTTCCGGCTTTGTTCCGGCCGCGTTCCGGCTTCGTTCCGGCTGCGTTCCAGCAGCACTCCAGCAGCACTCCAGCTGCATCGCGGCTTTATTCCAGTTCAGAGCAGTTTTGCTGATGTTTTCATGTATAACAGCTTATTGAAAACACGTTTCCAGCTCATTTGGATGTTTTGTGGCTGATCTCAAAACACAGCTGCCATCATTAGCTGTATTATTTTTCATTTTCTCAGACGATGTGGTGAAAATATTATTTTAAAATGAATATTTAAGATATATATTTAAAATTATTTTGTCTGCAGCCTCTTCATTAGCCGTGATCATAATTCACACTAACGTCTGTCTGTATGTTCACACTGCTACAGAACACTGTAGCTGCTGGAAACATCTCGATGTGACCTTGCATGACTTGCAGCTGTTTGATGGTTCAATGCACTGTGGATTTTTCTCTTAAGGAAGTTCTTCTTTTTCTGCACAAACCAGATCTGGAAATACTGTAAATAATTACCGTCATGCCAGTGCAGCAAATTTGAATGTGAGAGTGGAAGAGGAGGATGAAACAGGAGACACATAGTGAGGTTTTAATTTTCTGCTCTCTGATCAGAGCCCTCAGGACATCACAACTACATTTAATTTGGGAGCCGAACAACTCAGTGTTAGCCAGACTCTGCAGAATCATCACACGTGAGGACGAAGGAGGTGGAGGTGTCTTCCTCCGTCCAAAAGAATGAGTATCATCAGGGCTCCATGAGCAGGAGGCGTCGATTTAAACCCAGCTAAAATCTGGATCAGATCATTTAAGCTTTAGGACCATTCATCTGATCCTTTGGACTGTGGCAAATCGATTGATAAATTCCACCATAGTCAACGGACCCATTCAGAAACAGCCTTCGGTGTGACAGTTGGGGACTAAATTCCTTCAAAGGCTAAAGATTTGTCATGATGTGAATTTTTTCCCCAGATTATCTGCTCCATAGTTCTTTGAAGTCAAAGATGCTCTCGCTCTCTTATCCAGAAGTTGTCACTTACCTGGGGTCTGTGCCACTTTTCCAAGTTGTGCTTCTTTCCCCTGTAACTATCTTTGAAGAAGTCACATTGGGTAATTTCAGGGATATATATAAAAAAATTTAAAAGCCCAGTCCTGTCTTCTGGTATCATATTCTGATCAAACTATTGCATCAGTGCAAAACTGCACTGATGAACCAAGTGTACCGTGCAGATCAAATGGTTTTTCAGAGGGCTTGGTTTTAGTGGGGAGCTCAGTAGGTTGGACACCTCATCTGACCGTTTTATTTGATGTTAATACTTTAAAACTGATGAGTAACGCTCTGGTACAGTTGCAGGGTCCACCGCCGTGGTTCAGTGTCAAGTATCAAGACAGAATCCTGCTTCCATTCATTCACAGATTTCTAGAGCTGTGGAATCAGCATCACCTACTTCACACGTGAATGGAGAATTTTCTGAGGTCAAAACTCCAGCAACAATCCAACCTCTCTTTGTGTTTGTATGATGTTTTTATTTTATTTTATCTTTTATCTATCTGAATGAAAATTTTGTCTATAACTTTCACACAAGTCAAAGATTATAGAAAGCCTCCATTTTTTCTAGTTTCCAGATATTAATGTAGTTTAATGTCTCAATGTTTCTGATGTTAAAGCATAAACAAATGAACAATTAGGTATTTTTTTCATAAAAGAATCATTGAAACTTAGTTTTGGACTAAATCTTCTGGAGTTTTGCTTCCCTTCCAGTTGATGTGGAACTCAGCTGCCTGAAGCCTTTAATCTAAAACAAAGATGCTGTAAATGTGTCCGTGTCCAGGCGTTGTCTGTTTCATTTGCGTGTGTGTGTGTGTGCCTAAGGAGGTTAATAGGGCTGTGTGTGGGGGCAGAGAGAGAATGAGTTTTGGATGAGTCCCATTTGTAGCGCATCATTACTCGCTGGCTCCTGGCTCCGTCCTCAGACAGGCTGATCTATAAATACAACAGGTCCAGACTCGCTGATGTGGCGCTGCATGAGGCCGAGAGAGAGAGAGAGAGAGAGGCAACAACAAACAAACGGCCGATAAACAAACACACACAGACGCAGCGTCGCCCAGGAACGAGGCCTGGAAATCCTCAGAAACTTAACGCTTCGTCTGCTGTTTCGGCTCAGTGAGCGTCATCGATTAGAAAGTTCTTCAAGGCAGAGCCGAGGAAGCGTTGAGTGACGGATTGTGAGATGAAGATGAGGGCTCACCATGTTAACGACGCAGTCACCGCACAGCGAGACGCGAGCGTTGAGGCGGCCGAACCCTTTCGTTTTTCCCTTTAGTGAACTTACATGTCGAGGCGGCGAGATGAGCGTCTGCGTTTCAGCTGGCACCGCCCTGCGGCCGCATGATGCCACCGCCCCATTTTTCCCCGTCGACAATGGACGAATCTCCATGACTACGCAGTTTCCGACCCCTTCTCCCGAGATGACGGACGTCCGCGGTTTGTCACTATGGATGAGAGGAAACATACTGAAATATGATAAACAGCCAGACGCCGCTTCAGAGAGGCGATAAAAGTTCATTTCATTGAGCCTGAGCTGCAGCAACAGGCTCGTCGGCTGAAAAACCATGTGACAAAAGTAAAAGGAGCCATTTTGGTGCCTGGTATCGTGCCCTCACAACACATCCGAGGGACGGACGCCCTCCTGTCCGGAAACAACTGTTTTGGGGGGGTTTTTTGACAGATAGACAGCCAGAGGTCTTCAGCTCTTATCTTCAGTAAGATTAGTGTCCGGCCTCTTTTTCCCGAAGGAAGCCGATGAAGCCGTGGAGCCGCTACAGAAACAGAGTCCGACAGGACCCAGCACCGGACTGGCTGACGGGCATGCGTCCGCACGCATCCAGGTGCTTGTAGCATCAACGTAATAGTTCTCATGGATGTGCGAAGGTAAATGAAAGTTGTTTCATGTGGGCACATACGCTGAAGTCTCTGCTGGCCTCCTTGTGTCCCAGACCTCCACTGGCAGTCTGTTCAGGGTTTTTTGTTTTTCTACCGCTTCCCTTTTTGGGCCGGCGCGCGTCGCATGATGCATCCGCCGCACTAAAATGGCTCGGGAGGCCCAGAGCCAACGCTGCAGACTCGATTTCACTGTCTGCTTTGTGCGGAGAAGGGGGGAAGAGATTTTCTCCTGGCGTGATACTTTCCCAGCGCCTGATGTCCAATGATGACGCCGCGTCACGTTCGCTGCCGACCCAGCTCTGCCCCGTGCCGCTGTTTCTGGTCGGGTTTGGCTCGAATCTCTGAAATGTGAAGTTCACCTGTGAACGTAAATTTACTGACGGCTGACGGGAAATTTAGATTTAAAAGTGCAGTTTATTTACTACAGATATGGTTCCCTTGTTTGTTCTACCACTTCACAGCGGTGGACAAATATGAAAGATGGATATCGAAATAATACAAAAGTATAGAAAGTGCTCATGTCATTATCCGAATAAAAAAGTGAGGTTAAAGCAGGCGGCGGTTTCCCGAGGAATTTTATTTCATCCATCCATTCATCTTCCATTCCCTGCATAAATTCCCAGTTGAGTCAGAGCCACAAAGAGCCACCGTTTGTGGTTCATCAGTCATTAATCTTCCTCAGTCGACTGAAAGTTGGAGCTGAGCGTTCGACCGAGCGAGCTCCAGAACAAATGAGACGCAGAGAGAGAGAGAGAGAGA
>CM029118.1:1272500-1420000 GCA_016859345.1 Istiophorus platypterus
TCGCCTTCTTCCTTGGCTTTGTGCATGGCGGCTTCGGCAGCGGCGTCCACATACTTTGGTCAGAGCCAGTGACTCTTCAGGAGCATCAACACAGGTGGAAAAATGTCAAAGGACTTATTGGCAACAGAGGAGAAAACAAACATTCTAGCTTCCTCGTTTGTTTATCTCCTAATCGCAACTCTGAACCGGCCTGTGAGTAATTGTGTACTTTTCAGGTCCTGTCAAACCAACACACACACACACACGCACACACACACACCAAACCAGACTCTGCTCCAAGATATTAATGTTGAGAAAGTTCCTGGACACACAAGATACCGTTTTCTTCCCCTCTTTACACCAGACTTGACTGAAATCGGTTATCGAGCGTTTGAGGGCAAACCACAATACGACTGAAAATATCTTCCCGGATGAAGTTAGTGTTTTCGAGCCATGGACGAACATAGGGAGGTCTAAAACATTTTCTGAAATAGATTAACAACAATAATAATCACCACAATAATAATCACAACAATCAAATCATAGAACAACAATGTCTGAGAAGATTTTCAGTCTCGGGTATTTAATCTCTGTAGAGAACGAGTCTTACGTAGCCGGTTGTCTACAGGAAAAAGGTGAGTTTAAATTATGGCAGGTGGGATCGTTAAAATTCACTCGGGGGTGTAGGGACCAGACAACACAGGAACCAACATCATTTAGTTTTGATCACCAGCACAAATCCGGTTCCTTATAGTTCCACCTGACGAGAGGTTCTTCATCCAACAATAGGACGCCTTCGTTATGATGGAGACAGGAAACCGATTGATCAATAGCACAAATCCGGTTCATCTCTGACCGGATTGAAGCACAGCGCTATCTTTAGCCCTGGGGTTGTTGATTAAAAATGGAAAGGTGCCACTCAGCGGCGACATGAAAAAAAAAACAGGACCCGCCTTGAACACAATGGAAGAAGGGGAGAACGGGGGGTGGATGCAGATTAATTGATGAATCTGGCACCGTGAACTGTGTCACTCTTTGTCTGAGCCACAGTGAAAAGCTCCTCTGACACAAATAGAATCCATTTTCCAGCCCAACAACCATTGTCTGTCTGTTTCTTTATTATTGCACTGACGATTTTTCTTTTTTTTTACCATCCTGTCTTGGCTTAATTTAATTTCTTCAGAGAGATTCGCTGACAAACTCGCCGCACGACATACACGTTAAAAAAATGCCTTGTTTGGGATCCGGAGAAGCCGAATTCGGTCTTTTCTTTAACCGGTGCCACGGCGATCACTGAGGTTGGTCCGTGTGGTTGAGCCTAATGTATCATTGCTGATGCATCAGTGAGTCATAACATGGTTTGTCTGTAACAACGGCAGCAGCATTACTTGGTGTCCTCTTTTAAATTTCTATTTAAAATTCACTTTCCTCATGACTTTTTTTTAAACTGTTGATATTTCTACTAATTGTTTCAAATATTTATCTTGCAGCTCTGTGGCACAGAGGAATTAGATAATAACAGGCTGTGACACACACACACACACAAAGGAGAGGTTCAGTGTTCACGTCTCATGGGATTCATTGACAAGAAGGAAAATAGGGACTTGTGCTTTAAAGGAGACAGGAAGAGACATTTGGCATTTTACATGTTCCTGCTCTGATCTGGGATCTGTACATTGACTCACGCTGCTGGAGATGTTGTTGTTTACTCTTGATTGATGTGAGTTTGTGTGGAAACAACGCCGCATGCCCGGAAAACGCCGCCGCCGCAACATCTGCTCAGGATCAGGAAACATCATCGGCTCAGGGCCAGGGCACAACATCAGTTCAGAACAAGGACACGTCATCAGTTCAGGACCAGGACACATCGCGGTTCAGGAAAAGGACCCGTCACAGTTTAGGACCAGGACACGTCATCAGTTCAGGAAAAGGACACGTCACAGTTTAGGACCAGGACACATCACGGTTCAGGACCAGGACACGACATTGGTTCAGGACTAGGACACATCACGGTTCAGGACCAGGACATGACATCGGCTCAGGACCAGGATGCATCACAGTTCAGGATCAGGACATGCCATTGGTTCAGGACCAGGACACGTCACAGTTTAGGACCAGGACACGCCATCGGTTCAGGAAAAGCACATGACACAGTTTAGGACCAGGACACGTCATCGGTTCAGGACCAGGAAACGTCATCAGTCCAGTGAGACTGGCTGTCAGTGCTGAAGAGTCAGTGTCTCCTGATGAGAAGTTCTCTGGGCCCAGTTAAACAGGTTCTGGAACTTGTCCAAAAGTGAATATCTTATATAAAAAAATACGACTGTGCCACTGCAGCAGAAAACTTTCTCCGGAGTCCGGACGGGTTCACACCCCCCCCCTTATTCGCGGCCTTCAACAGTACGCGTTGCAGTGTGAAGGGGTTTTATTGTGAAACGAGCCGGTCCTCCTCCCGGTGTGGGCCCGACAGTGAGCGCACTCCCGTCGCCGGACCTCCTTAGCCCGGCCTTGACTGCAGAGACTCCATTGTTTCATCTCTCCGGGCGCCGCTCGCTACGATTAGCCGCCTCTTTTCTAGAGAATTAGTGGCGCCGACAGTCCTCGGCAGCTGAAATCTTCACGGAGAGCTGGACATCAGAAGGAATCCCGGTCCCTCTCGATTACGCGGCGTTTTATTCTGAAGCCGACGCGTTCTCTCAGCCTTCCTCCCTAAGACTCTCTCTCGCAGGCGTCCTCGATTCTGTTTTTAATGGCAACTCACTGAACACATCTAGAAAAGGAAAAATAATGGGCTAAATTGTTGGTATACAAACGTAATGATTATATTCAGTGGTATATGAAATAATGGAAATAAATTTCCTGCACTAGTGCTCTAACTTTGACCTAAAATGCACAGCTTACATAACTAAATAACGTCGAAGTTGTACTTTTGTTGTGAGCTTGTCAATGTCATTCATGGGGGGCAGCAAGGGACAGATTATGAGACGGCGGGCCCCCGGACACCGACATGTAAAAGCCCCCCCACCCTCTTACTCTTTGAAGTCATTTATGTCTCTTTGAACTGTTTTTTGTGGCTATTTTTCACAGTTTCCTGCGTCTCTGTGCTAGTTTTGAAATGATCCGAGCCAGCCCCCCCCCCGGGCCTGTTTGGTAATCCGTCCACGACCTGAACATGAAGCGGATCTGGGAGCAGGTGTCTATGAAGTTCCAGGTGGATGAACGAGCGGAGGCCGGGGCCACAGCCAAGACATCCCCATCCCCTTAAAGCCCTCGACCCCGGTGAGAATGTGATTCCGTTGGAGAAAATCCGAATCCCTTCATTTTATTCTAAAAGGTCTAAAAACAATAAAATTGAATAATTTCATAACCACTCTTTCAAAATTTCACATATAATATGTAATGCTTGAGCATCTCTCTCTCACCTGCTGCTTAACGCTGAACGAACTGTGGGCGGCACCAGTCACCTCCGGCGGGTCCTGATGACAGTCATCCAGATGCCGGACTGACGGTTTGACGCTTTTTGTTTTCTTTTTTTCTTCTAGGCGGCTTCAGGCTCCAGGAAAAGCGGCGTCGCGGCAGGAGCTCGGATCAGCTGCTTTGTCTGAAATGACGTAAGTGCGGGTTTCTGCAGCTGTCGAGCCTTCGGTAAATTGCTGTGGTTTGCGGAAAAAAAAAAAAATCCTACCCCACCAGAAATATCTTTAATTTCGCAGTCATGGAATCATCCAGGAAAATGATGGAAAAATGTTTGAACGTTTCAATGAAATCCTAATCAGGATGCGGACATTTCATTTCCCTCCCCCTTTGTCTTTGACTCGCTGAGCTTCATCCTCGCGGCCCGTGATTTCAGAGCTTGGTGGTTTAGCCTCCGACAGACGACGGCGAGGAGACGAGCCCTTTTGATTTAGGGCGCCGACGCCGACGCCAACTACAACAAGACACTCAACGGTCCCCCCTTGATTGAACAGCTGTGTTAGATAAGACTGGAGCTCGGACCACAGCGAGTCCTCCGGACCTCTACCTACTCCCAGGCTCGTTTTCCCTTTCTTCTTTCTTTTGTCCTGATCCCGGTGACACGATGTGATTGTTTTCCAGGGGGAATCTCAGGGCACCAGATTACTGACCGGGGGTCAGCTTCCTCCACAGCGTCGAAAGGACCGTTCGCGGTACCTTCACGTAACTGGAGAAGGATCCTCGGTAGGAACCTCAAACTCAGAGCCCAGTTGCTTCCGATCTGATCGTTGCTGGAAAACCTTGCTGCATGAATTTGCATATTAACAAGGGGACGCTAAATTTACCAGAAGTTGCTTAAACTCCTTAAAAATAACAGGTTCAAATTGATACCAGATATGAAGCAAAGACAAACTTGTTTTAAAATGATTAAAAATTGCTGACGTTAATCACTATTATTTTAATTAGGGTGAAACAGATTTTTCTTGTGAACTTGATAACTCAAGAACATGAAATGCTAGAAACTTCATGCTTTCACCTCAGGTACTCGATGAGGAGCAGATTATCCGATTACACGTCGGAGCATTATTTGCATATTAATGAGTTTTTTTCCAGAAATGAGGGAGTAGAAAGAAATTCTAGCACCTCTGGTTTCCTCACATCATTTTCGCATCCTGTTGCCTTTGTGCATGTGGAACGAACCGATGCTGCTTTTTTATTTTTTACACCTGAAGAGCTTCTGTTCCATTTTATGTCTGAGGGGCTTTTTCCTGTGAAATGGGGCGGTTAGCTTCCACTGTACAACAGGTAAACAGCTACTGCTTCTGTCACTTTGATTTGTGTGTTTTGCTTTTATCTGCCCCGGGTTCTTTTGCTTTCAGGTAAACTGAACCGGTCCAGAGTAAATGTATGCTGATGAATGGCAGGCACCTCTTGTCAAAAACAATCCTGAGGTCATTTTTCTCAGTGTGACTACTCCTTGATGCTGAAGATATATGGGGCTACAGTATTTCGATCCTGCTTTATCTTGTCTCCCTGTTTTAAAAACCGAGAGCGAGCGAGTTTGGAGGGAGACGAGAGGAAGAAATAGAGAGAGACGGCGATACGAAGCCGCCCTGGGGGAAATCGCGCCACTTCGCCTGCGCTGCACGATGCGGCGCTGCAGAGATTAACTCCCCGGAAACTCCGTGGGGAACGAAGCGCCCCCCCGAGAGCTTCTCCACTGTCCATTATTCTGAGACGACGCGCGGGGGACGGGGTGGGAGGCGGAGGGCGTGGCGGCGGCCGTGGCCGAGGGAGAGAGAGGCGGTGAGGTTACTTCCTCCGATGGCGGCTCTATCGCCGCCTCGTCACGTGATCTCAGAGACTTCCGCGTGTTGATGTTATGATGATGTTTGATGATGTTGTTTTCCGTATGGGTCCCCGCCTGAGCCGCCACGGCGGGGAAAGGAACAGGAAGTTGTACCGATGCTTTCGAAGCGGGGCGGGGCTGCGGGCCGAGGCCCGTCCGGTCCGGTTTCGTGGTGGTGAGCGAGGAGACATGCCGGTTTGACTGGACTTTACAGAGACTCAGTCGTTTCATTACATGCGGCAGCGGGAGAGACTTTCACTTCTACTCCGCGACGATGTGATGTGTGTCGCCGTGGATGTTGTGAGTACCAGCAAACTGCCGGTCTCAGCTGCAGCCAGCACATACATAGAGGATGTTGGCTGTCCACATACTTTTGGTCATGTGGTTCAATGAAAATATGGTTTGTTTTACAAACATCAAATGATAAAGGAAAAGATGAAGGAGTAAAATCAAAAGGCAAAAATCAGCAGAAAATGAAGTGTTTTAGATCTAAGTGCCAAAAAAAAAATTCCACATGAAAACATTAAAAATGATTCAAAGACTCAGTGAACAATGAGTTTAAAGAAACGATTTAATAAGGAGATCTAGTGAGTCTGAGCTCAGCCTGGTCATCACAGAGCAAAGGCACCGTCCTCTGGTCTTTAATCTGACACGGGCACAGTCGGCAGGTTCACGGCTGAGGACCTCAGGCTGCACAGGTCGGGGGGGGGCTCTGAAATCTGACCTGGAGCCAGGCCACCAAGAGCCTTATTCAATAAAGTCTCCGAATGAATCCCGACACGAACCGCTGGTCGGCGAGGTGGTGCTGAGAGAGGAGGAATTAGATTTTCTCTCCCGGTTCTCAGTTAAAGGTCCGGTGGCTTCGGCCGGAGCCTCGGCCGGAGCCTCCTCGGGGATGAGCGTCCGGTTTGCGATCTGGCCTCAAACGAAGCTTCCTACACTATAAAACCAGGACTGGACAGACCAGCTGGTGTCACATTCAAATCCAGGAGTTTTTTTTTAGCACTAACAAGATGTGGTTCGATCTGTACTTTTAGGTTTTATGGTCCAGTGACAAGCGCCTCGAGTTTTTTTTCTGGTCTTTTCCATCCGTTTCCATCCGTCCAGACAGGGAAGGTCAGTGCTGTCAATGGGCTTTATGGGAAGACACATTATCATCCATGTCAAAATGAAAAGCAACAACATATCTGCGAATATTCCTGCACAATGTTCATCTTTTCTATCTCTGCTCCCCAGAGGATGAATCGTCTAGATATCAACCCGCCCGTCGCTGCGCGATAGCGCCACCTCTCTGTTCGCCCCTGGATCCACTGGAGTCTCCAATAGGGAGGACGACTCTGAAGGACACATCAGCTTTTTTCATGGCAGACAAGTCTGTTCTGAGGTCTGTTAATAGCACACTCACAGCCACATTTGGCAGCTGCTGCGTGTGTGTGCGTGTGTGCGTGTGCGAGTTTGCGTGTGTGTGTGAGTGTGTGTGTGTGTGTGTGTGTACGTGCGTGCGTGTGTGAGTTTGCGTGTGTGTGTGTGTGCGTGTGTGTGAGCGTGTGAGTGTGTGTGCGTGTGTGTGCGTGTGTGTGAGTGTGTGTGTGTTCGCTGGCCTGCTCTGTTATCGGTGTGCCGGCATAGACTCGCTAAGCCGTTGGCCCGTCCTCCGATCCGAAGTCCCTCGTGGCTTGATGGCGTTCTACACTCAATTAGCCTGACGAGGGGAGGCGGCGTGACGTTGCGACGGAGGGAGCTGATGGCTGCGGCTCTGACGGCAGGGTGGGATGGTCCGGCCGCCGCCGCTTCATCACGCCCCTTCATCACGCCCCTTCACCATTAACACAGAAATTGATCAAGGCATCTGAAGGTTTTTAATCGTCCAGACGCTCCCTCGAATCATCGGGCTTACGGGCCTCAGATCGAGCGTGTCAACGGGCTCCCGCCTCTTGACCTTCGGCTCCACCTTTCTCACTGAGCTCTGCACCACCCCCTTCTCCCGAACGAACTCCACCCGCGAACTGGCAAATCAATCGGAGCCATGTCGGTGATGTATTCGGCCCGTCTGTTGTCTGCTCAAAAGAAGCGATGGGCGCGAACAAGTTCATCGGCTTCACAGCGCCGGCCGGCCCCCACGCCGTTGGCCCGGGAAACGTCGGGTCCGGATGGGACCCGTGGGGCGCCGGTTCTCCGCAGACACGCTTCACACTGCCCCTGGACACTGCCCCTTTTCCTCTTCATCTTTAAAATATATTCGCGTGTCGGCTCATGTAACATATTTTTTCGTGGAGATTTATTTCTCAATAAACCACCCTAGTTAAACAAATAACGAATAAATAATAGACATTAAGATCCTTGTGTTGCTTCATTTTATTTCCTCCTTCCTTCTGCTTATGTTGTTTAACTTGTGTATCTGTGTTGTTCTTGGCTCGTCTGTGTTTTATATTCTCTCGCCAATCTTTTGCTTTGCAGATGAAGTAAATGTGTTGGTCAAACAAGAGGGAAAAAGGGGGATGAAAACTATGAAACAACAGAAAAAAGTCTAGGAAGAACTTCAAGAGGAAAAGGAAGAAGAAGTCGGGATTTGGGCCTCGTGTTCTAGAAGGACACAAGAATCGTTAAATGGGAAAATGAACCGAGAACGACGTTCAGAGCCGGAAATGGGGGAATATAATGGAATATGCAATATGTGAATGTGAATATGCATTCGGTTGTAATTGCTCATCATGCGATGACACCTGTACCTGTGTAGGACGGTGTCTTTCATCTTTGTTGACGTCTTTTGATTGGATAAATATTGAGCCTGGAACAGGAGACGGTCCTTGTCCTTGTCCTTGTCTCTGTCTAAGTCTCTGTCTTCATCTGTCCTTAATGTTGCTGTTTTTCAGCCATTGGAACTTATATCTTTTCTCTATAGGTTGAAGTTGGCTGGAAATCCCTGCTTAAGTTCTTTCTATATGATGCTAGTTTTTCTTTGCCAAACATATTTTGAGCGACAGAAAACATTAAGGTTGGCAAAGTTTGGTCAAATCCTGGAAAAGGCGACATGTTGTAGCTCCTGTTTCACTCAGTGTTTAACCGAGGTCTCGATCTTTACCTCATCTGAACCAAATGCTTTAGGTTTCCTAAAAAAAACAAAAAACCCCATCAAATTCAGACTCCTACATTTCCCATAATACATCAGTGCCTGCCTGGCGAACGTCCACGTCTTTCAGGCTCCACAGTCGCCGTCGGAAACGCCAACTTCCTGTTTGAAAGCCAGAGTCAGAACCTGCTGCCACTCGTAAACCGAGTTTGTCGTCTGAAGTGAGCGGAGGTTTATATCAAAAGGTTTATATCGTGGAAAAGTTGTCGTCGTCCCTCTGGAGCAGCAACTCAGGCAATAAACACAACGCAGCACTACGTTTACACACACACACACACACACACACACACACACACACACACACAGCTTCATGCAGTGAGCTCAGCAGATGTTCTGAGCAGGTGTTTTGGCCCCTGTTCCACATGAGAAGTTTGGTCTGTAATTGGAGACCTGGGGCCAGGTTGGACACACACATACACACACACACACACACACACAGATTTAGCAGAGCGTCAACACTGCACCACTTGGGCTTCATTTACCAAATGTTGCCATAAAGTGATTCTCCCTAATGAAGCGGTGGTGTAAGCGTGCGTTCGCCGCATCGCCCTCGTTAAATGCCGCCTCGTCAAGTCATGTGATGTCAGAGACCAGAAGAAGGACGCCTGATCCACGGCTCTCTGGCCACAGAGAGGCCCCTCCACCGTCGGCCCATCGGGGGCCAGGATCGGGGACATGAATCCTTAACATACTGGAAAATGCGCTGTTTATTCTAATGAAAAAATATAAATGAACTAATGGAAAACAGGTATGAAATAAACTAATGGTCAGGATCTTTAGAGCTTGACCAGTTTTACAGTTTTATTGAAATTTAAACAGCTCGAGTCCAGTGAAAAACCTTAAATTGTACAAAGATTAACAGGAAAATGCCCAAGGTTTAAAAAGAATTTGAAAAGTTCAGTTCACCATCTTTTTTCATCTATTTCAGGATGAAGAAACTGGTTCGCTTACAGCTTTTCTGCAGCAGTGGGAGGAAATGAAGCCTTGAAGTTGATTCAAAACAAATTTCTACATTTTTCCGACTTTTTTTTTAAATGATTTAATGCTTCGTCCTACAGCAACATCATGACCGAACCAGACCTGAGCCCCGTGATGGGAGAGGCGGGGGGGGGGGGGGGTCACGAAGATGAACCAGCAAATGAATTAATCACATGCAGCGTGAGTGGAACCAGAACAGGGAGATTTTGCCCCATAATGAACTGACTCTAATGAATGTGTGTGAGGAGAAGCTGAAATGTTCAGATAGACTGAAATGATAAAAAAGGCCTCGAGAGAAGAAGCGAATGCCTGATGAGCTCCGTCTGAGCAGTGTTGCATTTATACTCAGCTAGTTAATGGTACGTGGATCCTTTTTTCTACAGGGGTCGGGAGTTGGGTGGGGGTGGGGTGATTTTTATTTCCAATTACCATCTGAAAAGATTTAATATTCACAAAGTCGCCTCGTGTTACCCTTGTGCTGCAGCAGCCGAAGAAGTGTTCAGCTACGTATCTGTCTGGCGTGTGGTCTGAATGACAATAGAGAAAATCCAGATCTGGATCTAGACCTGGATCTGGATCTGAAAATCCTGTGGGGAATGAAGTAAAATTAGTACCATTAGTACACATCTGTCACGAGACCTAAACATTTCAAGCTCAGAGTGGACACAAGGTTTTTTTTTTTTTTTTATAAAAAGGGTTTTCCCATATTTCTGACATAATTAAAATGTTATTCTGCTGCTTCTTATCCAAGTCACTTGGTTATGAACCTAGAACTTTTGTCTCTTTTGGGCCCCCGTAGAAAGGACGGCTGCATTTTCCGTGTCGGTGGTCGGACAGTTGGCGGGTTTTTGTTCTGACGCTCTGAACTTAACTTTCTCCTCAGCAGAGTCATTTATTTACCTGGTTGAAGCCAGACTCTGGATTATGCTCATCGGCTGCAAAAAACACTTTACAGACGCTGGATTTAACAAAGAAACTGTATTTCTGACATAATTATGCTGTGGATGCTCTGTACTTAGATTGATCACCAGCCACTGACAGTCTGTGTGTAGCTGTATGGGAGAGAATGAATTTCTTATTATACATATAATTGAAACATCCTTGCCAGTAGCGCTGGGTTATCTTTATTATTATTGCTCAGCTGTTTTGCACGTTAGAGCCAAAGATTAAAGACGCATCCTTTTTTAGGCGTTTTTCCATTTTCCAAGGAAAGTAAATCCTCGGTGTTTGCGGTTTAGCCGATAATGTGCCGATAACTGCATTTTATATCCAAGGAAATGACAGCATTGCTCATTTATAGAGAAAATCTAAGCTCCCAGGTTAAATTCTGAGAAACACTTTAAATCAGCGTTGCCGTTTATCTGATTCAACAGAACTGACGAGAATCAAAGCGACATGAATCCGCTCAGGAGATCAGAGCCAATATTCAGCCCCGGCGTCACCTACCTGCACGTCTGACTGTGGCGACAAAGGTCTGCGTCAGATTAAAACACCGATGTGTTAAACGACGTTTTCCCGGGGACGTGTGGGTGCAGCGACCGATCTTTTATCTGACTTTTGCTGATGGTTATCGATCTCGGTTAAGAGCCGTCGTCGTGATACTAGAATAAAAAAAACAAAAACGAGAATTAAATCCGAAGATAATGGGCTCCTCCGCCAGTATCACCACTGTCCACCTACGGGATCCCGGAGGGGACAAAAGCACCAAGTTGACGGCTAAGTGACAGTTACTAATAAGAGCAGAGCAGCAGTTTTAACTGCTTACAACATAATTATGCCAGAGAGTGAGAAATCATGTTCCCACTCTGGGTCTAGACCAAGTTGTTCCGGCCTACAGAGACGAATGGAAGACAACCTTAGCCGCCCTGGATCGGGTTCGCTTTCCGTTCGGCCCCGGCGGCCGTCAAGACTCCGTTTGGTGCTTCTTTCTCTCGGCCCATCAGGACATGAAGCAACCATCGGTGTGTTAAATATTCTGAGGCTCAGCTAGATCATAATTGCAAATAAAGAGGAACACTCTGTAAACGAGCTCCGTAAATACGAAGCAGCTTTTTGTTCACGGAGGCTTTTTGTGCTTTTCCTCTTTGCTTTGGCAGCAGAAATGACCTGACTTCACTTTACAGTGGTTTCAATTTGCAGTTTGTTCACAATGACTCACAGAAAAATCACTACATTCCCTGGACTCCTGCAAACTACAACTGTCCTAATAATGTGCAATGTAATTCTCACACTGAGATATTTTAACATTTGGAAATTATTCCTTATGTCTCCTATCATATTTAAATCTTATTGTATATCTATATATATATTATATTATTATTGTATATCTATATATATTATTGTATATCTCTCAGCATCTCGTTGCTACGGTAACCTTAATTCCCCGCTGGTATCGCCATTTCCTCTCACACGATATTAAGTAATGAACCCGTGGTTGTAAAAAAACTGACATATGTTCATCTATAATTACCTGCCTCTTTCATGTGAGCAAGTTCATAGTGCCCAGAGTTACCCGAGCCTGCGGATTACTAGGTAATAACCAGGTAACCAGGCTACCAGATGACCCAGTAACCAGGTGACCTGGTAGCCAGTTAACCAGGTAGCTAAGTGATCAGGTGACCATGTCACCAGGTGACCAGGTCACCCAGCAACCATGTTAACAGGGAACCAGGTGACCAGGTAGCAAGTTAACCAGGTAGCCAGGTAACCAGGTGAACAGGTAATCCAAAGAGAGTCGGACTAAGTGGAACATTCTTTGTCCTGCAGCTGGGTCTGGATGATGTGGCCAGAAAATTTAATCTAGATTTTTTTTTTTCTGTTATTCACAATTTTAAATTTTTACTTACTTTTTCGGTCTACACAAACTCAAGAGAAAAAAGTGATTCTAACATAGTTTTCTTTATTAAAGCTATGTACCATACATCCACAAACAAAAACAACAACAACCATTCTTGTCATATGATATATGGTGAAACTGAAAAATTAGGCAGTTGAGGTCTGCTGAGGTCTAGTTCTGGTTTTTGAGCTGGGAAGGAAGCTGCTGGTTCTCACTGCTCCTGTTCCACTGCAGGTTTTGGTTTCAGGCGATGGAACAGGTTTGTTCTGCTACTTTTAACACTAAAATCTCAAAGTATACTTGCTTTTTTCAGGACTCACAGAGAACTTACAGAGTCTTCATCAGAATGAAGTTTTTGAACTTTTTTGGGGCCTGTATTTTTTACGCAGTTGTTTTTTTTTTTTTATTTGACCATGGCCACTAAAAGGCAATGTACCTCAAATTCATCGTCGTCTTCTTCTCCTAATTAATCATTTAGTCCATAAAATGCCATAAAATAAGCGATAATCCCTGTTTTCATGTTACCGTTGTCCAATTTCTGAATAAAAGTTGAAAAAGCTGAATGGTTCAGTTCATTAAGATCCTACCAATGTTTGACATGTTAATTTGATGAATTACTTAAAATAACTGATCAATAACTAAATTTTAATTCATTTCAATTGTTTCAGCACTAGCACTCACAATTTTTCCATTTTCTATTGGTCTATATGACATGAAACACTTGACTACCAGTGAAAGAGGCTGAATGGTGCTTTGGATGAAAGACTACACCTGTGCAATGGGACTGGCTCATTGGTGACTTTTACCCATATGTGACAACAGACTGTAGCTTATCCTGAGGCTTTGGCAACACTACATCTTATGCTACCAACATTCTCCTAACAGTTCTAAAATGAGAACTTTTTAAATGTTCCTATTTAAATGCCACTTGTCTAAACCCCCCAGGTTTGGCTAATGCAGCGGTTTGAGCCGGTGATGATGAAAGACGGCTGGACTTTTGTTTTCAGACGTTACAGATGTAAAGAACAAGTAGTAAGAAACAAACCTAGTCACGACGTCTGCTCATATATCTGATGATGTGCAGCACTGCTACATTTTTCCTGCTTTTATGCATCTGCGTTGAACCTACGCCATCATAAGTGTCTATACTTCTGCATTGGCGTCACTCTGCAGTTACTCCACCAAACCACTAGTTGGCAGTGGCGTTTATTCGCCACCGTGTTGAGTTTCTTCGCCGCCATTTCCCACCAGTTTGTCAGTGTCACTTCACAACAAAGGCGACTGAAACCAAGCAGATCTCGATGGAGTCGGAACTGACGGATGCTGAACAGGAGTTTTAGTTTTTCCTGAATTTACTGCAACGCAAAAAACGAAAGACGATGTCGGAGGAGACGGTCTGAATGACAGCGGTGAAGGAGAAGCAGGAAATGCGATGCTCCCGAGCCGACCAATCGCAGCACTTCCGCGTCGCTGCGACACATAGTTACATTTTTTGAGAGGTTACCTCAGTCTACGGCGAAGGCTCAATGAAGTAGCTTAAATTGACCTAAACACAAGTGTTGTAGCTGTTCAGATTGTACAAGACACCCCAAAATCAGCCAAAGCTAAAGGTTTCGCCACAAACAAGGTCATTTGTTGATGTTTGAGATACATTTTTAGACCTTGAAGGTTTTTGTTTTTTCAATGGAGCCTAGAAAAAAAACCCCTTTTAACGTGGGATGGGGTGAAAAAAGGAACTTTATGCTCGTAATAATTCAGTAATGAACATGGGTACAAATCAGGAATCCAGAAAATCAAAACCCTGAACTTACATGAGTTCCATTTAGTCTCTGAACTAATTATTAACTCCACCTGATGGATTCAGAAAAGCCGAGCAGGTGAAGACAGGGCTCGAACAGACGTGTACATACATCCTCCAACTGACAGCGGAGCTGGGGGCCTCCCGGCAGTGAACTAATTAGCTCTGCATTTCTAAACGATGCTCTCACAATTAGTCATAAACAAATCATCCCACAAGCCCCCCACCACCTTCGGTTTGTGTCATCAAGCGAAGCAGGGCGTTAAACTGTAGACGTCACGGTTTGACATGTGACGTATACGGCATCGCCGAACAGGAAACTTAAACAAAACTCTATATCCCTCTGAAAATTCACAACAATCCTCCAGAACGCTGATCACTGAGGTGATTATTTCCCTCTAAGTTTCCTGCAGCATAATTTCAATTTCCTCTCACTGGAGGAAGTGAATTCAGGAAACTTTCTCTTTAATTGTTCTTTAAATCCATCATTGTCAAAAACAGGCATTGTTTCGTCAGTCGTCTTTTAAAACCTCCATTTGGTAATGAAAGAAATGATAAATGGTTATAAATCATTAATCAGTCCAAAGTGAAATCGAGACCTGATTAAGAGCAAATTTGTCAAATGTTGTCAGAATGTTAATTTGTAGCTGATTAATGTTAATCCTTTGAGGCTGTTAAACAATAATAAAATAAACTATTAATTGTTGTCTGGCCATTTTATTGTCTTTGGCCAAATCTGTCTCTAATAAAGCACGTTCACACACAACTAAATGGTTTCCCCAGTCAAAATGTGGTGGGAGTGTGATCACAGGCTACGTAGTCGGGGGGGGGGGCAGCAAGCATAAAAACCACACAACTGCCAGACCAGAGATCAGGTCCACAACCAGAGACCAGGTCCCCATGCAGAGACCAGGTCCCTGTCCAGAGACCCGTCTGTGGTTCTGGTTCAGTGTGAAGAAATAGGTTGTGTCTGAGTCACTGTGAAACTTTTTCCGTATAAAAACAGACCAGGATCTATCCTGAACCTGAACCAGGTTCTGTGAGGGTCTGAACAGAACCGTCAACCAGTTTAATGATGCTGGCGTCACTACAGGGGCTGTAGGATAAGATGGTTTCTTAGAGAACCAACACACACTGAACGTAAATGACGGATGGTTGGAGGCCAGAGTCTCCATCATCGTTGGGCCTGGATTACAGTTCTCGTGGATAAGCCCGGCTCTGCAGAGACCCGGCAGTCAATAAAACAGAGGCAGGACAATGACCAGTCAGGGTAAATATGACAGATACATCAGCGGTGTCCCTCTGCGAGCCTGATCACAGCTGAGAGAGACAGAGTGTTGGCCTCCCCAGTATCAAGCTCATTGAGGGGAGGGGAAAGAGCTGGGGGGGGATGGTTATGACCATTGATCTGAGGAGGAGGAGGAGGAGGAGGAGGAGGAGGCCTCTGGGCCGCCGGTGGCGGTCGGTTTTTGTTGGAGCCGCATCGATCCGGCCTCGGCTCTGACACTAATAATTGGCCTGCGCCGGCCCAGTCCCCCGACGGCTCCTTGAAGCCCTCCTCTTCCTCGACGCCAAGCACAGGCCCTGGCCCGGGGCGGCGGGGGGGTGGCTGGATGAACTCATCACACCGGTAGCAATGAGTCCTGGGAACATATGAGCTCCAAAGCTACAGCGGGAGAGTTTTTTTTATATCTGGGTAATAATCGCCTCTCGGAGGCCGACCTGTTGTCCCTGTGCTAAGATGAAGGTCGCCTCACTGTCAGCTAGCGACTGATAGCGATTTAAACCCTGACCATTTAATGACCGACCGCTTAAAGTGGCTCCACCTTGTAGCTGGATCGAGTCCGTTACAGCGGGCTGGAGCGAGTTAAATCATTTCCTTTTGCCTGAGCCACACTGGAAACGATGTGGGCTCTTTTCTTTCCCGCCTTCATCTTTGTCCTCGCTCATCGGGTGTGACGACCTTTCAACGTCGCCCGTTAGTTTATCATCGTAAACTTCCATCTCGGGACCTTTAACTTCCCCATATTTCAAAGGTTCTTGTGAGTGAGCGCCTCCTGCAGGACGGAGACATCATCATGCCGGTCGATTTAAAATTATCAGGTCGTTGCTCTAGCGAACCGCAACAGTGTTACTGACAAACGGGATCAAGCATTAGAGAAAAAAAGCTGTGTTTTTGATTGTGAAAGATAAATCACATTTTACAAGTAGCCAAAATATGGCTGGCATGTGAACTTAATTCAGTCAGAAAGCTTGAAACATATTGAATTTCAAGTTAATTAGTTTTTAACATTTTGATGTTACTTCAAATGAAGCTGCACAGTATGAAACGAACAATGAAAATGGATGTATCCATTGTTCCGTTCAGTTCAGTTTTATTAATACATCATCATATCATAACAGACGTTATCTCTTTTCATATAGAGCAGGTCTGGACCAGACTCTTTATAGTTATGATTAACAGAGACCTAACATTTCCCTCATGAACAAGAAAACAGGTAGCCTTTAACAGGTAGAAACGTTGAACTGATCCTGGATCCTGGATCCTGGTTTGGGGGGGGGTCCCTGACTCGACCCACTCTCCATCTTGATGGGAGCTGCCAAGCAACACACTCCAATACAACAATGGCTTCCTCCTCCTGCCTCTATCCAATACAAGTCGATGGACTGGACAAGCAATAAAGCGACGGGATACATGAGTGAAGTAGGGAAGTAGTGTGGACACAGTTCAGTGAAACAGTGGCAGAGGGACAACGCCCGAGTCTGATTTTAGGATCAGGGAGGGTCGTGGGGACGTGGATCGAAACGACGACAGACCTACCCCTAGGTAACGCAAAAAAACAGCGTTGTTCCGCCATTTGGGGAGTTCAGGCTGCTTTGAGAAATTTCTGTGGATGATTTCTTTCCATTAATCCTTGAATCCGCCGTAACCGCCTTGAATCCAGGCTGAACACAGCTCTCTTCTCTCCGAAGACGCAAACTACAAACTTTTTCCATGCAATGTTTTTTTTTCTTAAGTCTGCAGTAATGTTTGACACTCTAAAGATCTCCCGTGAATTCATGATCTTGCATATTGTACGCAGCCCTGGGGTTAGCCCTGAGGTGCGCCGGGGAATTTCCTGCAGAAGTGTATAGTTTGTGTAATAGAGTGTATGGTGGAAAAAATTGTTCAGAAGGCCAAGCACACATCACAATAATTAATTTATAATTCAGATGGATGGAGAGAAGAACAGGAACCGTTTCTTTTTGGGTTTTTTTTGCCTTGATAACAGTTCTTGAGCTGCTCTCCGCTTTAGTGAGCTTTGCTGTGGATTTGGGAGGAAGATGATTATCACCGTGCCTCAGTTGGGGTTTTTTTTTTCAGATACTGGAGATGAGGAAATGCTTGGCTTCAGTCTTTTTCACACCATGTTCTGCGACAGAAAACTGGAGAGAGGGAACCCATTATTCAAACCAAAAAGACAATTCAATTTCCAGGCTGTGGCAATAAATGTCAGAGCGGAAAACAAGTGAATTGCTTAATCTGGTTTTCTGTGTGTGTGTGCATGTGTGTGTGTTCTTCTTGTGCACATACATCTTCGTTAAAACCCGAATATAAGTCTTAGACCCAGAGATTGAGGACACTTCATCTGACCCTGATCCCGAGGGTTCGGTCCTTACAAGCACAGAAGTAAAACTTGTCATTTAGACAAGATTGCTCATTGTTTTTAAGCAGACCCATCATTCATAACTTTCTGTATTAACCATTTTGCTGATTCACTGCTGATTCATCACAACTTTCCATGGTGCAAGTTTACATAAATAAACAAAGGCTGAATGAAAAAAGCACTTTGCATGAAAACTGCCTTATTTAATGTGTTGTACAGCTCATGTGCCAAATGATGAATGGAGTAGTAGTAATTTATTCTGAAAATAACTATACACAACATGACCGGCAACAAGTTGTGACTCAGCTATAATCTTGTAAATAAACGGAGCCAAAACGGGAATAAAATTCTTTCCTTGAAAATATTCTTCACGGTTCGGTTCTCTCCTCAACGAACGACTCTACTAACGTAAGCGCAGCGTGTCTGCTGACACCGTAACTATGGGGCTGGGCGGCCTACATGCAGAGAGGCTGACTAATAATTGATAAGTTGTTGCTTAGAGCCCCGGAGGGGGGAAGTGGATGTGTTCCCGCCGTGAACTGGCTGATATCACATCTATGTAAAGTGTGTCAGTGTTGGGGGGGGGGGGGTCTGCTGCAGGACTGCTCCACATACAAAGACGCAGCCCTGAGCACTGGAACACAAAAGGTTTACATTATGTGCGCAGAGCTAAAAAACCGTCAGGTTGAGCCTCGGACGGGCAGGTTGAGACAACGACAGGCAGGGTGAGCCAAAGACAGGCAGAACGAGACAACGACAGGCAGGTAGAGCCAAAGACGGGCAGGTTGAACTAAAGACGAGCAGGTTGAGCCAAATCCGGGCAGGTTGAGCCAGAGACAGGTAGGATGAGACAAAGACAGGCAGGTTGAGCCAAAGACGGGCAGGATGAGACAACGACAGGCAGGTAGAGCCAAAGAAGGCAGGATGAGACAACGACAGGCAGGTTGAACTAAAGACGGGCAGGTTGAAACAACGACGGGCAGGTTGAGCCAGAGACGGGTAGGATGAGACAAAGACAGGCAGGTTGAGCAAAAGACGGGCAGGATGAGACAACGACAGGCAGGTTGAACTAAAGACGGGCAGGTTGAGCCAAAGACGGGCAGGTTGAACCAGAGACAGGTAGGATGAGACAACGACAGGCAGGTAGAGCCAAATCCGGGCAGGTTGAGCCAGAGACAGGTAGGATGAGACAAAGACAGGCAGGTTGAGCCAAAGACGGGCAGAATGAGACAACGACAGGCAGGTAGAGCCAAAGACAGGCAGGATGAGACAACGACAGGCGGGTTGAACTAAAGACGGGCAGGTTGAAACAATGACGGGCAGGTTGAGCCAGAGACGGGTAGGATGAGACAAAGACAGGCAGGTTGAGACAACGACAGGCAGGTTGAGCCAAAGACAGGTAGGATGAGACAACGACAGGCAGGTTTAGCCAAATACTGGCAGGTTTAGCCAAAGACTGGCAGGTTGAGCCAAAGACAGGCAGGTTGAGCCAAAGACAGGCAGGGTGAGACAACGACGGGCAGGTTGAGCCAGAGATACGAGCGGCTCTGTGAGGCTGTGCTTAGCATTTAGCCTGACATCACCACGCTAATGTGCTAATGTACAATGACAACACTAACAGGCTGATAAGTAGTTCTATTTACCTTATTAACCATATTATTTGCTGCTTAGCACTATAGGCGCAAGGTACAACTGAAGCTGATGGGAAAACCCACCAGGTATTTGGTAAAGAACCAAAAATGATGGACAAATGTATTTGTCCTGATGGTGGCGCTAGATGAAAAATCAGAGGATCAGCAGAGTAATTAGGATTCATCCTTCGGGCTCCAAGGATTTCAGAGTCAATTTTTTTATAATCCATCCAATAGTTGTAGAAATATTTGTCTTCGCCAAGGTGGTGGAGGAAAGCGTCAGACTTCATCTCAGTCTCAATGAAATGTTCCCATGTTAATGTGTGTTTAAAATGATATTGGTGACCATAATCCTAGAAGCCCCCCCTTTGGAACCACGCTGTAAAAGGCCGAACCCCAACCTTCGTATGTTTGACAGCCTAAAAGCCAGTGGCTTTGCAGATAGACCTGGGCAGCAGTGTTAGGTATTCCATGTCCGGAAGGGGCTTTTCCCACATTTTAATGTCATCAGGGTCTTTGTCACATCTGCAGAGAGCAGCAGGTCCTTTGATGGGTATGGGGGGATGGGGTGGAGGGGCAGGTTTAATGGCCAGCTCCTTGTTGAGCAGATCAAAGCTGGCATTCAAGGTGCTGAGTCTGTGTGGAAGTGAGGCCTCGCATTCTAATGCATTCTTACGTTTGTAATCCATGATGGTTTGGATTTACTCCCACTGGTATCCGGTTGATCTCAGGCCTCTCCTGGTGCTTTTGCTTTGCTGAATACATCAGCACTGAGGCTTATGTAAGCTGAATATGTCTCTCTGTTGGAGTGGTTCTCTTGGATAGTGTCCTTGAACATCTATCAGTCTCTATGTTCAAAACAGTGTAAGAGAGCTACTACAGCATCACTGTTTTTGGCCTTTTGGTCTATTTACCTGCGTTTTCTGTCTTTAATTCTGTTCTGTTTTATGTGTAGATAAAGCATATGTTTTATTATTTGTACGTGCTGCGTACCTGTTATATAGTTGGTCAACTTGTTCTGTTAGAGAAGGAGCAAATGGAGATAAACATTGCTTTTGTCAGAAAGTGTGTTGGTGACTCACACACCATTTATGAACAAAAGCAACAGTTTAACACACTGCAGGGCCACTGACATACCAAATTAATATATTGCAATTTGCATTTAAAGAGGACGGGAACTATCGAGGGGGCCTCCGTATTCATCCAAATAATTCAGTTTGTATTGGAAATTTTCACTGGACCAATTACACAGATGGAAGGTTCTCATAGGCTTAAAACCACTGACCTTGATAAATATTATAAGGACTTTTTCCCAGGACTTTTTTTGCAATGTTCTGGTAAAAATTAAAAAAAAATCCCCAAGGTCTCTGTAATCCCCCAATAACTTTAATTCAGTGGAAATGCTGCCATAACTGAAGAAAAGTTTGTATTTGCTGAAGATGCTGCACATTTTCTGCATCAGTGTAGAAGAACAAAACCCCCCAGACAAAGTAATTAAAAAGGGCAAATTTATTTAAAGCACTTAACATAGAAAAATATGATTGATTTGAGTCAACAATAATAAATAGAGCGCCTGACGTTCCCCAGGCCCTGCCAGTACAACAGTACAATCAATATCCAGTTTCACAATACAGCAAAGGCACTAGCATTTACCACAATCAACAACAAGTCAATGGAGGCGGCGTGGAGGGCAGGGTTTGGGGGGTTTGGGGGGGTCTTCATGGCATAGTTCACATTCACTCCACCAAACAAACTCTGAGCCCCCAGCTGTCACATACATCATCACTTATATTCGAACCCCGCTCCTAATTCTGCCTTATTCTCAGTGGAAATTACACTCGATTCGAATCAATCCGTCTCCAGCTTTTCGTCCAAATGCAGACAGGGACCAAGGAAATGAGGGAACACCAACGGATGAAAAGACTCTGAGTAGAAATAGAAATGAGGAAGTAAAAGAAAAGATGGATAATCAAAAATAAAACTAAACGTTAAAGCTCTGCTGGCGGCCCCAAGAGGCAACAATGTCACATCCCCAAAAAAGAGTGAAGTCTGTGCTGTGCTGCAGAGAACATCATGATCAACCTCTGGGGAGCCCGAATATACTCGGAGGGAGGGTCAATCTGAGCAGTACATGCTCAGATGCCCAGTCAGGGGCCGAGAGTGGGTCGATTTTGGTCGTTTCAATTTTGATCTGACAGCGACAAAGTGTGAGTTAAAAACCACTGACTCAAATCATTATTGATCATCTTCTGGGGACCGTGATGATGTACACTACATGTAATGTCAACATGGTCGGCAGTTTGGGATCGGATACTAGGTGGAAATTTTGGACGAATGGACCAAGCAAACAAATTGAAAACGATGGAATTAGGAAGAATCGAGTCCAGCTGAGATTAAATGATATATTTTCCCTTTGCTACATTAATAGATCTGATCTGTAAATTAGATGTGCTCTGTACCCTTTTTGTGGGGGAAAAAAACAAAAAACAAAACTAGTATCCAAAGAGAAGAAATTTGTGCTTTTACACTTGGTAGCACTTGGTAGCACCTCCTCATCTGTGCATAAACTACTTTGTGTGCCATACATGTAGATATTCTACACGTCCTGTAGATGAAACAATTTCTCTCAATCGAGACTATGTTTGCATAAAACTGTAGCTGTCACCGACTAATAGTCTGATGGCAACAGACTGTGGACTGCAGCTGAAGCTGGCTTCTTTGCTAATGACGACTTTTCATACAGCATTACGGACACGTCTTGTGTGGCCTGGACCTTGGTTCAACC
This sequence comes from Istiophorus platypterus, assembly GCA_016859345.1. Lineage (NCBI taxonomy): Eukaryota > Metazoa > Chordata > Actinopteri > Istiophoriformes > Istiophoridae > Istiophorus > Istiophorus platypterus. The sequence continues at coordinate 1,294,587 of CM029118.1, forward strand.
TTCGTTGCCTGACTTGCATCAGGGGAAAAAATGTCAGGAAAGAGCTGCAACAAGCTGTAGATTCTTGTAGATGTTGTAGATGCTATGGAGATGTTTCCTCAGGTCTGTGTGACTGGTGGGAAGTCCAGAGATTCAGGGTTGTTTGCAGACTGAGGACTCTAACAATCTAAGTGTGTGGACAATTTATTCAGAACATGTCAGAATCCAATTATTCTAGTTCAATAGGACAAAAGAACGGGTTGCAGCTTCTGGTGCATGGTTCAAAAGGGTTGTACTTAGTCACTAAAATAATGTGTGTGTTTTTGCCTAAGTATTCAATAAACCAATCAGTGCCATATCCCATTCCCTTTTAGAGCCAGGTGTCAGGTCCACCTTTTTACAGAGGAAAGGGATCTTCTCTTGCACGTACCTCTTACTATCTTGATCATACACTCTTCAAAAAGGAGTGAAATACTGCACCACTGACTCCAGACCAGGTTTTATTGGTCGATCCCACAATCCCCTTCGACTGCGTCGATAGCAATGGGCTAACAATGTGTCTGGCCACACCTTGTTTTAAGAGCAGCGTTCCCATGGGGTGCATATGCTATTTAAAAACCGTGGGCATTGGACGGGAAATCACCATGGCAACTGCCAAAAACTGCCAAAGAAACTTACACACGGTTGGCGCCAGGTGTAAGACAGGGCCCTGAGAGATGCTGAGGCCACATGGGTTCCGTGAAAGGGTCTCAAACGTCCGATTAAAGAATCTACAGCAAGTTCCATTACCTTTGACTCAGAACTCCTCGACACCCTATGACTTGGAGGTCAAATGATTTACTAAAACTTAAAAACTGCTGCAAATTCAAAGGTCTGTCAATTCAGACGCTGTATAAAATGGTTATTTTTCTTCAACACCATATCTATCTATATTTTGCTTCCAGTTACTGGACCAAATGGTTTAAATATCCATTGCCCTGCTGGCCAAACTGTCAATCAAACATGTATACCAGCTTGCCAGTTGACAGGTTTGGAGGCAGAACTCGAATTATTGTACCAATTCAAAACTGACTTTTGAAAATCCTACTTAAATCTGACATGCATGATATTTTTTCTTTTTTATTTCTTTTCTTATTTTTATTTTTTTATTTCTTTATTTTTTTTAAAAAAAGGGACCCAGTCCAAATAGATGTTTGGATCCACACCAACAGAACCGGCCCCTATCAGGACCAGAAGACACTGAATTCATGCAGCCAAACTTCAGAAGGGTACGAGTTATGTAATTTCAGTTGGACACAAGAAAAGGATGGGGTTGTGGGGAGGTTGGTTCAGTAGATGGCACATGCTGTATATCCAGTGAATCAGACACATTAAGATGCACAAAATACAAGAAAATAAAAGATCCTGCCCTTTGTCGCAGTGTATCAGTCTCATTCGAAAGCTAACAGCTTTATTAACAACAACTCACTGTCAGATGCCGGTGTTGGTCGCGTGAGCTGGTCCCAATCAGTACAGATACAACTGTCATCATTTAAAGATTTTTGCTTCTTTCAGAGGGATTAAGAAAAACAGAATAATGTCCATTTTCTGATGTGAAAAGAACGAGTAGTGCAACTGTTTACAAGCAAATATATGATCAGGACAAAAGCGAGGGACTTTTGACGAAGCACGTAAGCACGTTGAGGACTTGCTATATGATGCAGCTGGATCACACTCGCTCTCTCTCTCTCCCTCACACATGCACACGAAGCACATCCCTGAATCCAACAGAAAATCTGAAATAGTTCGACCGGGACGTGACTGATTTTCAGAAGGTCTCAGAGGTCAGAAAATAGAGAACGGAAAAAACAAAAAAAAGATTCTTAGTAAAGTCGTAATTAAAACATTGTAAAGGCCAATGTTTGTTATTCATTGGTGTTGATTTACACTGGAAAAAAGGAAATAAAAATAATGTGAATGAAAATATCATTAACTATGGAAAGTGATAAGGCTTAAATCTTTCTCCAGTTCGACAGGCCTCGCACTGTAGTCTACTCTTTTGAATGTTTTTCCCAAAAATGACACAAGTCCCGCCGTTTAGTGTCTTTGCGTTAAGTTTCCGGATATCCACATGGACGGACTGGTTCACGTCTTCTGGATAAAAGCCCTGATTGTCAGAACAAATTGTAAGAATACGCCTATTCTCTGGCAATAAAGCTAGTTCGATCTGAAACCACGCTCCACTCCGTGATCGTCCTTTCAGCCCAGTGAATCCTGCGTTTAGCAAACCCACCTTCATATTGTCCCCTTCAAGTTTTTCGTCTCTGCAGCTCGTCCCGTCACCTCGGGTTGAGTCGACTGGAGAATTAATGCACAGGAGCCCAAGAGTGTTCGAAAGGGCCGTAAAGCTTTACCGTCATATTCACGCTCGGCGTCAGGGTGGCCTGCGGTGCAGCGCTGTATCAGTACATGTCCGAGCACCCAGAGCTCATTGGCCCAGTGCTTGGGGGGCTGACGAACTCGCTGGCTCTCAGCAGTCCCGGTTCTTAGATATTCCTCTGGGCGGTGAGGTACTTGAGAGCGGCCGAGCCGTACTTCCTGGACAGGTCCTGGTGGAACTCGTCCTTCAGGGTGTTCAAACAGTTGCGGTAGCTAGAGCTGGAGCGAAACTTGGAGATGTCGAAGCTGGGAGCGTGGGGCATGTGGATCATGAAGGCGTTGGGGAGGACCATTAGCTCGTACTCCTGGACGAGGAGACGAATAAAAACATGCTGGTTGAGAAGGCAGTAAAAGGAAAGAATGAAACCCTAATTCTTGTTTCTTTCCCTCTAGCTTATGTCTTTTCTCCTCTCCATAACAAATATTTATGATGCCTTCACACTGTATCAGGAATTCATAGATTCCCCCACAACTGAAAGGTTAATGAAATTTAGCACAGTGGGGTGGACGTAACAATATTAAAGACACTGCTGCTTTGCTCATCAGCTTCCTTCTCTCTGGAAGCAACATTTGTTTTTTTGTGTCTACTCATGGAGACATTTCTCTCAACCACGAAGGGAAAGAGGCGTCACAAAGAGAAAACTGTTAAAATCCAATAGATAAAATGAGTAATATCTAAATTATTGAAGTTATGGCCACTGTTTGTAAGATCATCTGCAAAGTTGTGATCAGAATTAGTAAACCACTCAACTAAAATGTAGATTAAGTTAGATAATCAGATTTATCATAAGAGGAAAAGGGTCATTTTAAAGTGGTAAGCTGTGACATCATTATAGGACAACAAAATAATGCAGTAGTTATTTTGTCCAAATGATGGATTATCTCCATTTTGGTTAAACGTTGCAGATATGAATTTAAATATAGCAACAATAAGCTAAGGACACATCCGTCAGAGAACTTACTGTGTATGCCTGCAGCGTTTGCTACGAAACAATAGTCTAAGGTACAAAGATTTTCATGAAATAACAAGATTTCTACAATGTATATCGCATATATGTTTTGACAGAAGTAGTGTGACTGCGACTGATGATGATTAATCATCACACCTCTCAGAAATTTTTCATATGCACTGTGTATATGTGAAGGAAAATCACTGGTCCAGTTGAAATACCCTTCTCGACCTCAAGTACCTGATGCGGCGCTCGCTCCGCCCTCCTTGAACAGCCTGTCACAGCGCAGACGTACCTGTGCATCCAGCTCCATGATATGAGACACCTTGTTCCAGCCAAAGCCCACAAAGCGCTGGTCGTACTCCGGACATTCCCGTCTCACCACAACATAGGGTTCGAAGTCCGGCTCCCACTCCACCTTGTAGGGGGTGGTGGCTGTTCGCCATTTGGCATAGTTGGTAGGAGCGTGACCCTTGGGCCACACATGATACCTGGAGGGTTAGAAAGATAAGGACGGAGTGTAAGAGATTAAATGACGACCACATCACCAACGGCTGGCACATCATTTTTTCCGTCTCCCCGTCTTCCTCCAATCATGCACTGATATGAAAAGTTAAAATGTCCACTGCTGTCTTGGGTTCGGATTCGTGTCCAGGTACCTGAAGGTGTAGAGAGTCCCCATGTCCAGCATGGAGAGCAGCTCGGCTTTGGATTTGGGGAAGGACAGGCGGTAACGAAGCGTCTCGAAAGCTGGAACCACCAGAGCCTTCTTGGTGTGAGCCATGTCCAGCTGCACCACAGACTTTCTGCACGGAGCAAACGGAAGGTGAGATGCAGCTAAATAGCATTTGTAATGTTTGAAAAGTAAGATGAACCCGGTGTCTGTGCCATAAACTGAGAATGACACAGTTCAGAACATACTCAGACACCTTCACTTTTTATACACTATTGTGTCTTAGATTTGATTGTAAATGGATGATATTGCTTTTTTTGCAGCAATCTACACAGAATAACCCATAATGACAAGTGAAAAAACAGTGAAAACAAATAAATTCAGAAACAGAAATCTCTCTGTTACAGAAGAAATCAGACCCTTGGCTGAGGCTCCTCTGGTGAGGTACGGTAATGGCAGCATCGTGCTGTGGTGGGGGGGGGTCTCAGTGACAGAGACAGGGAGACTGGTCAGAACTGAGGGCAGGATGAATGCAAAAAAATACAGAGAGGTCCATGAAGAAGAAAACCTGTTTCAGAGTACAGGCGACGGATGATTCACCTTTCAGCAGGACGATGACCTGAAGCACACAGCCCAGGCATCACCGGACTGGCTACAGGACAAGTTTGACTGTCCTTTAGTGGTCCAGCCAAAGACCAGACTTAAACCCCTTAGGACATCTGAAGAGAGACCTGAAGTTCGCTGCTCACAGATGCTTCCCAGCGAATCTGATGGAGCCAGAGAGGATCTGACAGGAAGACTGAGATAAGCCGTCAAGATCCAGGTGAACTAAACTTGTAGAGACTTAAACCAGAGGACTCAAAGCCGTAATTGCTCCCGAAGGGACTTCTACAGAGGTATGAACACGTCTGTAAATTAGAGATTTTATTTACTGGAATTTACTAAAAACATCTTTTCACATTGTCATTATGAGTCAATTAATGGGCTAAATGGCAATTTTAACCATTATAAAATCAAATCTGCAAAAAGGGAGATGTCTGAATACTTTCTGAAGCTGCTGTATGTTGCCTTATCAGAATCAATTCAAAGGGATTTCATCTGTATCTACTTATAATATTATCTACAATCACAGATTATGGTATCAAAAATAATACCATAACTAATATTGCATAGGATCCTGGAGTTGCACTGTGTTTGGAAAACTTTCTATCGGCGGACTTCATATATTCCGAATGACCTTGAGGTATTGCCGTGAAAGTTGCAGATACCATTAGCAAGTAATCAGCAAAACAATTCTGAACATTGCAGCAAGCATTTGGACGTGTCAGGTCAGGAAAAGCACAGGTGTAGGTCAGGTCTAGGTCATAACAGACGGAATAAGAACGAACTGGTCTTACCTGAGGTAATCGTAGAGACCGTACATCGGCAGGAAGTCCACATCAGTCAAGAACACGTACGGCGTGTTGGCGTTCTTCAAGGCCACGTTCCTCACCAGGTTGACCGGGTAGAACTGGCCCTCTTTGTAGACAATGTGGTAGCCCACGTTCTTGCGATTCTTGAGGACCTCGGAGGCCTGAGCGTAGCGTAGGAACTGCTGGGCCTCGGCGTCGGACATGTAGAGTGCCAGGCTGATGGGGCCCTCCCAGTGCTTGCAGATGGCCTCCAGCATCTGCAGCCTGCAGGCGGCACAGACAACGTCATGTGTGTTATTGAGGGAAAGGATGGCGACAATGAGGAACAGGGTTGCAGCTGACCATTATTTTACTATCAAATAATTTATCAAATTTTTTTTTAAATGTATTTCTTGTTCAGTAAATGTCAGAAAAATGAAAAATAGCCTTTGGAAGTTGCTGGCGCCAAGGCTGACATTTTCAAATGTCTTCTGTCTGACCAGCAGCCCCAAACACCAAGATACTCAGATGACAGTGATATAAAACGGAGAAAAGCAGCAACTCATCACACCCAAGACAAAGGAATTGTAGAAATTTTGCTTGAAAAGTGAATTAACCACTTAGTTATTTCAGCCTCAGTAAAGATGGTGATTTTGAATTTTCATGCCATTGTGGGTTTTTGTCTTTTATTCATTTTTGTGCCAATAAATCCAAGGAAATGACAAAAGTAACTGTGTTGAGAAAACGATCTTTCACGAGATCATTTTAGAAGCTGCAGCTTTCAGTCATAGTACAAGGTCTTCCTCACTGGATGGTGTTTTTCTGGTTGTCATGAAAAAAATTTAAATTTAAACATCTACAGTTCCCTGACCCCTGCTGATGAAGACCATATGATATGATAGAAAGCACCAGAACAGCTAAAAAACAGCAATATTTCTGTTCATCAAGGTCTAAGGGTTGTGGAACCGTATTTAGCTTGAGGCGACCGTGAAGCTGGTGGCTCCGTCAGTCTGAGCCTTGCTGGGTTTTGTCGGATCGGGCTGGTCGGGTACCTGTCCATGGAGAGCTGGGCCACCAGTGTGACGTCGGTGTCGTCCTCGGCAGGCGTGTACTCGTACTGCAGGAAGTACAGGTGCACGCGATGGACGGTGAGCCGCTCCCGACGGAAGTCGTAGCACTGGTCGTCCTCGTCCAGCTCCTCCAGAGCCGTCTGCAGCTGAGGAGACGCAGAGTTCAAAGATCTGAGGCGCCATTCGAAAGGATACCGCCGCTTCGCAGGCGTCTAAGGGAACGAACGCTTCGATGGTTTCTCTCAGAGAAGTCATTTTGGACAAAATCCCTTAGGTTATAATTTCCTGCCACATGTGTCTCTCCTGACTGGACAAATGCTCCTTCATTTTTATTTAAAATCAAAGCTTCTCAACCTCAGTTCTAATGAGTTTCCTTTTTTAAACGAGACCGAAAAAACAGCATGACCCATTAACAGCGATTAACTAACGTGGACTGTGATCGAGGTCTGACAACGGACAAAGAAGCTGCGTTACCATGGCAACCACACCCCTGGTGCAAGGCGGGAAAAAAGCGAACCCTGTCCTGTCGGATAAGAGCTGCTTTAGGATCCTTTCCGGAAACGTCTGTGTAGCTACGTTAAAAATGTGTTGTTGCTAAAAGATAGTTTCAGACATTTTTACTGTCAAAAAAAGGAAAATAAAAAATAAATAGAAAAAATTCAATGTCGGCTACGAGATAAGCGAACGTCGATATGCGTCATGTAAACGAGCAGCCGCCTGGGCATCGGCTAACAGAACCTTCTCCGTACATATAACTGCAGGTGTGCAGGTGTGTGCGGGTGTATGCAGGTGTGTGCGGGGTGCCCCCCACACCCTCACCTGGACGCTCTCCGGACTGGCCTGGCTCGGGCAGCCGAACAGCTCTCGTCTAAGCAGGTTCCCGTCGTACTCCAGGAAGGTCAGGTAGAGGTTCCTGAAGAACTCCACGTGTTTGTTCTTCACGCGGAGCTTCTTCGGAGAGTTCCAGTGGATCACCTGGAACCACAGCGTGGGGGGGCTAAGGTCAGTTTAGGCCACTTTATTTCACTGTTTTCATCTGAGGAAGTTTGTACTTTATCTGCTCGGTGAGACGTGTTGAGATTCTATCTGCCCCAGTATAAACCTCTACTACAAATCCCGACCATCGATTCTCGTTTTAAATCGGTGTCTTACTGATCCCGGTGAAACCGGTGTCACCCCTGAGCTGCGTTGTTAATTAATGAAAATGAACCGAGAGCTTCCTGATGTGCTGAAAGTTGTCTGAGACGCGTGTCCTCAGGTCCGACTGATGATCTTGATGATTTCAAACCAAACGGCCTCTAACTATTTGGGAGGATTCACATGATCTTTAAATGTACCAAAATCCAAAACATTGGCGAGAAAGGTGTGAAAATCTGTTGTTTTTTTCCTAATATTTATATTATTCAGTTCTATATTTCACAGTACTATCATTAGTGCACTAACATCTACCAGGTCTATGTTAATAACTTTACATTTAACCGTCCTTTCTCGGTTCTTTTATATTTAATACAGAGGTCGATTTTACAGCTAGGCCTGTTACCGGCAACGGTCCAATCGTCTTCCTTTTTTTAATATATATAACTGACATTATACTTTTTGCAGCAACTGTTCCAGGCGTTGGAGGTTTAATGTATGATTCTCTGGTGTCTGTGTTTGAGTTTACTGAACCGAACATAGCCTCTTTGACCCCGTCAGTAAATTATTGATGGCGGGTGTGTGTGTGTGTAAGTGTGTGTTTGTCTGTGTGTGTCTGTCCCTGTGTGTGTCTGTCCCTGTGTGTCTGTCCCTGTGAGTGTCTGTCCCTGTGTGTGTGTCCCTGTGTGTCTGTCCCAGTGTGTGTGTTTCTGTGTGTGTGTGTCTCCGTCCCAGTGTGTGTGTCTGTCCCTGTGTGTGTCTGTCCCTGTGTGTGTGTTTCTCTGTGTGTGTGTCTCCGTCCCAGTGTGTGTGTCTGTCCCTGTGTGTCTGTCCCTGTGTGTCTGTCCCTGTGTGTGTGTTTCTCTGTGTCTGTGTCTCCGTCCCAGTGTGTGTGTCTGTCCCTGTGTGTCTGTCCCTGTGTGTCTGTCCCTGTGTGTGTGTTTCTCTGTGTCTGTGTCTCCGTCCCAGTGTGTGTGTCTGTCCCTGTGTGTGTCTGTCCCTGTGTGTGTGTCCCTGTGTGTCTGTCCCTGTGTGTGTGTCTGTGTGTGTGTGTCTCCGTCCCAGTGTGTGTGTCTGTCCCTGTGTGTGTCTGTCCCTGTGTGTGTGTTTCTCTGTGTGTGTGTCTCCGTCCCAGTGTGTGTGTCTGTCCCTGTGTGTCTGTCCCTGTGTGTGTGTTTCTCTGTGTCTGTGTCTCCGTCCCAGTGTGTGTGTCTGTCCTGTGTGTCTGTCCCTGTGTGTCTGTCCCTGTGTGTGTGTTTCTGTGTCTGTGTCTCCGTCCCAGTGTGTGTGTCTGTCCCTGTGTGTCTGTCCCTGTGTGTCTGTCCCTGTGTGTGTGTCCCTGTGTGTGTGTCTCTGTGTCTGTGTGTCTGTCCCTGTGTGTGTGTCTGTCTCTGTGTGTGTCTGTCCTGTGTGTCCCAGTGTGTGTGTCTGTCCCTGTGGTTGTAAGGTTGTTGCTTGTGTGTGTGTGTGGGGGGGTGTACTTTGTTTATTTATATAAAAGTTCATTCTTGACCTTGAAAATCAAAGTCTTACCAAAAAGTTTCAGTTAAGATTAGTGAGCAAACTCCACCTGTCGATGAAGGCTGAAAGATGCGGTAGAAAAGCTCGAGAGTGGACCTTGAGCTGATATGATTTTCGTCGAGCCTGCGGTTATTTTACTGTCGTATATTTTTCTAAATTACTCATTCAATGCAGCGTATTATACAGGAAAAATCTTTTGAATTGCAAAAGAGCGACAAAAACATTGCTTGGGAGAAATGTTCATACACTTGCCTCTCTAAATTTCTCATCTTCTGTGCTCTCACATTCAAAAACTTCTATGTCAAACTAAATAACCGAACTCAGCAGAATAAACTGCTCCTATGGAAACTCATTAAAGCTCATTTTAACTGCATCGTCTCTCAATGTGCTGATTTGTTTTTTGGATTTCTGTCTCTTACCTGATCCGCGAGCGATGTACTGAGCATGCTCATCAGCTCCCGCTCTGCCGTCAGCCGCCACATCTGCTCCCAGCCGATTATCCGCAGTCGCTCCAGGTAGAGAAGGATGACGCCTGCGAGAGAGCAGGGGAAATCTGTCACGGCCCCGAAACCACGGTAACGGTTCTCTACTCGCCGAAACCACGCCTGGTGGCTCCGGGCAGAGCGATACCAAAAAGAGTCGGGTCCGATCCCACGGCAGCTTCCGCCGACACCGTTTCGGATGTGAAAGCAGTGACGCATCCTCCGTCAGCTGCCCTGAAGCTCTGGAGAGACTGAAGCTAAATGCGGCGACGTTTGACCCAGATTCAAAACTTTATTGTCCATTACATAGCGACAGAAGAAAGTCTTAAGTTAGCGGTTCACAGACGACATATAAGTTTTACAAATTAACTGGTGAATCTGTTTAGGAGAGGACAGTGCTCCACCGCGGCCGATGTCAACCGACACGCACCAGACTTCAGAGGAAAAAAACCCAGTTCATAGTAAATGATCCCGATCTGCCCCAAAATGCTCTGGGTCGGTCCCTTGACCATGATCTGTCCTCCCACCAAGTTTGGGCGAATCGGTTCGTCCTGCCGGTGACTAAACCAACAAAGAGACACGGGTGGAGACCAAAGGTGACGACCAGGATTGGTCCAGAAAAAAAACCCAAACAAAAAACGGCGGTTACCTGTGTTGAAGCCTCGTCCCAGCGCCGGCCAGGGTTTGTGGTTTTTCCACAAGTTCCCCAGGTACCAGTCACTCTGGTTCTCCACCAGACCAATCACCTGCTTATCTGCAAACCAAAGAGCCGACGTTGGCGAGCAGAGAGAAGAAAAGGTCCCGTGTTGTTTATTTCTTTCATAGATTTGGCCTTCATCCTAAAATAGTCACGCTTACGTTCATGATATGTATATTAAAAGAAGTAAACTGTTTATCACAGTAGCAGGAAGAACTTGTGTTTTCTCTTTCCTCTTGTCCAATGAGTAAAAGTGAAATAAATCAGAAATAAATGATCTAATAATTGATACGGAGTTAAAAGATTATGTTTTCAGCCCCATTTGTCTATCTCATAAACTATTTTACAGATTTTAATTAAAAAATTGAAGGTAGGTACTTTTTTTTTTTTTAACCTGTAGTCCCTGGTTTCAGTATGGAACAATTTCTACTCATTTTGATTTCATTTAATCTCCTGTCTTTTATGTTTTTGGTGACCTCAAAATTATTCATCTAGAGTTTTTAATAGCAATTATAAAACTTCCAAGTTCTTACCCGTAAACTTCCTAAAAATGCCCCAGAGCTCGGCGATGTCGGTGGCAAAGGTGATGTCCGTGTCCAGGACGATGACCTTTGACAGGTCGGAGGGCAAAGCTTTGGTTAGCGTCAGCTTCATCAAGCCGTAAATACCTGAGTAGTGCTTGTTGGGTATCCACGACACCTCGGACTGAAACGACAAACAGGAAACACGTTTCATCTCATTATCACTGTAAATCTTTGGGGGGTTGCTTTCCTTTTTATTTTAATTTTTTCTTATTCGTTAACCTTCTTCTCTTTTTAAACAGGTAAATGTGGCTCAAAATGAATTGGTCATTGACGGTTCATCAGTTATTCATTATGTCCTGAGAAATAAAGCAGATCAAAGGTCTGGAGTTGATTCAAAGTGTTGACTTTTCATTTGGCAGCTGTTCATGGGAACTTTTAATAATCGTGCCATGGAGGTGTTAAAGCGAATGAAGGAGGCTGAAGAAACAAAACAAACCTATCAGACAGATGCAGAAATCAACAATCTGGTTCATTCTTAAGAAGAAGGAATGACTGGTGAGTTCAGCAACACTAAAAGGAAGAAAAACCCTTCACAACATCTAGTCAGGTAGAGAAAACTCTCCAGGAGGAAGGTGGATCAACGTCAGAGTCCACATACATACATTTATATACACACATATATATAGACAGACACACACACACACACACACACACACACACACACACACACACACACACACATACATATATAATACATAAACACACACATACACACATGTATATATATATATATATATATATATATATATATATACACACTGATGAGCGACCACAACTGCTCAGTGTTGAATGTTATGGCTGATTATCCACACCCACACCCACACCCACACCCACCCACACACACACACCATTGAGCAACAACAGTAAAACGGGTAAATGGTTTTAATGTTGAGGCTGTTGAGGCTGTTGCGGCTGTTGCGGCTGTTGCGGCGTTCGTGTTCAGTCTTCTGTACGTGGGTTAACACAAAGCCACATTCAGCATATTCTGGCAAAGGCTCAATGAGTGTGTGTGTGTGTTTTTTTTTCTGAAACTGCAAATAATGTCTTTTAATTAATTCTCTTGATTCAGAGTAATTGGATCCGCATAAGTGCATCATCCGCAAATATAATCGGCTTAGAGTCTCGGCTGTTTTTCTCCGGTTTAATGTGAGTTAATGGAAAGAGAGGAGAGAGAGAAGGAGGCTGCAGGTCCAAGTGTCTGACGGCACAAAGGAGCCATTGTTCAGCACAAAGGCCGTGAGGGAGGAGAATGTGATGATGTGAAGGATGGAGGTGCAGGTTGGAGTCGCTCACACACACACACTTATTTATGCCATTCCTTACATTCCCTGTCACTGTGAGAGCTTTCATCATTCATCAACTTTATGTTAAACGAAATTATTTGGTGTTTTTTTTGTGCCGAGGTGTCAATCGACTGTGGGAGACAAGTGTTTCACCGGCTCGTCCGACTCCATTATCTATGGTCGCTGTCAGGCGAAAACCTTGCAGCCGCCCTCGCTGCGCCTGCCGGGCTTTAACTCCAGGGACACGCCGTCTGCAGCTCGCAGTGACTGGGATGAAGATTTACCCGCCCGCGGTTGGGGGGGGGGCAATGCACGAGGTCATCGGACACGAGGTTTAGGAAACAAAAGTTACTGCAGCGACGACCTTGCATCTCCAAAAGCTAATAAAATAGCTGCTTTGCTTTCATCTTGCAGTGAATGTTTTAAGGGCTGCGTCGGGCTGTTATTTCAGATGTTTTGTGGTTTTTCTTTTCAAAGTGTAACCTTAGCACACTCGTAAAAGAGGACTCTTGTTCTTCATCTTGTCTTTCTGAGGGGAACAGTCGAATAAATGAATGAATTAGAATTAATGAGAATAATTTTGGGCGAAATCAAAGTGGGGGGAAAAGTGAGTAAAAAAAAAAGGATTTATTTAAACTTACACAGGATCACACAGTCCTTCGTGTTAAATAAAAACAAGAGACATTTCCAGATTTGGATGAACTAGCTCATGCAGGGTTTGAGTCAGAAAATAACTGCTGCCATCATCTGTCTTTCTGTTTCCATGTCAGGACGGGCTGTCACTATAACGCTGTGGATATTCATGTTCCCCACAGGATAGATCCTATTCATTCTGGTGACGTCCGGCCTTCCCCCTCTCACTCCCGTCTGGTTGTAGTTTCCAAACGAAACATGTTGGTCCATAAAAGATACAGTAGGGTCCAAGAATCTGAGCCCACATTCCCATGCTAATGCATTTGTACTGTAACTTAGGTAAAACTTTTAAATGCAGGACTTTTACTTGTAATAGATTACTAGTACGCTAGGGTATTCCTCATGTAATTTAAGTAGAGGGTGTGAGCACTTGGTGACAAACTAAGTGGTGTCAGGTGTTTTGGCTGAAGCTGGAACCGACAGCAGCCATGACGGGACCGATGACACTAAAGACCCTAGGCTGCACCCTAGGTTGCACCCTACGCCGCACCCTAGGTCGCACCCTACGCCCCACCCTAGGTCGCACTCTAGGCCACACCCTAGGTAGTGGCCTCATGTGCACCTCCCCAAAAAATGTAACCATGCATTGGCCTTGCAGACCACAAGAACTGTGTTGGCTTGGTATCACTACATTTCTGGCTTCTTTAAAACTGGCCCGCCCATGGTCCTGGACTATACCACCTACGCCAGAGTGCGCCTCGCTGAGAATCCTAACAGACGCTGATGGACAATGTTCAGATGCCGGTTTGACACAACTTCCTTTAAACATGCAGCGGGACTCAGGTCTGGCTGTCAGCCTACAAACGAGGCTAAACCCAAGCTTGACCCTGCACCACATCCCGGAGAAACAACCAGTTAACACCTCGGCAGCTCTACCGAAGCCTCTGATCCGCGATAACGTGACACGATCTGACAGACGCACAAAGGCTGGAGCTGCGACCTCCTGTTTTAGAATTAGCGTCTGCACCCGGCTGCTACTTTCTTTTGTATTGATGTCTCTCGCTCTTTGATGCTCGGTAAACCTGCTACGAGGTGAATCTCCTCTGCTGAAGGAGATTTATAGAAACATTTAACTCGACTTGTCTCCGCATCCTCCGCAGAGATTTTTCCTTTGATATGGTAAACGTGTGATATGACTTTGGCTCACCTTGTCCCAACGGGGAGCCGCCGAATTGGGGGGGGGGGGGGTCCCCTTACCTTGAGTTCGTCTGCGTCGTAGAAGCTGACTTGCACGGACGGGACCATCCAGGACCGGAAGAGGGAACTCAGGATGCGATTGGCTACTGTGTCGGTGATGAAATGGAAGTGAAGAGGATTTCGCCTGGGGAAACGGAGACAGGGAGACAGGTCAAGGTCGAGAGGCTCCGGACAATAAAATGTACCTGGTTGGCAGCTTTGTGCCTTTGGGGGCAGGTATAGGCTTTTACCCTCTTAACTAGCACCAGCACGGCTCCGCCCATGGAGCCAATACCACCTTAACCTTAACCTCTGACCACATTTACTCTTGGGGGGTCTTTGTTGTTTCCTCTGCTTTAAGGTGATTTTGGTGACATTCTGTATTTTTTTCTCTTGTTAACATGTCAAAGACCGAACCAACAATGAATGACTACAACTAACACGCACCGTTTGTGTTAAAATCTGATTCATCGATGTTCCGTTATTCCCGGAAATGATTAAAACACATCGGTGACTCACACACGTTCCTAAATCATCCTGAACACACACACAATGTAGTTTATTTCGACACTCACAAATCTGGTCCATTCACAAAAAGAAAGAATGAACCGGCGAGAGCAGCAACAGCAAAAGGCCCAGAACACAACGGAGGACGACTCACTGTGTTTGTCTAGGTAACGACAATGGACGACATGGTTGGGGCGGGGGGGTGTCTACTGGTAAACTGCTTACGAGTGACGTAGTACGTGCATGTGGATATGAACTTAGAACAACACAGAACTGAACCGAATGGATCGGACCTGATGTCACGTCACTCGGTCCAACTATTCCAGACCTTAGATAAGTGTAACGGCCCCACGGAGGAAGAGGAGGATCCCGAGCAACCTCTGCTCTGATAAACAAACAAACAGAAATATGGCTGGTACACGACAACGCCGACGTCATTCAATTCAATTAAAATGTCCAAAGACCGGAGAGGAATGATGCAGGACAGAGAGAGTTCAGGGTCTTTCTTGAATTCAGCTGCGACACTTAAAAAAAAAATCTTTAAAGGGTCATCTTTTCATTTTCAAAATCGTTTCTATCCCAATTTTCTCTCTGGTCTGACTCAACAATTCAAGGACTTTCAAGGCCCGTACAAATCCGGGCTAGAGTCGTAGGATTAAAAGAAAAGAGAGGACGAATACATGGAAAGAGACTCACCTGTGAAAGAGGACGGACTTGACCAGCGTGACCACGTCTCTGCTGGCGTTGTGACCGGCACAAACGCAGGCTACATGGATCAGCTGCAGGGAAGAGGACAAAGAGTCAGAGCTCAGCGTTTTACCCAGAGGCAGCCGGGAGTCCGTTCACTCTAAACGCTTCCATTCTGGAGATACGAGCCCCCACACACACACACACACACACACACACACACTCCCCCCACACATAATCCAGGACATTCACTCGCGCCCTCTGATGTGAAATTTCATATTTAGCTCCTCAAACACTTATGATCTCATGTCACTCGCTCTTTCAGTAGCAGAAGTCTTTGAAAAGTTGGAGCTCAAAGGCTGGAGACCACATCAAAGCGCCGGTGCCTTCCCCCCGATTCCGGGCGCCGACCGCGGCTCCTTTCATCCGTCGATCGGCGCGACGCCGCGACGAGACGCGCCGATTAAAACCCTGCGGAGATCGTAACAACACGCGGCCTCACGCTGTCGTATCAGGCTGGCAGGGACGCCGCTTTATTAGGGACGCCTGTCCACTGACAGGATGCCTAGAACGTTGAGTTTCCGTCATAGAGGTTTTCACTCAGCTCTACGTTTCAGCCCTGAGGCCATTTTATTCAGGGGGGTTTCCAACATTCTCACCCCCCCCATGTCAGTAAAAAGGGGGAAAAGAAAATGAGAATCCTCTGAATATAATGGGATCTTTAAACCATAACCTGATATTTTACTACATTACTGAACCCCACGACCCTGTGAAAGTAGTTGTTGCGGCAGAGCAGCCACGTCAGCCGAGTTGACCTTTGACCCGCAGGACGAGCAGCGGCATCAACAGGTTGAGCTACGGCGGAGCCAAAAGGTCGAGCTACGGCGGCATCAACAGGTCGAGCTACGGCGGCGCCAACAGGTCGAGCTACGGCGGCACCAACAGGTCGAGCTACGGCGGCACCAACAGGTCGAGCTACGGCGGCACCAACAGGTCGAGCTACGGCGGCTGCCGCCCTGAACATACAGGTCAAACCTCGGGCCCGTTGTGTTTTTTTAAGTTTTCTGCACTCAGATGTTTAAGGGTTAACCGTGTGCGTGATGCGTTCACAGTCCTGACCTCACACTTCTGGACGGTGGGCGAGCGGGGACACTCCGTGTGGTTGTTGCTCCTCTCCTCCGCCGTGTTGTCAGCGTCCTCCGGCCCCGTGTCCGCCGACACCCCCCACGGCTGGTTGCCGTAGTTGCCGTCCGGCTGCTGGGCGGCGGTGCCCTGCGACTGGCTGAGCTGCAGCCGGATCTGCCGGTTCTCTTCCTCCATCTCCCGGACCCGCGACTCCAGGACGGCCCGCTCCGGGACCTGGGCCGCCGGAGTGCCGGCCAGGCAGGGGGCCAGGAGAAGGGAGCGGCCATCTGGGGGGGGGGGTATAATCATGAAATGCATTCAAAGAACTGGAAATATGGTTAGAGACAACGTGGACATTTAACATTAGATTTTCAGGACATGGAGAAGGCTCCTGGCTCCTGCTGTTCAGAGCCCGAGCTCGAGGGTGTAAAGTGAACCCTGGGGTTCGAATCATCACTTCGCCGACACAGTGCTGACATCACAGGCAGCGCCGCCACATCAGGAATATGTGAGCGACATGTTCTCCGACGTCTCGCACCCGAAAATTGGCTCATCACACTTCCTCTCCTCCTCCTCTCTAAACCTCCCTCCCTCCTTTCTGACAGACTGGGGTGTGAATATTCCCACAATGCATCAGGGCGGGCGCTTGTGGGGCTTTGCGACTAAAGACAGTAAACAAATGAGCACCAGGAGAGATGAATATACTCTGAATAAATCTGAGTTTGATTTAAAATTGATTAAAGCTGAATTCAGTTGTGGAGGATTTTAAGCTCAGACCGGGCTCCTTGAAGCCATGTTAGAAATATCAAAGGTCGCCGGAGAGAGACGTGAAACGAAACAAGAAATGGCTACTATCAAGGAACCTTTCAGGAAACCTGGAACCTTTGCCTGCGTAGGTCCCTTCTCCCTGGGGGGTAGAACCTTGCTATGGTTGAGAGCTGCTGGGGAGGAGTTTTGCTGTGATCACTGTCAGCTAACTGGTCAAAGACAAAATTTAAAGTTACCACAGCGAGAATTTAATTTTCTTATGACTTCTTCTGCCTTTTAAACTGAGAGGAGCCGGAGATGTTCTCTGAGGAGGCCGGAAAGTCTTAAATAGCTCATTTTTTAGCTCTTAAATTAGTGAGTCGTGCACAGAGAAGAACACAACATAGCAATAAACAGTGTTGTTTACATCTTAAGTAACATTAAAGGGAAAAATCTCAAGAACAATTACAGCACGTTTCTGTACAGACAATGTTAACAAAACTGCACCGAATCCAAGTGGCTCACTCAGAATAAACCGTCCTGGTCCGACGGGTATTTTGATTTATTTGTTTTATGTAATCGTGGATAATTCCTTCAAGAACTGCAGTCTCACGGAAAGTGAACAGAAAGAGCAGAACCAGAGAACCTGTGATCAGCTGGTGAATAAAAAACCTCTCAACCAAAAAAAAAATAAAGTCAGCTCTCTCCATCATTGATCTATTTCACAAATATTTGTGATTCTTCTAAAGCGGTGGAAGAAGGAACAGGAAGTTCTGGAGTTTCGTTACGGATTGAGTTCCTGGTTGTGTTGGTTCTGATTAGCCATATTCCAGGGTTGAAAAAAATAACATTTACATTTTACGATTGTTAGTTTCCAGCCATGCCCCCCCACCCTGCCACCCCCCAGGAGCAGAGCAGTCATCTGTCGGATTGTTCACTCCTCATTTCACCAGACTCTGTTCGGCAGCTCGCTGATGGAAAAGCTAAAAGCAGAGAGAGGATTCAGACGCTGGGGTTTTTTTATTCATGTTTTCACTCACCAGCAGCTTAATGCATCTCTTTTCTCTGTGTCGGCCACACACACACACACACACACACGGACATGCACGGACACGCACGGACACACACACACACACACACACACAAACACACACACACACATAGAAAAGGATATTTCTGATGATTTTCCATATTTTTATTCTCCTTTGAAAAGACCAAACCAACACTGAGCGTTTCCGACTAACAAGTTTTCTGAATCAAAGCCTGATCCATCTCTGTTTTCTCTCTCTCTCTCTCTTCATCACTCCGTCTTCTCTTCCTCTTCACTCCCTGTCTCTTACCCCCCCCGATCCTGCAGCTGGCCCACGGCTGAAGCAAGGCATGCTGGGAATATCCACACCCTCATGTGTGGCCGAGTGGAAGGAGACAACGGCAACAAGGAAGGAAGGAAGGAAGGAAGGAGAGAAGGAAGCTCCTTTAAAATATGACATCTCATATATTTTTTATTTATTTAGTTGTGATTTTTCTGCAGCATTTGTTTACATTAAGGGACACTGTGTATTATAGTCTTGTAGTTGTATAGTCTGTGTTTTTATGTATATAGTGTTGTATAGTGAGTGATGGGGGAAATATTCAGATCCTTTACTTCTGTAAAAAGCAGCCCTCTGTTAAATGGCTGCAGAACAAATAAAGCTTCATTCAGTGAAAGTTTCATCTATGCAGGAATAATCTGTCAGATTGAAATTGTTTCGCATTATACCGTGAGATTCTTGTCAGAGATGCGTAACTAGCTTTATTTTAGACCAGTTCATGGACTGTTTGGTGGTTTGGTTTAATGCAGTGCATCATATTTTATCCACTCATTGTAGGTTGTTAACATTTTTAGTCTGAAAAGTGGCTCAGATAAATGTAGAAATGTTGAGGAGCAGAAATATAAAGCAGCATGTTAAAATACTTGAGGAATACTTTGTTACTTTGTACCGCTGTGCATCGTGTATACATTGTTGTATGTTGTAGATTATGCCGTGCTTTTGTATTTTTTAGATTCCGAATTATTCCGCTCAGGTTATAAACCTTTTAAAACCTGCTTTAATCCCGTCAACAAGCAAACACCTGAATTTGGGCAGAAGGACGAGATGGAGGAAGACGGAGCAAGACGGAGGAAGATGGAACGGCGAGGACAGAGAGTTGCAAGAGTCTGATCTGGAGTAAGTCAGTCAGACAACGCTGGTTATTTCTGAGCCAGGCGCAGCGGCCAGTCAGCTTTGGCAGGTTATTTATCATCCAGTCGGGTCACGGCCGGATGACGTTCGAGGACAATTCTGCTTCCTAATGGACACAGACAATAGGTATGTTCCAGTCCATCTAATTTCATGTCCTTTTTTTCAATATGCGCATTAAAAAACTTGAGCAGAAATTCCAGGAACTTGTAATATGACTTAAATGGTTAAACTAAAGGGAGTTTTCTGTGTTTGCAGTAACATCTGCTTCTCCGGATGAAACGTCGCTTTGTGTTCCTTCTGTTTTACCAAAGCAACGTTGTCACTTCGGCTCGTACCGTTAAAGCTACTGTCGACCCATTTGAGACCAAAAAGGAACTTTCAATCTCAATTTGAATGTTAGTAAAATCCTCCCAGGTACATGATTAAAATCTTACATAATTAAATTTCATGTCAGCTTTAGTTTCATGTTTGCGTATCTGATATGTCAGATTTGATTAAAGACTCTTGCTAAACTGGAAAAAAAAATCTGACAAAGAAACTTATGAAACGAGGTTAAATTAATAGTTTTATAGTAACTAAGTTCACTTTGAGCTGAAGCTGCTGTGCATGTGACTCTCTGCCTGCCTGTGTGTGTTTCTGTGTTTGTGTGTGCTTTATAAAAGCTCTTCCAGGAAACAGCATCAAAGCGCCGTGGCAGAGAAATTCTCCGAACCGACCTTGGCTGTCGCGATGCGAACATAAGCGCCGGCCGCGGCGACTCTCCGGGACGTCAAGAGTAAAATTCAAAAAAGAAACGGAACAGAAAATGGGCTCCATGTGTTTAAAAAGTTAACTTAATACTCGGATCGAAGGGAAACGGGGCTGAGTTGCAGAAAATGGCTGATAATTGATGTTTTTCTGTTCCCCGCTGGTCGGATTCCTGTGACTCTGTTAACCCAAACCACAACTCCGGTCTTTTATTATAAATCGCTCTCTGACTTTTAAGAGCCGTTCTCCATGAAAATTACACAGCGAGCTTTCTCAAATGGTAACGGATAATGAGAAAAGTTGGGCAGAGCTGGGATCTGCCCGAGGCAGCGTCTGTCCGACTCCGCCCGCACTCACTCTCCAGGTTTCCGGCGAGCAGGTAGAGCCAGGTGAGCAGGACGATGGCCGTCAGGGACGCCGCCAGCAGCTTCAGGCGTCCGCGACACAGCAGGTTCATGGTGGGACGGCGGGGCGCCGAGGGGGCTCTGAGGGTCGGGGGTCGAGGGTTAGGGGGTTCAGGTAGGACTCAGACCCTCGTCAGGTCCCTGCAGCATCGTTTCATCTGAGGAGGGGAGAGAGAGACCGTGAAGTTTAGATTCTCAAATCACCAGGCTGGAAAAAGAAATAAAAATTCTCCATCCGGACCAGAAAAAGTGTTTTTACACAAAACAACGTGAACTTTCTTGTAATTCTTATACATTCGACTGCAGCGGTTCTGGGCCGGCTACAGAAGTGGAGCACGAGTCCGTGATGGGTTGACTGAAAGCATGTGGGTCGGCGGTCTTCACCGGACCCCGGTCTGGAACCGGATCCGTGGCGAGACAAAACCTTCCTGGGGCCAGTGTGCGGATAAAAACCGAGACTGAAAGCCGCCATCAGGCCGTAAACGGCGAAGGTGCACGTCAGCATCAGAGTCCGGCTGAGGCCAATTGGAACGGTCCTGGTTTCTGAAGGAACCCGCTCGATGGTCAAAGATCTGAAAGAAAACCAACTTCTCTGCAGGAGTCAGTTCAATCTCTGCGGCGCCTTGGTCTTGTTTGTCCACATGATAAAATAACGATGCCCGCAGACGGAACAACAGGCATCGCCATGGTGGCGGGACAGTCGGCTTTAATAACGACGCACAGCCGCAGGTTTAAACGTCCGAGTCGTGTCACCGGACGGACGAAGGGTTTCGGTCTAACTAGGCTGAACTGAAAGGAGGGAACCATAAAAAAAGGTCACAAGTAAATAAAAAGTAAATAAAGGTCACATTTTCCATCATGCAAACATAAAAAAAAACCCTTGAAAGGAGAAACACTCCTGAACAAGCTTCACCTGCCCCCCCCCAACCCTGCCCCCCTTTGTGCCGAGCCCGATTACAGCTGGAGGTCTGCCTTTGTTTCACCAAGTGGTTCTTTAATCTCGCTTTAATTAGACGGAAGCCCGGAGGAGTCAAGGCCCAAAGACGCCGACGACAGGGAAACGGCGGCAGCGGGTTTATGGCGAGGAGACAAACTTCAGGCCGTTGTTGTTTTGTTCTGTTGGATAAATCCACAACTGGCACTGGATAAGGGAACAAAACCCGGAGAAACGTTCAGGATTAATGCTGGATTGAAAACACATCACCCCCCCCCCCACCCCAAGCACCTGGAGTCACAGTCCTCACCACAAATCTACCAAACAGGGATTTAATATTTCATACATTCATGAATATCATACATCATACACATTGTTTTGATTTGTACATTTTACGAGCAAAATTTTCACACGTTCATTTTAGTAAGAATAAAGTAAACTGATAGTATTTCATTAGATTTTATGCTGATTTGTTTTGACCAATCGATTCGCTGGACAGGTCACGTCTGAAATATTGGGATTTTTTCATTTTTTCAGATTTAAAGTTGGTTCTTGACCCTAGATACAGAAGCTAATTAAGAAAAAAAAAACCTCTAACCTCAACACAAGGTCCATTTATAGTAGCTGCTTTCAACCATATCGCATGGTCTTTGTCGACAGTTTACCCAGTTGTCATGGAAACGCCTTCACTGAAATTCCTGTCTTTCTGAGGACCGTGAGGACGCTGCGTCCCCGACGACTTAAAAGCAGAGAGTGAAAGTTCATCCTTGGTCAGCGACGGACTTTCGTGACAACTAAATAAACCCCTTCTGCGGAGGAAGACTGTTTTTACAATCAAAACCAAAAATCGTGAAAAACAAACGTACATTTTTTAGTAATTAAAAACAAAAAAAACTTTAGATGTTCAGAGCTAAGTAAAATGGCTTTAATTATAGCGAAAACAGAGACAGAAGGCAGTCTTTTGAGTTTAGTTAGTTGTTAGTTTTTCTTGAATTGTTTCCTGCTCAATTCAAACTAAAGTGAATGTTTATTTATTACATTATTACATTGTCGCAAACTTATTAAATCAGGTATGTTGAACTGTTCGTGTTCCGCTCTCCCCACAGGAAAAATGTACCAGCTGAGCTCTACATCTGCAGCATCTTGTTTTAATTCACACCAGATTATTCGGCTCTTTTGGGCCGTTAGGACTCGCAGACTAAAAGACAGAGACGGACTAAAGGGACATGATGTCCCCACTGCCGATGACTGCGACGTTTTCCAACGATCGGCCTCGTGTGCCAGAGAAACACTGGATAAACCTTTGGTGTGTCTTATTTTTTTTAAGAGCGGTTTGGAGGACATGTCAAACTGATGGAAAACAGCGGCACCAGAAAGAGACAAAACACCAGCGACCTCCGGAGTTTAAATAAGACCTCTCCAAACAGTCGGGGGGGGGGTGGCTTTCTGTCTCCGTGGCTTAAAAAAGAGAAACACTTCTAGAAAAAATACCGAGCACGTCGGAGCTCTTGACTTAAGAGCTCCACCTGAACCGAGCTTTAAGAAACAAACGCGTTTCTAATGTGAGAGCAAACGTGAGTGTGGATCTTCTTCACGATGAACCGTGGCGCCGTGTCCACGGGTCCTGATCCGCATGTCTCCGTCAGGACTCCCCGCCATCGTAGACCCCTTTTCCCTTGTTTACACGCAAGAAAAAAAATACCACACAACATTCTCGAACGTCACCTCCAACAGCCCTTCCAGAAACGTCTCTGAGCAATGAGGAAAGAAAACACCAACCTCAGGTCTTCCTCCTTTTCACCATCAACATCAATAGGTGATGTTGCTGGGCGGAGAAAACCGCCATCACGTTTGAAATCTGTTCACGGTCGTCAAAGGATGAACCTCGACCTCCCTCCGCCTCCACCATGAATCTCCCCACTCGAGTTTCACCGAAAGTTTTATGTGGAATGCAGCTCTTTGAAAGCGGCGGTGGTTCAAGTGGAACTGACACGTCCTTGATCCCGGTCGTGTCCTTCAAGCGTTTCCGTTGTCGCACTGGAAAAACGGCCTCCACCTTTTATGTGACCGATTTCCTCCTTTAAGATTCCTGAATGATGGCGGAAATGTGAGAGATCTACACTCAGTGGTCAGTTTATTAGGAACACATTCCAAAAACCCATGTGTGATTAATCCCCCTTCATGACGGTTCTGATGTTCAGTTCTTTATTGAACCGGTTCTACAAAGGTATTGGTTCAAGTTAGCAAAACCTAAATTCTCTAGGTTTTTTATTTCCAGGCTTGTAGACACGTTCCATGACGACATGACTTGATGAGACCCGCCAAGAGTTTGCTCAACTAATCAAAAAAGGTTTTATAAAATTTTTTTAAAAACTTTCAATAGCATATTATCAGACTTCCCAGCAAAGAGACCCCTCTGTTTTGTAGTGCAGATAAAATATTCGTTTTCCAACGCAGCGTTTCTTTAATACATGTTAAACTGAGTCGTGTTTGTTTTTCTCCCAGAATAACAAGAGCAGTGACGACCGCGAGGAAACTATTCACTCAGACCAAGCTGGGTTTACGCACATTTTCAAGTTGAACTGGCTGGAAATGATTTGCAGTGAAAAGCTTCGACCGTCTTTAAAATCACACTTATGGAGCCAAATAGGTGAGTCACTGTGTAAATGACTGGCAGGTCTTTTGATACAGCAACCACCAGTTAATTCCAGCTACGTTTTCTAGGTTCCCAGTAGTGGCTCTGGGAGAAGAAACAGGCTGATCTTTCCAACAATGAGCAGCCGAGACACTGGTGATATTTCTCATCCAGATCGTTACGTAAATTTACCACAAGGTCAAGTGTTAAAAATATAGATCAGGCCTGAAATGCATTAAAACCTTTGACCTTTTTGTGACTTTCAAGACACATTGTTAAACTTTGTCATCAAGGCTCCATAAAAGGGGGAATGAAAACAACAGCACAACAACTTTATGTACGACTACAACCCTACGTACTGTCGTTCAGTATCAAAAACCCTCCAATCATCTAATCATGAGTGTAGATCAAACCGTGCAGAAATCCGCCAACGCTCCACCAGACGCTGAATCTATCCGGGTACGGAGATGATTTATGAGTTAATTAGCGACGCTGATGTATGCACTGTACGCTGTTAAGAGCAACCAACAGTGCTGAGAGGGGGAAAGAAAGGAGACGAGAGGAGGGATGGAGGGGCAGAAAGGGGGAGGATGAAGATAAGGGAGGGGAGGAGGAGGAGGAGAGGAGATAAAGAAATGGAAGTAATCTGGAAATAAGAAGTAAGGGAAAGATATATAAGGAGGAAGGGGAAGAGGATGAAGGAAATAATGAAGGACAATAGAGGAGAGAAAAGAAGAGAGGAGAAAAGAAGGAGGTAAATGAGGTCCAGGTTGAGTTGTGGGCCATGGAGGTGTATTGGCCTTCCAGTGCCCCCCCTCATAAATCCAGCCAGGACACAGAAGTGAGGGGCAGCGCCACTAAAGAGGAATTTTAACAGGCGGCTTTTGTTGATTCTGCAGGAGCCGAGCAGAACGTTGAAACCTCTGGATAAAAGGCTCAGCTGGCGAGGCGAGGAGGAGGAGGTGCTGGAGGTCCGCGGCAGACAGCGGCCTCCTCGGGTCGCTTAATCAGAGCCTAGAGGGTCGGTCCTGGAGGGTCGGTCCTGGAGGGACGGCCCTGGAGGGACGGCCCTGGAGGGACGGCGGGGGCAACAAACAACTTGGCGTAATGGACGTGACCTTAAGTGTAACCCAGCGGGAGCAGAAAGTGAACACTCGGCTCGTTTTCTGAATCTTCTCCTTAGACTTATTTGCCGACACTGGAATCATCATCTGTTCGGTTCTGCCAAAAACTGATCAGAGCTAAAGTTTCAGAAATTACACTGTGGTTCTATAATCCACAGAGACCTGAGAACATGTTGGTGTGTAAACATTTGCCCCGGTCGAGTTTAGAAAAGCCAGGAGATCATCAGACCAATCAGGATTCATCCTCTAGGGACCATGAAAGTCTGTAGAAAATTCTGTCCTAGCCTATTTTGCCTATGCCGGGCCTTGACCTGGTCCAGACCTCTAGATGATCTGGGGCGGGTTCGCTCTGTGCCCCCACAGAGTCCAGACCTTGCAGATGGTCTGGGACTGGTCCACTTAATGGCCCTACGGAGTCCAGACCTCTTAGATAGTCCAGGACTGATCTGCATTCTGTCCCTACAGATTCCAGATCTCTTATATAGTCTCGGACCAGGTCCACTCTATGTCCCCACAGAGTCCAAACCAAACACGAAGAAGAAAAATTTGTTTTTTATGCTGCACATGTATTTGAACAAGCTCCAAAAAAACCTGCAGGTCTTCTACAATTCTGCTCTTTTAAATCAGACCTAGTAACTTTTCTGTTTACCTGCATTTTACATATTTTAACTATTTATTAACATCTTGTACTGACCTGCAGCTGCACTGTAGTTTTTTATTCTACTATTTAATCTGTCTTGTTCTATTTAAGCCGACTTTTATGTATTTTTCATTCTTTGTTAAAATATCTTTTCTCAATGCTTTTATGTTTTATGTAGGGCACTTTAAAAGCGCCCTGTTTTGCTGGTGGCCCTGGGCAAAAGGTCGGGGGATCACGACAGTCGGTCGGGTTCTTCCTCCGGAGACCAACAGGAAATGTCAGATTTCCATTGTGTTCTCCAGGTGGTTTTTCCATCGTCCAGGATGTTTTAATGACCTTGCCTCACCGTGTCCTCTTCTTCTGCTGCTGTGCAATATTAGCCCCACCTAGCAGGTAACCGGGGTCATCTGAGGATGAGCCCAGAGCCCAGAATTAGCTTCAGCGGACGGAGAGCGAAGAACAAAAAAAAACCCCTGATGGCTCCTGGGTTGTAGCTCAGAGTGCGTCCTCTCAGTGAATCCTGTCGGTCGATCGGGGGGGGGCGTATGATAATGCAATTAAGAGCTGAAAGCAGCACTTCGGACGGGGGCCACGTCCCTGTTCAAACTGAAGGGCTTTCTAGCGGCGAGCTAATCACAGAGGGGATATTCCTGATTAAGGGAATAATCAGCAGGCGCTTCCTGCATTAGAGGACAGAGATAAGAGCGAGGACGGGTAATCAACTCCACTCAGTCTGCTGACCTCACTGACCCCCCCACCACCACCACACTAAGACCTGGAGAACACTTGCTCCTCCTCTTAGGCATCTACTTGATGTTCAAATACACTTGAGAATTACAGAGAAATACACTTGTGTGTTTATGAGAACACACACTGCTGCCGTTTTGCACAGAAGTTGCATCAAATAACAAAGATCAGTTGTTTCAACTATATTCACACAGACGCGACACAACCGCCGCCATCACACGCTGTGTTTACATACAGTAATCTAATTATCCCTCTCAGCTTCCGATCAGTTGAAATCAGCTGTTTTCATGCCTGGCGGGAGGATGTTGAGCAGCAGGTTTTTTTTCTGTTTTAACGCCATTCGTTCCACACACGGACAGAAACAATTCAACTTCCCTCTCCAGGAACCTGCAGGTCTCCCGAGGACGCCGCAGTCCGTTCACGGAAAGACTGGTTCACGCCGGCGCCTCCAGGTCCCTGCAGTGACTCGTGGACCAGCCCCAGATCCACTCAGCCTCAGCCAGACGGTGGATTTGACCACTACACTTTTCCCTCAGAATTTTTCTTCTGAAAAGCTGAAACTCGCTGTGAGTTTTCGGTAAAACTTAAGCATCAAAACAGAGCCATTATAATTAAGTTAGCATGAGGCTTGTCACCAAAGCCTCATGGGGGCTGAAGTCTTAAGTCCATGCATTACATTCCATTTCGGTAGCAGGTTCATCTTCTGGAGAGCAGGAGATTTATCCAGGCCCCTTCTGAACCTGACCAACTGACAATCTCAGGTATTTTATATCATCCTGTGCCTGATCAGTAATAATAAGGATGATAACAACAACAACAACAACAGGATATCGTTCTATCTCAAAATATGGACATAAAACTCGAGCATCCAGTCTCGGATTCAAGGCGCTTTCTGACTTTGATTGACCAAAGTTGGACTGGACGAGTCCTTCAAACTGGACTTAGTGCTTCAAATTTCGCTGCCGATGTGTGAAATATGTTTTAACACCTGTGGTAGCGCCGACTTTCTTCTGGAACTCTGTCCGAAGCTGTGCTCAGACTTGGGTCAGGTGGTCGGTCATCCTGAAAGGTTTCTGTGCTCGGTTGTAAATGCACGTTAAATCAGCGAGTGCATGATTGTTAAGGGATCGGTAAAACCAGACGTTAGCGTCAGAGTGATGACAGATCAAACCCATCAACCATCAGCTATTACACTCCACCGTCATCATGAGCCCTGAGCCAATCAGGACACAGATTTGATGGACCAGGACTAAGTGCTTGATCCAGACCATCCCAGACTTTTAACTTCAGGACCCTTCTCGTCTCTCATCAGTTCTGGGGGGGGGGTCTTCAGTATCTGTGTATGGTCGGTGGAAAACTTGCTGCCCCCCCCAGCATCACTATTTATCATGTTTCAGCACCTTCCTACCCTATATTTCCCTCCTCACCCCCACAGCTTCAGGACTCTGCTCATCTCGACGTCCCATTGCTGCCCCCCCACCCCAACTGACATCAGAAATTAAATGAGCAAACACAGATACTAGAAACTTCCATAATGAATTCTGTTGGGTTTTAATTACAATTATTTCGAAATAATTCATGCTGAATACAAATTTTTTCAAGGCTACAAGTTGATCATACTGTTGACAGATAATATGACTAAAACCTGATGCCTGATGAAACAGTGTTGATGCAGATATACTACACATACATGTTAAGCACCAGCTGGCTAACGCTCAAATGCTAAGATACCAGTGACAAGACAAAGTAAGCGCTGAGTTTTTTAAATATTTTCTATTTTTCATATCTCACTGTGAACAATAAAAAAACTTCCTCTTAAACACTTTGATGTTTTATGCTGTTTTGCCATAAAAGTGCCTGCAAAAGAAACTTGTCAAAGTAAAATAAAGAAGAGGATCAGGAAACATTTGAATTTGAAACCAGTGTTTCCAAGATCAAGAATAAAGTGTCAGGCTCAAAATCATGATACGAGTCTTGAGTTGGGTCCTGTTGTTTTAAACACGACCTTCAGACCTTCATTATTCCAGTTCTGTGCATTGATGTTACACCTTATATATGTTATTATAAATATATTATTAAAAATAGGAATATAAAATGTAAAATACATGAAAACCTCCATAGAATTTTTTTTTTTTTTGTGTGTGTGGGGGGGGGGGTCAGCTGTGAACCAGCAGCTCGTTTTTAGCCTCGCTAGCTACATGGTTCAATATGGTGATGCTGGTCCAGATTGACATACTGAAATATGGAGGATTTGCCTCAACACTTTGCACAGAAATTCATGGTCCCCCAATGATGAGCCCCCCCCAGCTTCAATGACCCTCTCACTTTTTTTAAACATGAGGTTGACACATTGGATTTTAGGGAAATCTGGACTGTGAACTGTTGGGTTGGCTGACGTTAAATTATTCTCAGGCTTTCGTGGTCCCCAGAGGATGTTAGCAATGCTAACGTGCTAAATAAAGGTGGTGAACATCATACCCACTAGACATTAGTGTACTAGCATTTTCATTGTGAGCACGTTAGCAAGCCGGCGTTAGTGTTAATCTCAAGGTTACAACCAAGTTTCGGAGAGCTGCTAGCGGCTCTAGACTGTTTCCTGTTTCTCTGCCCCCCCAGATTAATCCTCCTGCAGTAGAGACCATTCCTAGTGTGTCTCATCGCACAGATTCACTAGTCAGATCTCAAAACCTCACTCATCCGCCACTCTCGCCGTCGGACATTTCCTCCCCGTCCTCCCTCGCGTTTCCCGTTCCGACGGAGGCTTCCTGTAATAACCCCCCCCCCCCGTCTGATTTTAATTTGATTTCTCCGGGTCAGACACGCGCTGGACTTAATCTGCTGTACCGTGGGCGCGCCGGCCTGCTCCGCCAGGTCGAGTGCGTCTTCTTTGTGATTTATCGGAGCGAGGTGGGATTACTGGGGCCAGTTACCAGGGACGACCTTTTTCATTTCATTTCCCTGCAGCCCCCACGGATACAGGGAGGAAGTCATGATCATACGCTGCCCCCCCCTCGCTCTCAGATGAACCAGGCCAGATTTCTCTTTTTACACTTTACGAAACAAACAGGTCTTTACATCATCAGTTTTCCTGTCGTCGGACTGTGATTGTGCAAGTTCACGTTCTATATAAGACATAATGTCTGTTCAGTCTCAAACAGGCCCCGATGACGGACGGCGACACCTGTCGCATCATGTGTTTTTATCCAAACCCACTCATGAGCATCATTCATGTAAAAAACCCTGGGACTGTGGAATAATCCCCCAGATCTTATATGTAATGTTAATTCTGAGGCCACTTTAAGAGGCTTATGAAAAGCAGCATGTAACCTGAGTTAATCATGTTGTTGTTGCTGCTGCTTTCCCTGCATCGCATCACTGCTCCACAAGGTTCGCCATTATTCATTCATAGAAATATCTCACCCTTCTTCTACAGACCTGGATTTTTATGTAATTCAAATCATTTGTTTTGGTAAATTTCATGTATTTGTTTCTGTTATATGAATATGTGTATATTCTGTCGTGTGCTTCATAAAGAAACATAAAAAGACGTAACAATGCCAGAGGTCGCGCCAACGCTGCACCAGAACAGTTCAGTGCATCGAGCACGTGCGAGGACATCTAAGAAGTTCATCTATCGTATGTTACGGGGTGGTGGTGGTGGTGGTTGTGGCGGTGGGGGGTGGGGGGTGGGGGGGGGGTGGGGGGCTTGAGATAACTAGAAAAATTCTGCAGTGTCTTGAGCTTCAACTGGAACTGGAACAGGAACCAGGAAGGTCTGTGGACTGACCAGAGTCATGGGGACAATTTTTCCTCAAAGAAATGTTGCTGCTGAGCTTTTTTTTAATGTAATTTTTCCCCCATTCTGTTACATTTTATCAGATCTCAGGGGCAAAACATCTGGACAAACTGAACCGAAGGTGTCTGGTGTGGACAGAGACCACCGGGGGTCCGGAACGGCGTCCTCTGGTCCACAACAACCGCCGGGTCTACGGTGAACTGGAGGACGGCGGGCGGGAAGATGCCTCCTGATAACATCGCACGGGCAAACAAATAAAAAAAGTTAGCAGTCGCACGAGAGATAAAAAAGAAGAAGCAGCTTTGATCAATCAGCCAGACAGAAACGTGACGAGAGGAGAAGCTCAGAACAACAAAGTGGAACAGAGGTGGATTTAATCTGCACTACAGAGGGAGTGTGGCTCTCACACACTCACACACACACACATACACACACAAATGTATAGAAATAGACTATGTTTCTTCCCCTGCTTCCTAAGTCAAACTAACACACTAACGCAGACACCTGCAGAGGCAGGTCAACACTAAACACCTGAAGCAGACAAGCACGACCTCACACAGGTTACACGGCAGCGGGGGCGACCTTTGCCCTCTCGTTCCTACCTGGACACTTCCCGTCCCGCGCTCAGCGTGATCTTAACCGCACGGCTACAGGTCCAGGTTCAGGTTCAGCTGGGCGGAGCCGAAACGAGCCGACCCGCTTTTCCTCCTACTCCTCCTCCTCCTCCTCAGGACTCTCCGGCTCCAAAGCTCAGCTCCGCCGCTCTTTTCTCTCCGTCCGTGGACTTTTGTCCCACTTCTTCAACCTCTGTCGCTGCCTCTTGCCCTCCTTTCCCTCTGCCTCTGCCGCTCCCCTCCCACCACTGCTCCTCCTCCTCCTCCTCCTCCTCCCTTTGCACAAACACTCCATAAATCGCCTCATCTCCAAGGGAACGGCTCTGATTTCAGCCCCCCCCCTGGAAACCAGCTCAGCTCCCGTCAGACAGATGGGAGGAGAAAGGTGGAAAGAGGAGAAACAACAGGGAGAAAGGAGCGGTGTCACCTTACACACTGTCAGGGAGAAAAGAGGAGCTTTGTTGGGTTTTTTTTTTAAAGCTCAGGAATTCAAAAGTCTTTCAGACCAGAAAAAAAGAAGCATTGGGTTAGTCAGTGCAGGAGCCAAGCTGAAGGTCTGATTACGTCTTTTTCAGGGCCTCGTTCTGAATCCACCTGCCACCGTGCAGGAATGTCAGAACCGGACTTCGCCGCCTAGTTTCCTAAGGTTTCCACTAGATATAGGAATTCTTTTTCCCTACTTCTCGCTAAGAATAAAATTGTTTACTGCTGCCCATAAGTGTTGTTTGTTCACGTCACAGACAGGCGGTTCCCAGGGTTCCGGTGCTGGTCCGCTCAGCGTCGGCTACCGGGCCACGAAGACAGATCTTAGATCCCTCGACCCCTGCGTGGACGTAGCAGCAGCTTCCTTGAAAGCAGCGTCTCCAGGGAAACATAAGCAGGAAAACCGAAAACAGCTGTTTTCAGAATCTTATTCTACAGAGGAACTATGGACCCGTGTCGTCGCTCGACGGATCAAACACATCGGCTCGGGCCCCGACCACATCCCCCGTCTGCGGAGCCTCGGCCCCCAACCGGCTCCAGCATAAAAGGGGGTTTAAATCCGACCTCCGACACCCAAGGGCGGAATTTTGCATTGACGCCTTGACGATGGAGACACGAGGACTATTCAGACTCATTCGGAGACGAGGGGCCCGGCGGAGTGCGGGACGCAGCTGATTCTAAAACTTTGGTTAAAATCAGTCCTGTCGCCTACACCACGACTCCTGGTGAATCGTTTCAGCGGTGAGAGCTCAGGTCCGCATGCCCCCCCCCCCCAAAATAAAACCCTGCAGATGATTCCTGTACAAGCGCTAATTCTGTCTTTTTTTCGTGAACATCTTCTTTCGAAATTCATCTCATTTCAACCTTCCAACTGTCGATTGGAGCCTTTTAAACCGGGGTTTAGCCGCTCGGGATTAAAGGCCCACGTCTGGTTTAATTTACTGCCTGAAGAGAGAGACCTGCCCTGGGAGTTAAACCTGAGATCCTTTGGCTCCCGCTCCAGCTGTGACTTGCACGCCTCCCGACCCGGGCGCCCAGGACTTCTGAACAAACGCCCCTGGACTACCTGAAGTCGGCTTGCAGGGAATCTGCACGTAGCTCAGCGTTGGCCCGATGACATTTCATCCCGGTTTCCTTCAATGCTTTTTTTCCATGTTTTACGTTCTGAAATTCATCTGGAGGGAGCGAACACTGTAATTACACGGCGCAGGGACCTGCAGCGTTCGGCGTTTACCGGGTCAAGGAACCAGTCGCAGCACGCCGCGGCTAACGAAGCTCCGCCGACAGATCCTTAAATTACAGAGCTCAGTGGAGGGGAGCAGCGGGGGGGGGGCACCTCCTCTTATCTCCACTCTGGAAACTGCGAACACCCTCTACCTCGAGTCCTATCCTTAGCAGGGGGCAGGGGCGGCACTGGGAACGTCTGTAATCACCTCGCGAAACATAAACAGCCGGTGAGTCCTACCTGGATCCTTGCCTTTTTTTCCAGGGGGGTTATTCCAGGTTATTTTCGTGGGGCCGATAGGAAATAAACCGGATCAGCGATGCGAGTGTCTGGTTGCAGCTCCGGCTGCTTCTTAAGATCTGTCTCTGTTCCATTAGCCTCAGTCGGACGGAGATTCTTTGATCCTTTTCTTTCTGAAGACTTGAAATCTGATTCCGGGGTTTTATGTCCATATTCCAAGATAATTATCTACAGTAAAACTTCAGCACTTTGACATTTTTAAAGAATAAAGCCGATTCTGTTCTTCTCATTGTCAGCAAATCTCATCTTTAGACCCAAACCAACACTTAATATCTCCCAATAACAAGTAATGTGTGTGTTTCAAAGCCTGATGCATCATATAAAAATGGCAGCAACTCAACAGCTAATGTGATATTTTTGTCAAAGCCCTTGAATAAAAGCTGAAAGTCGACACTTCAATCACAACTTGATTCGTTTGTTTCAGATCCACTGTGGTTCATGTACAGAGGCAGAATCAAGAAAACTGGGTCACTGTCCAAATACTTATGAACATAACCATATCTTATTCACTGTTATCAACATTTTGTAACATGACAGACGAATTCATTACCAACATTCCCTCAATATGCTGAATCATCGACGGGTCAACACCACTTTCTCCGACGACTCCAAGAAAAACAACATCTTCTATTTCCTGCCCCCCCCCCGGTGTGAGAGGATCAGGTGACCATCCACCACAAGACTTGACAACTTAACACTGACGCGTTGCTCCTTGTTATGGGGGTCAGAGGTCAGGTTCACAGGGCCCACAGGCTATTACTGCAGGCTGGTAACACATAATCAAGATGGGGAGGGGGGGGCAAAGCTCAGGTTTCCTCGGCACACATGTAGAGTCCAGGGGACTGTGGGTGTGAGGGGTGTCAGTGGACAGGGTAGGCGGGGGGGTCTGGTTTCCCCTTTGCACCTGCTGCACCCCCCCCCCCCCACACCCACTCACCCACTCACCCACTTGACTTCCAGGGAAGTCTGGACCCTTTGGCTAAAAGCGAACGGTCAAGCTTCGGTTTCAGTGCGGAGACGTCAGGACAGCAGACACCGACACGACTGGTCTCAGTTCATACAGCTCAAAATTAAAAAATCAAAATACACAAATAAACTGTTTCCTTACCTTTTAATAGGAAAATGAAAATACAAGAAATCGATTCCGTTTATTTACTGTACCACGTACGGATAAAACCTTGAGGTAAAATACGTGAGTTTCCTGGATTTCGTTGCTCTCGTCTTCGTCACATTGATCAGGTTCACAGCAGGCGTTTCTGATCAAGGGTGAGACTAAGTATATCAACCCAGTTCTAACCTAGACCTAAACGAGACCCTCATGAGCAGGAAGACCAGAAAAAAGGCCCCAATTCGTAGGAGTCTAAACTCAAATTGATCACAACCGAGACAGAAACACAAGTCGCACACGCACTCGTCTGCACAAGTCCGACAAGTAATCTTCCGTTTATTTTAACCAGGCAGCCCCGTCACGATCAACGGGAATGATGAGGGAAAAAAAGGAAAGACGCAAAAATAGCGCCAGAAGTGACGAAAAATTAAGAGAGAAAGAAATAAAAGGAAGAGGATCAGTGTCTGACGGCGCTGCAGAGGATCTCTGTCCTCGCTCGGCGTAAACAGGCGCTGCCCTCTGGCTGCGAGCTGCCGCCCACACGACTGTATAAATAATACGACGCTGGGGCGGCGGTTCACACACACACACACACACACACACACACTCACACTCACTCTCGGCGCCGGTTGCCCACACACCGGAGACTCATACACACCGATTACGCTTCAGGACACCGGAGGGGGGTCAGAGGTTTTTCTGCCGAGATCCCGTCACAAGCGATCGGCTGTTGTTCACCTCGCCTCCTGGTTCCGAGCATAACCAACGGCGGGCGTAGCGTCCCGTACCATGACACGTCTGTGGGGGCCGTGGATCGATACTCGTGACTCAACCGCTGCTCGGCCTGGGATTTATTTTTATGCCTTCAAAAAAAGATAAATAAATAAAAATCTAGGTTCTTGCAGAAACGAACTCTCCTCCTCCTCCAAAGACAGCGTGAGCCCTGAAGAGGAGAGAGGAGTTCACAGTGGAGTAAATAAACGCCGGACTGTCCGTATATACTGCAGCTTCCTGTCCGAAACGTCTGGCCCCTTATTAAAATCCAGGGCTCCGACTAAAACACCAGGCGCTGGAAGCTAATTTTGCACTAACGTGGAGGTTTTCCCTCTTGAAACCTTTTCCTAAATGAACATTTTTAATGCATTACATTTGTGATTCATGCAGTTTAAAGGCAGGAAAAGCTTTTAGCTTTATTATGCTCTTATGCACAAGCTTGTTTACTTTAGATCCCTGAGCGTCCGGGCACATGTGAGGGACCATGTTCGCTGTACTTGTCTTAAATTGAAAAGAAATAAAATAAATGGATAAATGGAAAAAAAAATCTTTTGATAAACTCTGTCACATGCGTTTCACCGAGGATTAAAATCTGTGCTGTGGAGCGAAATGCAACAGTTACTAAATAGTTAAAGGCACCAGATGGCGTTTGGGGTCACCAACTGGCTTGTGTGGGGCCCAGCAGAGTCGGGGACTGAATTCAGGAACAGTATCAGGACCAAGTGTCTTTAACCGGCGTGTCCACCAACAGTGGACTTTGCTCAGCCGCCAAACATATGAATAGAAACGCTGCGTTCGCTCCTGTCAAGCCTTTTAATGACGAGTACTTGAAACACACGAAGGACCCGGTACCAGAGACTCAATGTTGCGGGAAGCTCCGGGTCGAGTGAAGTTTGGTGTCGTACAACACGAATAAAGTGTCTTTTTGCTGCAGAGTGAAATATCTGAGTAAGAGAAAATAGTTTAAAAAATATGCAATTTACTTTGTTTCACATACCGTGAATACGTCGCGTTTTTTCTGCTTCCTCAAAACAACATTGTCCCTGAAAAGGACGGTGACATCAAACTGTTTACATGGGACAAATTTTCCAGTTAGGATTTATAATGGAATTCTGCTTCTGCATCAAGCCTACGCTGTCGTGAGCATTTATACGACTATGCTGGCGTCGCTCTGCAGTTACTCCACCAAACCACTAGTTGTTGGCGGTATTTATACGCCACTGTGTTGAGTGTCTTCGCCGCCGTTTTCCACCAGTTTGTTGGGGTCACTTCGGATCGATGGCGACCGAAACCAAGCGGATCTCGGCGGAGTCGGAGCTGATGGATGTTGAACAGCAGGTTTTGTCTATAACTGTTTCTATGACGACAAGGTTGCGGTCCACCCACCAGAAGGAGGGGCTAAGTGGCCTATACGGGCGTTCAAGACCTGTTCGGAAATATCACCGTTGGTCGGAGAGAAAATGTGTTTAGTTCTGTGATTTTGATGAACCGACCTTTTGAGGTGAAACATTAAATCTGTGTTGTTTTTTACTTCGTCTTTTACCCAGAGACGAGCTCGGGACCCGGAGGCGTCGCTGCTCCATCATGTGGTGGAGCTGCAGCTGAAACTCAGGGGAGGCAGAATGAGAGGCCGGCGGCAACAAAGCTACCAGCTGCTCCTTCCCTCACCCCGGATGACACGCTCCATCCGGGGCTCCAGGGTCCCCCCCCACACACACACACACAGCAATCGCATCACTCTGAATGTTTTATACCCTCCTGCTTTCATTGATGTTGTTCTGTGCTTGAAAAAAAAAAGGTCGAAGGTCAAACGGCCTGGGTTTCAACACAACCCCGTTGCCATAGAGAAACACATTATGCCACAAATGCATGGAATGAATTTGGTCTTATTGCTGACACCAACAATTTTGTCTGAATTTTTGAATTCTCACGATTTCATCTATAGAACTGAACTTGCCACCTCTCGGCAAATACCCGTCAAGATGTTTTTTCCAGATGTTTTTAAAGTAACGTGACAACGATCTGACTTATAAAAATTCCTTTCACATTCGCTTTCATTTTAAATGCTGCAGGATTATGATTTGTGCATTAGTGCACTTTCTACTGCAACTGGAACAAGGAAAATGAAAAACTACTTTTTCATTGATCCATTTTGATCCGAATTGATGAGATACAACCTGCACCCACAAATTTTCATGCGTTTTATTTCAGAGTAATTCTGTCAGTCCTTGGCTTTCGTAGACGTGAGTGCGGAATCAGAACTGGGTCGTTTTCATGTGCTGTAAAGTTGACTCTGCAGTGGTTCAGATCAGAAAAGAAAAAGATCTGCACGAGTTCTCCATCCTGCCTCCCCCCATCCGTCGCCTTAATGCCCCCCCCCCAGCGGGGCTCTCCACCGCCACGGCTCATTCGTCAGCACTAACGGGACCAGACAGCTCGGCACGACGCCGGACCGCACCGGCAGCAGGACCGGGTCCGGCGGGACAGGCCGCTGCCACGAGGCATGGAAGCAGCGCGAGTCCCAGATACCCACAACCCGCTGCTATCAGACACGGGGTTGTAGCCATATGGAGGAGAGTGACATGTTAACCAGCTCATTGCGGTCGCAGTCTCAGACGGTCCTCCCCCGAAAAACCAGAGCCTCAGTCGTCCAAGAAAGTGTCCAAACAAAAAACCCAAATTTATTTATGTTGAAGTGACACCGCCAACAAGGTATGGACAAACAACGCAGTCCGAGGACGGGTAATTATGAGTAAACCAAAAAACCGAGGTCGGTTTCGATCAACCGACGTTTCCCGACCATAATGAGGCTGCCGTCTCAACCCGAAACCAGGATCTGGCCCCGACCGACGTCCCGTAACTGAACCCAGACGAGCCGTGACCACAGTGGTTCGGATCCACGGTTTCGAGTGGCGTTCTTCTGGTGTGCGGAGGACAGAACTGTAGAGGTTGCATAGTTTTGTGTCTGAATCGGGGAAATAATTCAGAGGGACTTTTGTTGTGGGGAGTCTGAGGTTTTGTCCCTGGTTGAAAGATGAAAACTGATAACGAAATGAAACCTTGAGTCTTTGAATCTTTTTCTTTCCGACTCAAAAGTGAAAAGTTTGTTGGAGTGGAACCAAAAACATCTTTACCTTTCTGACTTTGACCTTCTCACACTTTTCAGCATAAAACCGGACGGAATTTACAAACTAGAAAACTGGACCGGAGCTGATTGGTCCGGAATTATTCAGCAGTCTTGGGGAAAAAACTGAGGCTGATCAGCGGCAGCTGACGTTGGGCCACCGATCAGCTCCGGCTCACCGGCTTTTGGAAACGTAGAAGTACACTAACGTGAGTCTGACAGCCCTGGTGCGCCGGGCTCAGCTCGACATTGGGCGTCCGACAACCAGAACGGTGCGATGAGACGAAACTGGAAGGAAACGGCCACTTGGAAGGAAGGAAATCCCTTCAAAAACAGGCTGTAACTGACTTGTGGGGTGGGGGTGGGGGGGTCAGTAAAACAGAGCAAGCGGTCTACGACGGGGCTTAACAGCCACTTAAAATGCAGTCATTAGATCCCTCCCCCCGCAGGTTGACACCTATTCAGAGCAAGAGGCATGACCCTAAGGACTCACCTGTGACCTCAACAACTCTCAAGGTATTAATGACCCTACCAGTGGTTAAGTGCCCCCCCCCCAGTTACACCTGAAGAACCCTTTCGGATGAGAGTTAAAACGTCCTCAGGATCCTCAAGCAGCTGAGAAATGCCAATGACCTCTATGACCGAGAATCCCCGACGGGAACGTGAGACGAGCTTATGAAAATGTAAAATAACCTAAAAAATATCCGACTAAAAAAAATTCAAAGACAAAAAAAACAACTTCTGCTGTGACATTACCCAGAAGTAGAAAGCAGGAGCGTCCTCCTGCGTCTTCCCCATAAACCTCAGGATCCATTTCTGAGATCGTGCCGATCCAACCCGCGGCTCGCTGTGGTTTCACTGAGCCGTTGACCCCGTGTGAATCCGGGCCAGGTCTCAGGTCTGAAAATAGAACTGGACCGGTCGTCCACAGATCTCTGGCCGGAGACCAAAAGATGTGGGCAGGCCTTCGAAGCCGGGGCCTCAAAGCTCAAAAAAGAAAAAACAATCCACGAACAAACACTCAGCATTAACGGCACCTCTTGACCTTGTGGACGTCGAAGAGGCTCTGAGGCTTAATCATAATACAAAATATTTGAAAAGACTCATTTTTATACACATGAATTAGGCGGTTCGGTCCTTTATTGATCATGCGCCGTTGAATTTTTCTGTTGTATGAGTTCTACATGAATAAAGATGTGTATAATAAGGGTTGTAGGCTGCCGCCACTTCCTGTTTTTCAGTCCGTCGAACATCCACGACTAACGTGGATACATTTTTTTTGGTTCATTTCATTTTCTTCACCGTCACGTCCCTAAACAAGTTTTAAAAAGAACCACGTTTCTCATTTCCTGGAAAGTCGATATTTTTCAGATGCGGGTTTTTAAATTTATTAGATTTTTTTTTTTTTTTTTTTTTAAATCAAACTGAAGCCCATTTCCATCAAGTTAAAGGATTTTTACAATGTGTTGCTTTTCTGTGAACTGACATTATCAGACATGACCAGGAGATTAATTTGGTGAATGAACATTATCTGGAGGATGAAGAGGAAATACATGTGCTGCCTCGCTTTTTTTGTTGTATTTTAATCAAACCATCTCAGGTTTTTTGGGCCTTTGATTACGTAGTTTTTACATTTTCAAAAAATTAGTCCCTTTATAAATACAGAACAGCCAAAATATAAACAGATGATTGTTATTAGCCCAATTATTATTTTTAGTTATTAAATTCGTCTCCTTTGCCTATAGATTATAAGAAAATAATGAAAAATGCTCGTCCCAATTTTCCCACCGACATTTAAGGTTGTTTTGTCCGATCATCCGCCGGAGATGTTTTGTCCCTGGTGATGTGAGGGATGACGGAGAAAATCGGCCGAGATGCTGAGACACGGAGGTTTTAACGGAGAAAAGACCGATGTGATTGATTTATGACCAGAACGGTTTCTGGTTCGTTTGCTGTCAGTCGAACACTTTATTAAAAAACCAAAAGCTGCAGCTCCAAAATACTGTAATTTCATGTGGACTTTGCAAAATATTCCAGTGTTTGCATCTCGTCTCCTTCCAATATTCGACACTGAATTCATTACAAAATTCATCCTCACTGAGTAGTTTTAGTTCCCTAAACTGCAGAGGTTTTGAAAACTGAATCGTGCTTATTCAACAAAAAAGAAATATTCCTTTAAACCCGATGTATTTATCAGACAGACTCCACCACAAAAAAGTCATGATATTCCAGGTTTCTCGGTTGCTGAGCACAAGATCTTGTTCCCCCCAGCTGATCTACAGAGACCCCCCTCCAGGCCCAGGTCCTGACCCAGGCCCAGGCCCAGGCCCAAGCCCAGGCCCAGGCCCAGGTCCTGGCCCAGGCCCAGGCCCTGACCCTGACCCAGGCCCAGGCCCAGGTCCTGGCCCAGGCCCTGCTCTGAGCTGAATCAGACTCAGGATCTGATTCTGAGTCTGTGGCGAAGGTTCAAATGTCACATACCAGAGGGTGAGAGAGGTGTGGTAGGAGACAGAGAGAGAGCGAGCGGTGTGTGTGTGTGTGTGTGTGTGTGTGTGTGTGGGGGGGTAAATGATTAAGTATAGTTGCGAGTTCATTTCCCCTGTGGAGCCCCGGCTCCATTCCTTCCCATCCACCAACAGAGATTCATCTCTCTGACAGCGAGGGGATGAGTAGGCGAGGGGGGGGTCCTTTGTGTGTGTGTGTGTGTGTGTGGGCGCGGCAGACATCCATTAATAAGAGCTTTTCACTGTACGACTCACATGTTGTCTCTCTCAATCTTGGTTCGTCACTTTTCCCTCCTTCAATCTTCTCCCCTTCATTTCTCCACCAGTCACAACAAATGCAGTAGATGGCTTCGGGGGGGGGGGGGTGTGTCCCATCATTCACCCTCTCTGAGAAGTGGACGGCCAGGCTCCATGGGGGGCGGTGCTGGGGGCGGTGTTGTTCGGAGTTGAATGCAACCTTGAGAGAATTACTTTCTTTTCTTTTATTATTTATAAGCTGAGTCATTTTCACATTATCGTTTCTATGGGGGGGGGGGTCAACTTGATCTAACCTGCACATGTCCAGGCTATGGGAGGAACCTGGAGAACCCAGAGAACCCAGAGAACCCAGGGGAAATGTCCCAACTCCACACAGAGAGAACCCGACCGCCAGGATCGAGCCCAGAGCCTTCTCGCTGTTGGGGGGGGGGGGGGGGGGGCAGTGCCAAGAACTGCACCAGTTCGACTGGTAAACTGTTGAGAACCAATTTTAATGAGGGAAAAATAGAAAATAAAGATATTTGCCTTCAGGCAAAATCCTTGATCCAAATGTGAAGAATGGGACCGAAACATTACCCTGACGCCTGTTTTCTGTCTAAATTCATCAACGAGCCTTTTAAGAGCCAACGATCGATGTCGGACAACCACTGAACCCAAAGTG
Organism: Istiophorus platypterus; assembly: GCA_016859345.1. NCBI lineage: Eukaryota > Metazoa > Chordata > Actinopteri > Istiophoriformes > Istiophoridae > Istiophorus > Istiophorus platypterus. The sequence goes on from CM029118.1 coordinate 1,336,004, forward strand.
TGAGTGTTTTCTGACGCTGGATGTTTCTTTTTTTTTTTTTTTTTTTTTTTTTTTTTTTTTTTTTTTTTTTTTTTTTTTTTTTTTTTTTTTTTTTTTTTTTTTTTTTTTTTTTTTTTTTTTTTTTTTTTTTTTTTTTTATTTTTTTGTTTTTTTTTTTTTTTTTTTTTTTTTTTTTTTTTTTTTTTTTTTTTTTTTTTTTTTTTTTTTTTTTTTTTTTTTTTTTTTTTTTTTTTTTTTTTTTTTTTTTTTTTTTTTTTTTTTTTTTTTTTTTTTTTTTTTTTTTTTTTTTTTTTTTTTTTTTTTTTTTTTTTTTTTTTTTTTTTTTTTTTTTTTTTTTTTTTTTTTTTTTTTTTTTTTTTTTTTTTTTTTTTTTTTTTTTTTTTTTTTTTTTTTTTTTTTTTTTTTTTTTTTTTTTTTTTTTTTTTTTTTTTTTTTTTTTTTTTTTTTTTTTTTTTTTTTTTTTTTTTTTTTTTTTTTTTTTTTTTTTTTTTTTTTTTTTTTTTTTTTTTTTTTTTTTTTTTTTTTTTTTTTTTTTTTTTTTTTTTTTTTTTTTTTTTTTTTTTTTTTTTTTTTTTTTTTTTTTTTTTTTTTTTTTTTTTTTTTTTTTTTTTTTTTTTTTTTTTTTTTTTTTTTTTTTTTTTTTTTTTTTTTTTTTTTTTTTTTTTTTTTTTTTTTTTTTTTTTTTTTTTTTTTTTTTTTTTTTTTTTTTTTTTTTTTTTTTTTTTTTTTTTTTTTTTTTTTTTTTTTTTTTTTTTTTTTTTTTTTTTTTTTTTTTTTTTTTTTTTTTTTTTTTTTTTTTTTTTTTTTTTTTTTTTTTTTTTTTTTTTTTTTTTTTTTTTTTTTTTTTTTTTTTTTTTTTTTTTTTTTTTTTTTTTTTTTTTTTTTTTTTTTTTTTTTTTTTTTTTTTTTTTTTTTTTTTTTTTTTTTTTTTTTTTTTTTTTTTTTTTTTTTTTTTTTTTTTTTTTTTTTTTTTTTTTTTTTTTTTTTTTTTTTTTTTTTTTTTTTTTTTTTTTTTTTTTTTTTTTTTTTTTTTTTTTTTTTTTTTTTTTTTTTTTTTTTTTTTTTTTTTTTTTTTTTTTTTTTTTTTTTTTTTTTTTTTTTTTTTTTTTTTTTTTTTTTTTTTTTTTTTTTTTTTTTTTTTTTTTTTTTTTTTTTTTTTTTTTTTTTTTTTTTTTTTTTTTTTTTTTTTTTTTTTTTTTTTTTTTTTTTTTTTTTTTTTTTTTTTTTTTTTTTTTTTTTTTTTTTTTTTTTTTTTTTTTTTTTTTTTCTTTTTTTTTTTTTTTTTTTTTTTTTTTTTTTTTTTTTTTTTTTTTTTTTTTTTTTTTTTTTTTTTTTTTTTTTTTTTTTTTTTTTTTTTTTTTTTTTTTTTTTTTTTTTTTTTTTTTTTTTTTTTTTTTTTTTTTTTTTTTTTTTGTGTGTGTTTCGCTTCTGTAAAAGTTTTATTAAAAAGTCTTGCAGATAATCTGAAGCCACGAGCAGAGAACATCAATCGGTCAGAGGCGTCGCATTACTGCACACAGCAGGTGCAGGGTTACACTGTGATTTAACCACAGGATCCTAACACACACGCATACACACACACACACAAACACAATGCCATAATACTTATACATAATACACTGGTCATTATACACACCTGCAGCTTTTTTAATCCATTCTAAACACTGCTTTATCAATTGCATTCTATTGACAATAGAGGTGGCAAATCAATGGAGAAATTTTCGGCACCTTGGCGCCATGGAGGTTATTTTTTCTTTTTTATCCTATAGTTTTCGGGTTCCAGGCTTTGCGTTCATCGGGCCCTACCGTTTAAATCTCTTAGTTCAGACAAGGCCTTGTCCAGCAGAGTCACCGGGGCACCAGACAGCAGATTTTGTCAGTAACAGGATTCGAAAGCCGGAGAACTCCATTTGAGCAGCCAGTCTGAGTTATTAGGATGCTGATAGCCGTCACTGATTTCTCTCCGCGCTGCAGAGCAGTCGGTTAAAAAATGGGAGTCAAGCGTTTAGGTGGCGACGGAGTGGAAAGCGCGTGGCCGTTCATCCGCAGTCGGACAACGTGAAGAAAGCTGGAGATATCGAAGTCTGGGGAGCCGAGCTTTTCACGGTCGCTAATGAAATACTGTCACGACGGGAGTGACCGGACCTGTGCAGCTTACAGCGTATTACGCTAAGCGATACCAGAACTCCTCGTGTTTTTCCATTAGAAAAAAATTTATTTCAGATCGTTCTGCGGTTTTGTCAGATACTGAAGGTTCAAAAACTTGAGGTTTGAGGCTTGAAGTGTGGACGCAGTACCACTGCAGTTAGCATTGATTTGAACAGTGTTTCAGTTACTACATTTCAACATGTGGTTGGGGCCTTTATCAGACAGAAACTTAATTTCAACCCTGACACCAGGTACGTAGACAAACAGCCTGTACAGCATTTCCTCAAACACTGATCAGGGCATTCATTTACCCCCAACTGCAGAAGGTTCCAGGTTTAATTTCTAATTCCCTCTGTTTGATAAGTATACTTGATCATATTTTAGAACTGAGCCCCATTTTCATCCACTGACATTACTGCAACAAGCGGAATTAGAACGTCTGTGTTCAGTCTCCGTCGTCATGAGCCTTTATAATTCCAGGTTGGCGTCGCCCTGCAGTTACACCTCCAGACCACTAGTTGGCGGAGGCCTTTATACGCCACTCTGTTGAGCTTCTTTGACTAAAACTGAGCATCTCTCAATGGAGTCGGAGCTGATGGATGTTGAGCGGCAGTTTTAGTTTTTACTGAATTTCTGCGACATGGAACAAAAGAAGGAAGCAAAGGAGACGAGTTGGCATGACAGCGACGAAGGAGGAGCCAGAAATGCGACGCTACCAAGCCGACCAATCACAGCTCTTGCAGGTCAGCATCGTCGCAATGCGTAGTTAACATTAGGTAGGTGCGCGTCAGGCTCCTAAGTTGACCTTTACATTGTTAATGCAAACTCAGCACTTCCTGTTCTTCCCTTTTATTTTCAAACATTTGCTGTCAGAGCAAAGTGGATCAGAATGAACAACAGAGTGCTGGAAATAGTGCTGAAAATTTTTTTTAATTGAAGCGGTAGAAATGTACATTATGTATATTCTATCATGTAAAACGGCCCCAAACCACAGCTCAGAGATCAGAGCTTCTTCACCGCCATTTTCCACAAGTTTGCGGTTGCGCTTTGAAAACAACGCCAACAACAGGCTACGGTGCAGCTACAACACGGAACAATAAGTCCCATGTTACCTGTAGACGAGCAAAACATGGTCAGTTTTATTATGCAAAGTGTCTCAAACACGGCGAAGGTCCGACCGGTGTCCGACAGCGGGCGGCACTACGGCTGTGGTACGATATATTAGTCCGTCCGGCATCACGTTTGCGTTAGCCTTCTTCTCTTTGGCTGGGGGGGGGTCTAACCAATCAGCTGTGACTTAATATGCCAGTTTAAAAAAAGGGTGCATCTATCCCACTTTCTCCAGAGACCAGGACCTTGACCCACCTGAGGCCAAGGATTTCTGTGGCCGCTGACAGCGAGAAACGCTGTTTGTTTTTTGGTTTTTTTATCTCATCGACAAAGCCCAGATGTGATGTGGACTGTTGCATCCTTATTTTATCCATTCTTGTTATTTTTGCATTCAGCCTCCGTCCACCCGCATAGAGGCGAACGCCTCATCCGGCCGCCGCCCCTCAAGCTGATCTCACCAGAAGTTCAAGCCGGGTGCCGCTGTTCCAGCAGTGGGGGAGGCTTGTTTCAGTCGCTGCGGCAACGTGGGCAGTGATTCAGATGCCTGAGATACCAAACATCGCGTTACCTATATTAAGTAACAACCTCATTCTGTGAGCATACACACTCTATATGAGCCATCCATTTTCCTTTCCAGAGCCTTCTCCTCTGAACGGGACTCGACACCGTTGTGCTAAATTTGTACCAAATATACTCCAAGCACATATTAATAATTTCCACTGCAGCTTCTTCCATAATTGTTGAAGCAGACGAGGAAGAAAAAGAAAAAGAAATCAGAAAAAACCTTGAATTACTTAAAAGCCAATTAAACATGGTGTCATAATTATCAGATGATCACTGTGTGCTAAACGCTGTGGCTGCAGCATTGAAATCTCAGTTTATACCTCAAGAAAACCATCAGAGAACCAGTCACGTCAAACTCAACGTGAAGGAATCAACAAAAACAAAAGCCAGGATAGAAATCCTCCAGCTCGGTGCCTCTGTCGGATCCGTGTCTTTCTGGACTCGTTCCTCCTGAGCACATTCCTCCGAGCCTCACACACAAACCGGCGCCCTGCTCGTCGCGGCGGCGGCCAGGTTGACAGGTAACAGCGCCGCCACGGCGAGGAACATGCTGAGGCGTGTCACATGGTTCCACTCAGTTTGAGTGTGGAGCTTATCGGTTCTCAGCAGAAAAAGACACTGAAAAGATCAGCTGATGTTCATATGGACATCAAACCAGCGATGCCACAAATAAACCCTGTCACCGCAGCTTCAGTGTCAAACCCCCCCCAACCAATGGCCATTACCAAAGTCAAACTCAGAGTAGAAAGGCCGGCCGATGGCAAGGCCGGCCAATGGCGATGTCGGCGGCGTGGACGTACACTGGCATGGACAGGTGCGGTGGGCGGCGTGGGCCCAGAGCTGAGGAGGAGGGAGTGTGACATTCAAAGGGAGGGATAAAAAGAAAATGAGCCTTTTGTCCTCACCAGATCGGCGGACGGAAAACCAAGTGTGTGGCTGAACCGGTAGGAAGTGACGGAGACGCTGCTCAATCGAAGTCGACAACTCCTGACGGGCATCGGGAGAAAATCCAGTCTGTGGAAAAACAAAAAAAGAACAAGGCAGAAGGCACGACATGAGAGATATGTACGAGATATTAGATACAGATCAATTCAAAATGGCAAATAGAGTTGATTGTTGAGCTTCCTGAGCAGGAAAAACCTCCAGAACGGGAACGGCAGAGCTCGATCAAACGGCGGACGGCTGGCACGCCGTCAATTCTGCTGGAAAAAGTACGAACCCAAACTCCCTTTTCTTAATTTTCCTTTCGCTGTTGTCAGCTCACGTCCGCACACCTGTCAATCAAACGCCGCAAAGGCCGTTTCCATAGCAACCGATGGGGCAACGAGGCTGTCGACGTTCAAGCACACTGCCGCATCACTTCCTGTGCAGCAGAAAACGGCGGCCGAAGATTATGTGGCTTAAACCAAAAGAAAAACCATTTAACCATCACTGACTCAAATTTCAGAAATATTCTGAATTTTTGGGGGATAATAGAATCACTAGTTTTTAATCTTAGAGTTAAATAAGAATAAAAAACTCAGTTTCACCACTTTGTATTTGGAAATAGTTATGTTTTATGTATTTAGTTTAGAATAATGACTGGAAGCCACAAATATCTTGAGTCATATTGGTTTTAATTGACAAAGGTTTTTCAGGAAAAGAGCAGTGAAAACTGAGATTAGTACCGAACGCAGCCTCGGACCACGCAAGGCCGATACGCATTGTCGATCCAGACGCTAAGGAGACAAAAAGAAAAAGGCGGAATCTGAGCCTGATTCTTGGCAGGAAAGATAAAAATGAAAAGAGAAAAAGGAGTTTATCCAGCAACATATGACGCTGGCGAATGAAATATGGTTTGTTATTTTATAACATAAACAGGGTAAATCTACGGTTTCCACAAAAATCGTGGAGACAGAGGATAAATGACTGTTGCCATAATAACTTTACAGCTTTATAAGATCCTCTCACATTATTATAAAAACATCCGTGCAGTGTTTTGGCATCTGTTGCCCAAACTGGATCATATTTCATCTTCCCACCAGTGCTGGAGAAACAACAAACCGCCCACGACTACTTGCATTTTCTGACACATTCTCTTTTTTGTTTTTTCCAGACCCAACGCCTGCGAGCCTTCTGGGACTTCTGGTATGGCAGCCTGCCACGCTTCGCAGAGAGGCTTCCGAGGCTTCGCCTTCTGTATGGATTTGATTTGAAAAAGGCGCGTTATCCGCTTATTGGCCTGACATGACCAAGCCAGACCGAGCAGGCTTGGTTCTCCCCCGCCTGTTCGACGGGGGCTGCAGAGACCTGGACCACCGACTGTGAGCCGGACCTCATCGACGACGCCGGTGCTGGACCTCATGCTCTAATGTCTCTGAGTGGTATCAAACCCCTGCAGCAGGTTCAACATCTGGTGAGCTGAAGCCATCGGCCGATTAATTAACGAGTCCATCAACAGATAATCAATCTGAAGCAATTTTAATAATTGCTTAGTTGTCAAAGTGATTTCTAATCAAAAATAACTAAAAATTTCCTGGTTCCAGTTGTTCCAGTGTAAATATTTGCTGATAATAAACTGATTTTTAACAGAAGGCTACACTAAACAAGCATCTTTAAAGTCTACTGTTGGCTAACAAGGCCAATCAATCAACTGATTAGTTGAGTAAATAACAACCAGATCAATCCATGTTTAGAATAATCCCCTAATGTTCATGATTCTGGAATAACATGTTCAAAAATGATAGATTCCTGGGTGTCCACATACTTTTGGCCATGTAGTGTAGTTTTGGCTGGGTATCTTTAGGTGACGGCGGCTCGATGTGAAACAGAAAAACGAATCTATGGGACAGAGTTCATGAGAAAGCAGAAACTGGATCTACTAGCAGCACTGGAAAAAGCCGAGATGGACCAGGACCTGATGACAGTTTCGATCCGGTCTAGTGAGACAGAAGCGTCACTAATTATCATTGTATTGTAGAATAAAACGCGTTTTTTTAATGTGTGACCGTGGTGACCGTGGTGACCGTGGTGACCGGGATGACCGTGATGACCGTGGTGACCGTGGTGACCGGGATGACCGTGATGACCGTGGTGACCGTGGTGACCGTGGTGACCGTGGTGACCGTGGTGACCGTGGTGACCGTGGTGACCGTGGTGACCGTGGTGACCGTGGTGACCGTGGTGACCGGGATGACCGTGATGACCGTGGTGACCGTGGTGACCGTGGTGACCGTGGTGACCGTGGTGACCGTGGTGACCGTGGTGACCGTGGTGACCGTGGTGACCGTGGTGACCGGGATGACCGTGATGACCGTGGTGACCGTGGTGACCGTGGTGACCGTGGTGACCGTGGTGACCGTGGTGACCGTGGTGACCGTGGTGACCGTGGTGACCGTGGTGACCGTGGTGACCGTGGTGACCGTGGTGACCGTGGTGACCGTGGTGACCGTGGTGACCGTGGTGACCGTGGTGACCGTGGTGACCGTGGTGACCGTGGTGACCGTGGTGACCGTGGTGACCGTGGTGACCGTGGTGACCGTGGTGACCGTGGTGACCGTGGTGACCGTGGTGACCGTGGTGACCGTGGTGACCGTGGTGACCGTGGTGACCGTGGTGACCGTGGTGACCGTGGTGACCGTGGTGACCGTGGTGACCGGGATGACCGTGGTGACCGTGGTGACCGTGGTGACCGTGGTGACCGTGATGACCGTGATGACCGTGGTGACCGTGGTGACCGTGGTGACCGTGGTGACCGTGGTGACCGTGGTGACCGTGGTGACCGTGGTGACCGTGGTGACCGTGGTGACCGTGGTGACCGTGGTGACCGTGGTGACCGTGGTGACCGTGGTGACCGTGGTGACCGTGGTGACCGTGGTGACCGTGGTGACCGTGGTGACCGTGGTGACCGTGGTGACCGTGGTGACCGTGGTGACCGTGGTGACCGTGGTGACCGTGGTGACCGTGGTGACCGTGGTGACCGTGGTGACCGTGGTGACCGTGGTGACCGGGATGACCGTGATGACCGTGGTGACCGTGGTGACCGTGGTGACCGTGGTGACCGTGGTGACCGTGGTGACCGTGGTGACCGTGGTGACCGTGGTGACCGTGGTGACCGTGGTGACCGTGGTGACCGTGGTGACCGTGGTGACCGTGGTGACCGTGGTGACCGTGGTGACCGTGGTGACCGTGGTGACCGGGATGACCGTGATGACCGTGGTGACCGTGGTGACCGTGGTGACCGTGGTGACCGTGGTGACCGTGGTGACCGTGGTGACCGTGGTGACCGTGGTGACCGTGGTGACCGTGGTGACCGTGGTGACCGTGGTGACCGTGGTGACCGTGGTGACCGTGGTGACCGTGGTGACCGTGGTGACCGTGGTGACCGTGGTGACCGTGGTGACCGTGGTGACCGTGGTGACCGTGGTGACCGTGGTGACCGTGGTGACCGTGGTGACCGTGGTGACCGTGGTGACCGTGGTGACCGTGGTGACCGTGGTGACCGTGGTGACCGTGGTGACCGTGGTGACCGTGGTGACCGTGGTGACCGTGGTGACCGTGGTGACCGTGGTGACCGTGGTGACCGTGGTGACCGTGGTGACCGTGGTGACCGTGGTGACCGTGGTGACCGTGGTGACCGTGGTGACCGTGGTGACCGTGGTGACCGTGGTGACCGTGGTGACCGTGGTGACCGGGATGACCGTGATGACCGTGGTGACCGTGGTGACCGTGGTGACCGTGGTGACCGTGGTGACCGTGGTGACCGTGGTGACCGTGGTGACCGTGGTGACCGTGGTGACCGTGGTGACCGTGGTGACCGTGGTGACCGTGGTGACCGTGGTGACCGTGGTGACCGTGGTGACCGTGGTGACCGTGGTGACCGTGGTGACCGTGGTGACCGTGGTGACCGTGGTGACCGTGGTGACCGTGGTGACCGTGGTGACCGTGGTGACCGTGGTGACCGTGGTGACCGTGGTGACCGTGGTGACCGTGGTGACCGTGGTGACCGTGGTGACCGTGGTGACCGTGGTGACCGTGGTGACCGTGGTGACCGTGGTGACCGTGGTGACCGTGGTGACCGTGGTGACCGTGGTGACCGTGGTGACCGTGGTGACCGTGGTGACCGTGGTGACCGTGGTGACCGTGGTGACCGTGGTGACCGTGGTGACCGTGGTGACCGTGGTGACCGTGGTGACCGTGGTGACCGTGGTGACCGTGGTGACCGTGGTGACCGTGGTGACCGTGGTGACCGTGGTGACCGTGGTGACCGTGGTGACCGTGGTGACCGTGGTGACCGTGGTGACCGTGGTGACCGTGGTGACCGTGGTGACCGTGGTGACCGTGGTGACCGTGGTGACCGTGGTGACCGTGGTGACCGTGGTGACCGTGGTGACCGTGGTGACCGTGGTGACCGTGGTGACCGTGGTGACCGTGGTGACCGTGGTGACCGTGGTGACCGTGGTGACCGTGGTGACCGTGGTGACCGTGGTGACCGTGGTGACCGTGGTGACCGTGGTGACCGTGGTGACCGTGGTGACCGTGGTGACCGTGGTGACCGTGGTGACCGTGGTGACCGTGGTGACCGTGGTGACCGTGGTGACCGTGGTGACCGTGGTGACCGTGGTGACCGTGGTGACCGTGGTGACCGTGGTGACCGTGGTGACCGTGGTGACCGTGGTGACCGTGGTGACCGTGGTGACCGTGGTGACCGTGGTGACCGTGGTGACCGTGGTGACCGTGGTGACCGTGGTGACCGTGGTGACCGTGGTGACCGTGGTGACCGTGGTGACCGTGGTGACCGTGGTGACCGTGGTGACCGTGGTGACCGTGGTGACCGTGGTGACCGTGGTGACCGTGGTGACCGTGGTGACCGTGGTGACCGTGGTGACCGTGGTGACCGTGGTGACCGTGGTGACCGTGGTGACCGTGGTGACCGTGGTGACCGTGGTGACCGTGGTGCCCGCCATGTCATCTCCAAAAGAAGCAAATCCAAAGTCCACCAGCGGATCTGCTCGAGGCACCGTCGGCTTTCTCCGGCAGCCCGATTCACTACGACCAGGTCTCTGTAATCAGGCTGGGGATTAGAGAAACCGGAATCCGCGGTCATGTTTCTCCTGGAGGAAGCCACTTAACTAGATAATTAGATTCATGATATGCTTTTTACGAGTAAGCATGTCAAGGACAAAGACTTCAGACGGTGTTTCTTGGGCAGGAGCAGGATAAAAAGACGGAGAGATGCATACATGCAAAACAACCGAAGTCAAAGTCTGACTAAGACCGAAAATGACGTTAAATAGCCACTAGAGGTCAAGATAAATCCTCAATAAATCAAAAATATCATCCGACTGACAAGGAACCAGAACTTTTACTTGAGTTCACGTTGATTTCAGCGAGGCCAGGAGTCGGATCGGATCTTATTCCGGTCGTCGTTTCTTTAGTTGAAGGCGTCCGGGTTCCTCAAACCAAGAAGACGCAAAGAAATCACAGACTGGTGATTTAAAAAAACACTTTAAATTAAAGTGGCTTAATCACCATCACAAATACAACGGTGAGTCACGCCAGACTGGAGCCAATTAACAGCCTTTTGTCGCCGCAGAGGAGGTCGGGCAATCAGCGCTTTGATGTGGCCTATTCAAAGGAAGAGGACACAAGCGGCGGAGCTCCAACGAGGAGGGACGGTCGGCGATCACGGTGCAGGTGCAGCCTCTTCAAACCGTCCAGAATGACTCAATGCGTCGGGAGGAGCGACCTGCTCGGTCATGACAACGGACACGCGAGCGGCAGCGTCAAAGGGGTCGCCGGTTCAAACCAACAGATCAGAAAGAGTGAACTGGATTCGGGTCGTCGGGCGACGCCGCTGACTGCTGTTTAAGCTAATGTTGTCAACCTGTGTAAAGGTGTAATTAGAGTCCTTCGTCTTCTCCCAGAATATGACTCTTTTATTTAGGCAGAACGTCGGAATTGGAGCAAAATGCCCTCATCGTGGACACAAGTTATTTTGATCAAAGCCAACGTGGGTGTGTGGTGCAGAGAGTCGCATGATTTGTCTCATTTCAGGGCGAATCGCCCTCAAAGGTCCTGTTCACACTGAGCATCGACAACACGTCCTCTGCGTCGGACCTTCGCCGTGACCTGACGCTAATCAGGTCACCGTCAGGTAACCACGCATAGCAGCGTCGCAGACCACAAGAACTGCTATTGGTCGGCTTGGTGGTTTCGCATTTCCGGCTCCTCCTCCTTCGCCACCGTCGTACAGACTCGTCTCCTCCGACGTGTTTTTTCATTTCTGCGTCGCGGTAAATTCAGGAAAAACTAAACCTGCTGTTCAGCATCCATCGGTTCCGACTCCGTCGCAATTCGCTGAGCTTCAGCCGCCGACGTTTCGAAAGGACGCCGACGAACTGGTGGAAAACAGCGGTGAAGAAACAGCTTTAAGTACGTCAGTTCCCACCTGGTGTTAGAACATCTCCCTATGCAAATAAAACACAAACATCACTTCAATCGCAAAGTCCCAAAACATTGTTGCTTTCAACCAGCAGGAGGCAGCGATGCTCTTCCTGTGACTGGTCTGAAGGAAATGAAAAGAAGAAGAAGAAGAAATCAAAACAATGCAAACGGGGTCTCTTCCTTGACGTGTTCCAGATAAAACCACGTCACCCAAGATGTTTCATCCTCTCTTATTATTTCTCGACTATTTCAAATTTTCAGATGTCGTGGACAAAGCCAGTTTAAAAGTAAAACCGTGCGCCCAATATCTGTTGACATGAGAAAGGAAAACAGGGAACGAAATACAACAGTGAACTTTCAGGAACAGTTTTTTTTTTTTTTTTTTGCTCGTTGGGATTTGGGACTCAAAGAGGAACCGAATGATGATCTAAAACTTTAAGAGGAACTCAGGATGCTGCTGTGGTGAATTATCTGGGATTTTCTACTGGTCAATGCACAGCGGAGTGTTTTTTCAACTCTTTTTGATGTTCCTCCTTTTTCTTGTCTCTTGGAACAGAAACTTCCACTTTATCAAAAGTAATAATCCACGCACACCCCCTCTTTCATGTTCTTACGCCTCGACTGTTTAGTGAGTCTGACTTAATTTAGCAGATTTTTTAACAATACCGAGATCAATCACAGCCTCCAGCGTCACTCTGCCCACGATAAATAAAAGCAGCGCCGCTTTCCGTCTGTACCCTCCCCATGAAAACAACCTCAAAACTATTCTTTCCAGTAAATTCCTCAGCCTGTTAAGACAGGTCGTCCCCCAGCTTCCTTTTCCTGTGCCACCACCAGGACAGGCTGAGTAACGGAGGCTGCTGTGGATTAAACGGGTGGATGGTTTAGTAGCTGTTTTACTTGTGCACATCTGGGGCAAAGTCCTGCCTGGGCTCAAATTAGATTTTCTGCACCTGAAGAGCCACGAGGGCCCGGGCGGCGCCGGTTTAGTGTGTCCTCCAGGGGCCGCGGAGACGGCTGGACGCCCGACCGCATCGGCCCCTCCGTAAAACACCACAGAGCCGCACGCTTGTCCACTGCCGTCATCTTCTCTGCAGAACATCGGGGACCTCAGGAGCGCCGCAGGAGACACCGAGGCTGTGACAAACTCCCCGTCCACCATGCTGGAAAACTGGACGTACAGGCGGATTCTCCTGGATCCTGTTGGTTTCTCAACGTGGTTTTAAAATATGAAGTCTTTTTGACTTGTTTCACTTTCCCTCCACCACTCCACAGTGGTGGGAGCATTATTCCTTCCACTGACATTCATGGAGTTCGAAAAGCGTCTCTCTTGAGCAACGCGGCCCAACGCCAACCAGTGCTAATCCGACGGACGGGTCCTCGGCCCTCCAGAGATCACGCTTTGCAAAAAGGGGGCGGCGCCCTAACTCATCGGCCCCGGCATCGCGGGGTCCGTTACCACCGCTCAGTCAGATCACAGCCTCTCTCCTCAGAGTATCTGCTGCCAGCTCTGGAGGATAAAAATCGTCTTTCTGCACATCTCTGCATCATTACTTAGCATCATCGTACTGAGGTGAAATGGCATCGCTCCCCGACCCGGATAAACACAGCCGAGCAGCGAATCGCTGCAAGTTGCCTGGATATTCTCGGCGCGTTTGGCGTGGAAGCCCAGACGGGCACTCAGGTCGGGTGTTAGGATGAATTTGGATTTTGAAGCCTTGAATTCTCAGAACGGTGGAAAAACAGCTGAAGACACTGCTGCTGGGTGGAAAACCGAGAGGGAGGAGCTGAGATAAGAAAGATTTTCAGATGAGTTCAGGGACTTTGGGAGGGATTCTGGCTTTGGTTGGGTTGGGGGTGGGGGAGTGAGGGGGGTGGGGGGGTGGGGTTAAAAGCTTCAACTACACTTCTGCTCCTGCTGCTCGGCACACAGCAATGAGACGGGGGGAGGAGAGGTGCCTCATCCTTTCTTTCATGACTAAAATATTACAATTTTTAATAAACTCTGATGATTTTTTAAATCTGAGAAGAAACGGCTGCTGAATGTGCTGCAAGTGACTTAAGGTCATTTGTGGTAAATTATATCTCCATTTTTACCTGGAATAATTCTGTGTTATTTCTTCTTTATAAATGTAATTTCACTTTTCAGGCTCAAAACAAATTTCCTCACTATGCGACATGCTTGAATGAAGACTATAATCTGAAACATGGGGGAGGTGATTCTGCCGAATAAACAAGAATTCTGAGCCACCAGTATAACAGCGGCTTAGATCTGGTCAACACACACACACACACACACACACACACACACACACACACACACACACACTCCGATATCCACTCTGCATGCACGATTAACCCATCGACTCGCTCTCTGCTGCTGCTTCAGTAACTGGTGGAGCTGGCAGAGTGTTTTGGAGCAATCGCTGGAGAATAATGAGGTTATCACAGCATCGCTCCACGCTTCATTACCCCCCTTCAGCTCCCAGATATCCCAGCTACGCTGCCGCGCTGCCGCCGCTACCGCGCTGCCGCCGCCGCGACGCCCAGCGCCCGGCCGAAGCCAGGAGAGGCTCCGCCCAGGCTTTTTTGCTTTTTTTTGTGTTGTTTGTCTCCTCCGAAGGGGAAGTTCCCCACGACAGCTGCAGGCGCCATTTGATTTAGGGAGTGAAGGGCGGCGACTCAACGTCATGTCCAGTACAATTCGGACTCTTGTGTGTGTGTGAGAGCAAGTGAGAGTAAAACTGAGTAGAGCTAATTAAACCGGAAAACTTTTAGACCTGTTCAAACTCTTCCAGCATATTTTTCTTTAGACTGTAAAAACTACAATTACTATGTAATTCTTTCTCAAAGTGTCAGATATATATATAGAACACACTTGATGTATAATTAATATTTGGATCGTCACATCATCACATCTCTTTTTTTTTTTGACCGTTTTCCAATGCGACAACGCACTCTGCTAAATTTGTTTAAAAATCACAGCAGAGCCGGAGGCTTTTTTTTCCCACCGGCGTCGGTTTCCGATCTCGCCGACACATGATTGGTCGTTGTGAAACGAGCCGTTCACAACAGCCACTGCAGCTGCAGTTCGGTGAATCAGATGTGGAGCTATCCTCTCAGAAAACAGTAAGAATTTAGGACAAGAAGATGAAAATAATCTTTTATCATAACAGATTTTCTGGATAAATAAGATTAAAAAAAAACTGCAATTAACCAGTTTCCATCCTGACATCAGTCCCAATCTTGAAATAACCCGCAACAACCTCAGCCCCGGACTCTGGTGCCAACCCCGGCCAGACCCCGGCCCAGGTTCTGCCTCTCGGCCGATTCTGGCCCAGCTCCACAGCCCTGAAACCAGGTCAGGCGGCCGGATACCAGATGGATCCAGCTCCCGTCTTGTCGGCAGAGAGGGAGCTGACACCGGAGACTCTGTCCAAGGTTCGCAGGGCAGACGAGAGGGTCCCAGACCCAGTTTTACCCCTCAGACCTGCTCTCTATTATACATTATTATTATTATTGATTGATGATTATTGAATGCAGATTTATTACATTTAGAAACATTTGCTTATGGAAAAGTCGTCTCAGTGCAAATGATTGCATCCACCACGACCTGGTCCCGGGGTCTGAGGAAAGGGATCGAAGACCAATGTGACAGAGCTGCTAAGGTGTTCGTGAAGAAAGTGACAATTCAAGATAAAACAGGCGTGAAGTCATTAAAACCAGGGAAAATGCGGTTTCATTTCTAGAGGTTTAGGTTTTAACAGCCTGAGAAGTTTAAAGTCTCGCAACTACACACAAATTGCAATTGTGACAGTTTGGGCTGATTCTCTACAGTCGTGTTTGGTGAAAAACTTAAAAAAAAAAAATCTTCCTCAATCCAACACGCGACACCTTTTTTGATAAAATGTTGTGTTTGTACCGATACTATCGGACTGAACCGCTCATACGTCACTCACTCCTCTGCCCCTCCACTGTTTCCTCCCTTCACCATTTGCCCCTTCTTCTTCTCTGCTGAGACAAAGAGGCGGAGCTGGAATAACGAGTCCCGGTTTATCGCAGATGGACCGAGGCGGCGGTCACGAGGCGGCGGTCACACCGTGGTGGGCGACACACACGCTAGGAAAACTGCACACAGGCTGAACACACACACACACACACACACACACACACACACACACACACACACACATTCACACATTTACCTCAGCGGTCGGCGCCGCGCTCGCTCTCGCTCGCTCAGAGAGTGAGACCGGAGCCCCAGGAAAAGGAAGTCACGGTCCCTGAAAATCTGAAGTCCACGCCGGAGCCGGACTGACGGCGGCGAGATGAGTTTAACAAGAGGGAGACGCGCCCGGACATCGTGTCCCAGAAGACAGAAAGACGTTTTCCATTTCAGTAAATCACCTCTTTCCACGTGTCGTCGTTCTTCGCCTCTGAGACGTCTTGTTTTTGTTTAGTTTTTCTTTCCTTTTTTTTTTTTTTATCTAAAAACAGGTTTGGACATGCAAACACCAACGTGAAGCTCTGACATAATGTTGTAACCAATAAATCAATAAAATTACTGCTGAACTGATTAGTCAGTTACCGGTTTAGTCGATGTAGAGGCAATGAATCGTCCACCGTTCTGATATTGGCTCATAATGAGCCTCATTAATTGAGGAAAAGGGTCAAACAGGTCTCAGGTTTTCTGCTTTTTTCTGTTTTAAATCATTAACCGAATCTCAGTGTTTTGAGCTGTTGGTCAGATAATTAAAAAAAAACAACGAAAGCCATATGAAGACGTCATTTCATTGTCGGAGAAATTCTAAAGACGGTCGTTAAAGCCCTGAATAAAATTTATGAGAAGACCAAACCAGAGCAAAGAGAACAAAGTGAGACAAAGATTTTTTTGTCTGTTTTTCAGCACATTTTAAAAAAGATAAAGGCAGGACAGTTTGTTTGTTTTGATACGGAACCTGCATCATGACGAACGACCCGATGACGAGGAACGTGACACACTGGTTTTATGTGGCACATAAAAAAAACAACACCCACATCCATTGTTTTCTCTGTAAACTCACACACGGGTCAACCCGCCGGCGCCGGCGTCGACGTCCTGTTTACCGGACTCCATGTATGTAGGTTTATCCCTTACCGGTCCTGGATCCGCTCCTCTGTGTGAGTCCTCTGTCATAACGGAGTCACACTACATATCTATTAGAAACTATGATGAGTGAATTCAAGTCAGCAAGAGAATCAATAATGCAATAATTCAATAATTCAGGCGCCAGTCCCGAGTTTATCGTCCAGCTTCCTCCACCGTCGCTTATCGTGTTCAATTATAGCCCAACACAACTCAGGTGTCGCAGCTGAAATACCCACCGCAATTGTTTGCGTTGCCCTGACAACAGCCCCTGTTTTCATTGGGGGGAATCAAATGCAGCACGAGCACGGATCAGTGTCAATTAACGGGGTCAAATCCGTTTTACGCTAAGAGGATGAAACGCGTTTTCTATCGTTTTAGCACAGAGAAAATGACTAATCACATAAAGGCCATTTTCAGGCCGATGAGCTCGTGACCGTTTTCTGCCGTTTTCTGCCGTGATCCGGAGGAGAACCGGGCCGGGGGGGGTCCGTCCCGAGGGAAGCAACCTCGGAGCAGATCTCACTGAGCAGAATCCAGCGTTTCTACATCAGCGCCGCCATCACATCAAGCCCCGTTTCTTGTCAGACACTTTAAGTCTTATCTTCGTGAAAAACAAGTTGCAAAACCTAATTAGTTTGATTAGACACAGGCTGCGCTGGTCCCTCGGCAAACCGCCGTCCCTTTTACGTTTCCTCGTAAGCAGCTTTAAACTCCATGGTTTTCTTTTTTGTTTTTCCATTTTAGACATTTTCCTAAATCTCAACCTGATGAATTTTTGACGTTTAGAAACTTTGGGTCGACCTCTAGTGTCTGAACGAGCGTCGCTGGAACCAGGTTTGGCTGCAGGTCATCGGTGTCCAACCGCCACCTCAGCACCGTGCCGCTGCATATTTGGATCCTGTTTTATGTTTGTTGCAACAACTGCGAATCTGGTTCGACCGTTTTAAAAGAATGAAATTTGTTTTATTCCATTTCATTCTGGTCCAGTTAATGTCTTTGTAACCTCGGGCTTTGGACGAAGACAGGTTTTAGCCGCTGAGCGCTGGTTCTCAGACTCTATGAATAACAACCGACCGGGTGGAAAAACTCGCGCGGAGATGAAAATCCATATCAACCTACGCGAAGAGGCGAAGTTTGTCCGCGGATCGGTTTCAGCAGCAGTCACGCGCCCAGGCCTGGTGCATTCAGGGCGCTGAGTTCAGGAGAGTTGGCAAAATGGATCCTCCATTATACATGAACACGATTAACAGCTCTTTGTTTAGTGCCTTTCGGCTTTTAAGCAAAACTCTAAACAGCATCTTGCTTTTATCTCTGCTTCACCTCGCTCTCCTCTGAGCTTTCACTTCCTCCTCTCTCCTCCGCGACCGACAGGCCTATCGCGTCCGCCTCAACCGAAACCAAGCGGCGCTTCCTTCCAGGCGCCACGCCTCATCTCGTCTCGTCTCGTCTCCCCGGGGTCATCAGCCGCACGACGGCGCCGTCCGTCGCAAACCGCGACGATGACGAGGACGACCGGCGGCCGTAAGCGAGCAGAAGCGAATAAACTGTCACGACGCAAGCGTACACACTTCCCCTCCTTATACACACCTCTCATCGTGACACACACACACACACACACACACACACACACACACACACACACACACACACACACACACACACACGCACCAGCAGCATGTGTAGGAGCAAGAGGCAGAGAAGTGTCCTCACACACACCGAAGACCTGAGCCACATCCCACACACAGCGATAAAAATAAAGAGGAGGATACTTGTACATATAGTTGTAGTAATGGGGGTGAAGTAGGATGAGTTTTCCAAACAGAAGGTTGCATTTGAAGGCTCGTGCCCAGAGTGTGTGTTCATGGGCGCCGCTCAGGTGCGTTTGAGTAGGGCGGAGACGCCCCGGTCGGCGCCATAGATGGACCGGAATGACCCGGGTCACGGCCGGCTTTATGTAACAGCGTCAAAAAAAACAAAAAAAAACGTTGTGTAAACTAGGAACCTGGTTCCTGGAGTCTGGGGGCAGGGATCACACAGACCCGGATCCGAGATTTCTACTGGACCAAGTCGAATCCTCGGCCACATAAATGGTTTTCTGATCCAAAGAATTCAGACGTAATGAAATAACGGGAGAGGAGAAGGGTAAAAGGGAACGTCATCACGATTCATAAATTTAAAATCATTCCATCTGAAGTTTAGCGCCGCCGTCTACCCGGTCGAGGTTCGGTTCGTCGTCTCTGACGCTCTCGTCCGACCAAATTCTTCTTCGTCGGACAATAGCCAGTATCTATGACAACGGAGGGGTTTCAGAACTTTGAACTCGCCCGACCTAAGTGAGATAGCGACAGTTTACTCAGAGTCGTCTCCAAACTAACTGACGCCATGTCGCAGGAGTCGTCGGTGCGGCTGCAGTTTGTTAAACGGACGACCAAGAGAAGTCGAGGGTTATCTCTGCAAACAGCAGTGTCTTATCACAGATCAACAAACAGCATGTAATATCATCTAGCAAGTCCAGGTTATAACCTAGTTTACAGCTGGACCTTTGTCTGTTTGCTTCTCTCCTTCTCTTTGTGCTCACATATACAGTCATTAACTCAGCTGATAAAGCTGTTCCCATTTACATGTTTTTCTGTTTCCGTTGTCAGACAAAAGAAACAAGAATAAACCGACTGAAACGTGGCCCCTTAAGACGACATTTTAACCAACAGTCACTTCCAAGCTGCTGCTCTGCTGCTAAAATCCTGATTTTATAACCACGACATCGTTTGACAGAATCACCAAACACATACGATAAAAATTGTGCTGCGATTTCTGCTTAATTGACCCATAAAATGATCAGTCAGAGAGAAAGTTAGAAGCGGATCACGTCTGTATTAGCTGCCGTGAGGTTAATTCAATGAGAAGCATATTTAACATATATGGAGAGAGAAAGAAGGAGTTATTGGTTTACTTTGGGTCTGTGGGATTTTGAATCTGGCAGCATTAGCAGATTCCAGTCCATTGTTTTTGAACATTTGGTGTTTTTTATCCATTTACATAACGACTATAAACCAACAAAACTTTATGTCCCTGCTGACCATTTTCTAAAAAGGCTCTTCCTTACAGAAACTCTAGTTCCACTTTATTTCAGAGACTGTGATAATCGAGTTGTGGAAAGATGATCCATCACAGTCAATGCTTTGCTGATTTAATTTCAATATTTTTCTCCCTTTAATTGAATTTAAGCCACATTATCATAATGTGGTGCTGCAGTTGTGAGCAGATCTGACTTCAGACATCTCTGCTCCACGGCGAACTGGAGACACTCAGACAGCTCCGATTTGATAACCGGATGCTGAATAGCTCTTATTTCATAAATCAGATCCAGAGACGCGGGCTAACAAGAATGTTGTGCTACAGATAAGGCGGATTAGCTTGTGTCTGGCGTTCAAGCAAAAAAGAAAATAAAAGATTTCTGCTCACTGTGATGGATCATGAATCTCCAGGAATCTGATTTTTCAAATCTCTTTCAAATGAACTGGCTGGAAGTTTGGAAACCGATCAAAAAATAGCAGAGCCATGAAAATGCTGAGCAACGATCTGTGCGCCATTTGTGGGGCTAAGACATTTAAAACCACCGACGTCTCGGCTTTTACTGTGGCGGGACAGACACAAGGGAAAGGGATCGTGTGTCCTCCTGGCAGACGAGCAAGGGACCGGGCGAGGCCACTTTCTGGAGGGAGCATCCAAGTTTGACTGAGTCTGTGGGGACAGAAGCCACAGAAGCCCCCCAGCTGCCTCGGGCCCCATTCCTGTCTGGAAAAGGACTCGGGACAGAGGAAGAGGAAGAAGGAGAAGGAGAAGGAGAAAGGACTGGAGCCCTCGAGGCCAGCCAAGATTTCTCTCAAATGTCGAGACCTTTGGAAACTGACGGAGATGGATCATATAGATCATGGAATCCAAGACCTCTTTCTGATTACCCTACATTTTTTTTCACGTCCGTCTCATGTCACTAAAGCATGAAAATCCCGTCGGCGATCAGGGGTTTGATCCTCAAACACAAGTCTGAACTGACTTCTGTCAAACTGACATGAGGGTTTCAGCAGTGCCAGGTAAAGCGAACCTAGATTTGATTAAATTCACTGAATTGCATTCATCACTCAATCATCATCTCTCACGCACAAAACAAAATTGAATCAGTTCAATAAACTGTGAACGAGTCGCTGTTAAGCTGACATTGAGATTCTGACAAAAGTTGTGAGGCGTGACTTTAACGAACAGACCAAGTTATGGATTGGGGAGTTTCACAAGACTGAGGAAGCCTGAAGGGAACAGAGGAGCAATCTGCTTTGTTCTCGTTGGACGAGAGTTTTAATTCTTTCAGCCGCCAGAAGTCTTTGACGCTTGAACGAAAACGTTTCTAGATATTTACCGACACGACCAACGCTGCTGTTTTTCCTTGTCTCTTTTATTGTGAAGCAGCTGCAGCCACTCGATGTGCACATACTATGAGTGGTCTAGATTATAGCTCTTAATCTGTTTTTGTATATCGTTAAGTGGAGGAACATTCGATGCCATCTGGTGTTTGTCGAAAAGTTGAAAACAAATTCAGACTTTTATTTTTGGAGAAAACAACATATACAGTCTGTTTAATCGCACGCTTCCGTCCTCCTGCTTCGTTGCATTAAACACAGGACAACGTGCAGGATATCGGACCCAACACGGGCTCGAGCACGGTCGGCCCATCATATCAGAAATTTATCAAAAACTTCGAGACAGAAGCAAACCGGCGCCGCCACAAAAGGCCTCGTCCCCGGCCGATCCATCATCAGCCGTCACGCTGGACGCCCCGGCCAGGGGACGAGCCGTCAATCAAAGGGGACAACGAAGGCACGCCGGGAGCAAAGTTCAGCTCCAGTAGGACTGACGAGGGGAGACGAGATGGATGCAGACAGGACGGATGACGGGCCGCCTCCAGGGATCTAGACCGGTGCTTAAAGCAGCCTCCAAGCGTGACTCAGACCTTTTTAAAACCCTTTAGACTGTACTGTAAAAAAACATATCACAGGGAATTTACATTAAACTGAACCTGAGCAGCTGTCAAATAAATGTAAAATGATGTCACCAGATGTGTGACAGCAAGCAGCACTAGAAATAGAGGTTTCTTTTTTTTAAGATGCTTCATAGCAATGAAATAAAGCAGCTGGATAAAGTGTCTGTGACCAACAGAGGGAAAAAAAAGTGTTTTTTGTTTTTTGGGGTTTTTTTCAGAATAGTAAAAAAAAATTGTTAGTTTGCACAAAGCATCGAACTTTTCCACAGTCTTCACATTTATCTACGACAGATTTCGTGTCTTCACCCCTAAAGAGCTAAAATATCGGCGGAGTTACAATAACTGTGCCTGCGACCGAAACTGAACCGATTACTGAAAATCCATTCGCTTTATCCTCAGGCTGAGATCAAACTGTGAACCAGACTTGGTTCACTTCATGACTTCTGAAGCTTCTACTTGGCTGATTACGTTGGCGCATCTGTCAGTGAAAACTCGGCGAGTACTTCATTAAGCTCAGACCAGAAAAACAGCCACGTTTACGGCTGTGTGACGGCCCGTCTCCTGTGGTGGTGCGAATTGTGACGGTTGTCTGTCGGCAGCGTGTTGTTGTCGATGGCGCTGACGGATGGGTCAGCAGTCAGTTGTATATCAACCACGAGTCGGACTTTTCACCAGGTTGAGATGCCTGTACCTAAATAATCGTTAAGCAGAATAAACCAGAAGAGACTCGTGAAAAACTTTTGTGACCGGCCTTTGTTTAAGGGCAGCGTAAAATCCCGAGTCAAACCTGTTTCATGTCAATAACTTACAGTTCAAACGTCCTTACTGGTGAAACCTCAGGGCTCTGGTCTGGTTACACTGTTTTTGATTGATGATTCGTCCTCCACTTGGAGTCAGGCTAAAATATACTTTGTATCTTTTATTGTTACTTAAGAGTGTTAACATGCTAATCAAAGATGGTGAACATCTGATAAATATTCTGAGTAGCATTGTTATAGTGAACATTTGTCTGAGTATAGTCTCATAGAGCTGCTAACAAGGCTCTAGACTCTTAAGTCTTGTTCTTCCCCTGATACAGATTCATGATCTACAAACTGATTTCCTCCCATTTTCATAACAAGTGCAGAAGCTTATTTTTGAGTCCCACCCCTCTGAGACGTAAACCGGCACATCAGCACCTGTATCAATACAGTATTTACGAAGTGAGATCATTAATCTGCAGAGGAAACTCAACGATATGCTGTAAACACGCCAGTGAATCACTTCATTACCAAGCATCTGCTTGTGTTTTGGGTTTTTTTGTTTGGTTTTTTCCCCTCAGGTTACACACTAGAACAAAATGCGACATTTTCCAAGTGAGGCATCAGTCTGACACCTCAGTCGCACGATAACAGGAAGCTGCTACCAGGCCCCAAAGTAAAAGGCTGTCCCGGTGGACGGGGGGGTGCGGTCGCTGGTTAAAAAGCAGATTACAGAGCCTGACAAAGTGATGCGCGGCTCGTTAACGCCGCCGTAAACACGATCACGAACTCGCCTTACGTGAAACCAGGTGTTTCCTCCTCCCCTGTCTCCGGGCAAAACACTGGCTCGTCAGTTTTCTTTCTGTATAACTCGCACGCCACCATGTAGTGGCCGAGATGAGCACTTTGACACTGGTGAATTACTAGGAAACATTATTTAAAGTTTTTCCTACATATAAATTATTCAGCCGCATAAAAAAAAAAACAATTACTGGTTTTAATGTAAGTCCCTTGTGGTATTTTCTATTTTCTTTTCCATCCTTGTCCATCATACTGATGCGCTCTAAACCCTACATAAACCGTATGAAAAACAAATATGGAAGCTGCACCATCAACATCATAGATAACATCTGTGCGTCTTACCCGCGCGAGCGTGCACGAAGCCTCGGGACAGAACCGCCGATCCCGTCCGCCAGAGTCCCGCATACGAACCTGAGTCCTCCAGATCCATCAGAGCTAATGATTCCTGCTCAGAGCCACCAGCTCCTCAGACTGACGCCCGGTCTCAAGCGGCTGATCTGAATACGAAGAGGCCGACAACCAGGACAAAAGACTCCGCCGGGGGAGAGCCGACACCTCCTGGGGCTAAAACACCTCAAACCCCAACCCCCACAACTCCCCTCCCTGATCCCCCATTCATAATGCCCAGCAGGAGCCCCAACCTAGCCGTCCCCATAGGGGTGACACCCCCCCCCAAACCCAAGCTGTCATAATGGAAGGGGCATGTTGAGAAGCGACATCTCAGACAGAGGCCACTAGGGCCAACCCCCCCCCCCCCCCCATCACACACAAACACACACCCACACCCCCATCCCAAATACTGTGCTTTTCAACATGGTGGAAAATGCCCCTGTGGGTAAACGGGGGGGGGGGGTCATTGTACAGCACAAAAAAAAAACTGGTAGGAAACAAGATTCAGGTTTTTTTTCTGTGTAAAGGCCATAATTTTATATAATATTAAAAAAGATCCACAAGGGAGGTAATTAATTTCCCAGAAAACAGCTACGCTGCTCTTTTAAGTACAAACAGTTAACAAGGCTCCACAATTAAAAACAAGATCAACATGTCTTCAGGGTCCACCAGGACCACATCAGGGTCCACCAGGGTTCGCCAGGGTCACAATCAGGACCAAATCAGAATCCATCAGGGTTGATCAGGACCAATTCAGAGGTGCCTCCTTCTTCTCAACTCTGTATTTATAACCGTAAGATCAAGGTTGCACTTCCTCTTTTGTTTTAGTTAAAAATATATAAGTAAATACGAATAAAGTGCAACAGAAATCTATTTGTGTGGCTTGTTTTATAAGTCAAAGCGCAATAATGGAGCTTTTACAGCCACGGATCCAACCAATCTCAGCTCAGAGTCCAACTTGACGCCTGTTCAGTTTATTTCCATCCATCCTCATCAGCGCGAGGAGCCAGAGCTGCAGTTCTCATTTCACTAGATGAAAACTAAAATAGCAGCAAGTGAAGTGAAGCATCGCAGCGAGAGGGTTTCATAAGAGCCTAAAAAAATATTAAGAGCGCTGCATTAACAGTTATAGTATCTAACTGGGACTCAATCGGGCTACTGAAGCTATTTTTAAAGGCACCACATGTAAACAGGCTTGAATAAAAAGAAGAGGGAACCAGGTAAAAATACGGTTTACCTGTCGACGAGAGGCGAGAGGATGAAGTAACCGTTGCCGTGGTAACTTAGAAAAGTCAGCATCGCAGTGCCCTGAATCACTTTGTCCGGCGAACCTTCACACGTCATGTTTTTCGTCTTATCGGCTCACGGAGCAGCGAGGCCACGCCAGCTCTGCAGGGTACGTTTCGGTTTTTATTCTTCGACAGAACGAAACGAAAATAAAGCACAGCACGAGGAAGAAGAGGAGGAGGAGAGCAATAACACATCAAATCCAGTGACCTCTGACACACAACTTCCCACCAATAAAAAAAAAATATCTGCCCAGAAGATTTTTACTCATGTGACAGTTGAAATGGTTCAAAGCCAGAAGAGGAAACACGTGATCACAGGTCAGACCCAGTCAAAATGTCCCAAAATACAAAATTCATTTGGTCCTTTTCAGCTCTTTGAGCAGGAGTTTATTTATTTTGTTTGCTCTCATCCACCACTGGCCACTGTAACAACACCGACATCTGTGTCAAAATTATACTGGAGATAAGGAACAGAACAGTCGCAGTGTTGAGCAGGAGGATCCACAAGATGCCCCCCCCCACACACACACACACACACCTAGCCTTTCATAGCCCACAGAAATAGGAACGCTGAGAAAAAACAAACCAAAAAAAACAGCAGCGTCCTCTATAAAGAGGCATCAAATCAGAGTCGGACTCCCACGTGCAGCTCAGAGCTAAAGGCGATGGACGCCGCAGCGACGTCGCTCCGCTTCGCTTCATGTCCCACAGCCAATACGGGAGGAGGAGGGGGAGGGGGAGGCAGGTCAGGCTTCATCCTCCTCCTCCTCCTGCTCCTCCTGGAGTCTCATCAGTCATGGACGGACACGTGACCGGGAGCCTGAAACCCTTTTCACAGCCAAAAAAATAACCTGGGACCGTATGAGGTACAGAACGCAGGTTCGGTCCACATCTGGCCAATCATACGCGTTCCCTGATGCTCTTGGGGGGGGGGGGGGCTGTCAACAAACTGTCCACATTCTTATTTGAACTGCAATTAAGTTTCAACTGCTGCAGAAATATGCGATTCCTAATGTAAATTTCAGCTTTATCATTTTCAGAAATCAAAAACAAATTTGCTTTAAAAACCTCATTGAAATGTTAGTGACACTGAGATAAAAAAGAAAAAAAATACCCATAAAACTGAAACATCAGACACTCAAAAGGAACAAGGAGCTTTTCCATAATTCATTTCAGACTTTGGCTTTTCTCCCAGACACCATCAGTCTCTATGATGTCGACTGGTCCTCAAAAAAATGAAATAAAATAATAATAATCATTAAAAAAATAGAAAATAAAAAATAAAAAATAAAAATCACAAGAACGCTCAACACAAGCTCTTGATTGAATAAATGATGATAAAACTTTGGTCAACAGACACTTTCACGACACGGCGTAAATCAGAACAGGACATATACAAATGTGGTGTAACCGTGGCAATAAAGCAGCCTCTCAACAGCAGAGTCCGACCCGCGCCTGTTAACGTTTAATCCTCGGTGGTGACGACATAAATCTGACAAGAACAAACAAACAAACAAACAAACACAGCAGACAGAAAATGACCCGGAATCGATCGGAGCGTCGGGGGTCGCCAGCGCCGGCGGGTCACGCGGTTCTATGAAATGTAGAAACGATGTGACAGACGGTAAATGTGATGCAGAGAATCTCTGACGACTATTGTTTTAATGACGACATAAAGAATAACCAGACTCTTCTCCCACTTTTTTACGGATCAGGTTTTTTTTGCATAAAACCGAAGGGACGAGGGGAAGTCCAGCGACCCAGGTCCCTGATCAGGATTAAACCTGAGGCATTAGAGTTAGTGAACTTTAACCACTTCACCCTTGGTCTCTGGGTTTAACAAAGAGACGCCACCTTTCACGGTCTGTGCGTCCGTCCCCAGGTCGGCGCAAAGACCCACGTCAGGCAAAACAACTTCCTTTCCCTTCCAACTTCCTGTGGACGGCCCCTTTCACCATGGATACATTTGGTCACACGGCACTGCTTTCAGCATCAACCTGGATTACGGGCGACGTCGCTGCAGAACTTATAATCAGACCAACGTGTAGCCGCAGAAGGAGTCGGCCCGTGTGGAAGCAGGTTTAAATAGCTGAGATCCGGCAGAGTCACCAGACTGTCGACTGTTCGGTTCTGTTCCGACAGAAAGAGGACGGAGAACCGGATTCAGCAGATTCCTATCGGTTAGGTGTTGTCGATGTGACTCGAGATCTTTACAAGCAGAACGTTAAGGGAGAACGTCATCATTTTCAGGCTCCATCTGCATGTTAAGGGTCAGAGAAACAAGTCCACAGCTCCGGCCCACATCTTTTAGCAGACCGACAGGTGGCGGGACGGAGGTCAACGCCTTCCGTTGAACCCGGAGGAGGAGAAGGACGGACGGGAGGTGAAGGCGAGGAGGGCGAAGGGGCGAAGTGCAGTTCGCTCCACCTACACCAGAGTCCGCATCGATTTTTGGCTTTTCGACATCCTGATGCACAACAGGGCGGTGGAGGCAGGGGGAGGAGAGGAGGCCGGAGCCGGAGCCGGAGCCGGAGCCGGAGCCGGAGCCGGAGCCGGAGCCGGAGCCGGAGCCGGAGCCGGAGGAGGCCGGAGCCGGAGCCGGAGCCGGAGCGATGCAGCAGCAGCAGCGAGGACATTTAGAGACTGGCAGCACAGGATGTCAGGAGATGGAGGAGTGAGCCTGGCAAGAGTTAGATGGAGTGGAGTGTGTCACTGTCTGTGCATGTGTGTGTGTGTGTGTGTGTGTGAAAGCAGAGAGGCCGGATAATGTCTCTTTCTGCTCAGTCAAACACGTATTGCCGTAGGCCGTATCAGTAATTACCCGCACATGGCCGTCAGGTGGGGTTAGCGGAGAGAACTTTATCAGGGGGGAGCAGGGATGGATGGAGACAGCAGAAGGGAGGAGGAGGAGGAGGAGGAGGAGGGTTGGGAGGAGGAGGAGGATGAGGACGAGGAGGAGGGGTGAGGAGGAGGAGGAGGAGGAGGGTGGGAGGAGGAGGAGGAGGAGGATGAGGAGGAGGAGGAGGAGGAGGAAGAGGAGGAGGAGGATGAGGAGGAGGAGGCAGCCAAGGGCATGATCAGCAGATATTAGTCGCTGATGCATCTCATTGTGAATCTGCTCGGAGAGAGGTCAGCAAATAAAACAGGATCAAAAGAAATAAATTGTTGGGTCTTTTTTAAAGCAGATTTTGACTTTATGCAGGGTCACAGTGGGGCTGGGGGGGGGGGGGCTGGGGGGCGGATATTCTGGGGTCAGTGGACAATTAGAAAAGAAAAAAAACAACAGTATTGCTGTTACAAAAACAATCCTCTTTTTTTCTGATTTTTCTCTCATTCCTGCTTTAATCTCGTGAAACACCGGATTCATTTGCCTTTCAGGTGCATCAGATTATTAATTTAAAAGGGGTCAAAGGTCAACAGGGCCGAGAGAAACAAAGCTCTTTGAGCAGTAGCGGTGCTAGAACGATTCAGCCGGACGCCGGTTGCATCGTCCGACAGCCCCCCTCCCTCTAATTTTCTGAAGCCAGGGATTGCGTCAACCAGAGAGGCAGGTGTGTGCAGGTGTGTTCAGGTGTGCAGGTGGGAGGGTTGAGCGTGCCGGTTTCACACTGCTCTGTGATGCATTATTCTCTGCCAACACCCGTCATGACTACCTGTGTGAATCGTCTCCTCCTT
The DNA here is from genome assembly GCA_016859345.1 of Istiophorus platypterus. Classification (NCBI taxonomy): domain Eukaryota; kingdom Metazoa; phylum Chordata; class Actinopteri; order Istiophoriformes; family Istiophoridae; genus Istiophorus; species Istiophorus platypterus. Next base: position 1,364,306 of record CM029118.1, read on the forward strand.
CTCTGTAACGGGAGGCTCTTCACGCCACCTCAGGGAGGAGGGGCAGTTATAAGCTCATGAAAAAATAAAGTATTCTGTTCCAGCTCGGCCTTCATGTGTATGGGACAGAGTCTAAAAAATAGTAGGAAGAAAAGTGGGTTTTTATTCTTCTTAAAAGTCAAACCTTTTACGCGTATTAAAAAAAGAAGAATCTAAAAGGTTAAAAAAAAATGCTGCGAATTCCAAGAGTTTACGGCCGAGAGAGGAAGTAGAAAACACATAATCACGGGACGAACCACACGGGCTGCAGAGTGCGTCCTCGCTCCCTCAGCAGTGACTCGCTCGTTCGCTCGCAACTCCGACATCACGCCGCGCACGACTCTGAAATATCGATCTGTCACATTTTAATGATTAGACCCCCCCACCCCCAGCCCAGCAGACAATAGAGCGGGAGGAGCTCATTAAAGTAAGTTACAATGCCGCTGCAGGTGTCAGCATGACGGCAGGCAGAGAAATGAAGGGGAGTCAAATAAAAACTGGGGGCTGAGAGGCCGACGAGCGGAAATGTGACAAGAGCCGTCGTCGCTACTTTTGATTTTCTCTTTCCCAGAACTGGATGAAGAAACTTTGACAGTAAAAAAATAAAAATATATACAGGTTCTGGGGTGTGTGTACTCCTACTGATCCATCACACAAATCTGGTTCCCCCCCTCGGCCAAAAATCTGTAATCACTAAAACAAAATCGATCTTAGGAAGCGATGGGGACAAATGAAAATGAGGTAAAAAGTGGAGACAAGAGCGAGATCGTGTCAGAAGCGTAGCACCGCTGCTTCCCCGCAGGAAGCTGAGCCTCCTGTTTATCATCGGCCCTTAAAAAGTCAGAGGAGCTTTTAGTCGATAGATACTTTAAAGCTTTAAAAGGGCTTAAAAGCTTTGGATTAAAAGTCGGGTCCAAGTACCCACTTCCCTCAGAGCGATCGATTAAATATCGAACCGGTGCGACAATCAACCGGAAGCCAAATGGCAGTTATGTAATCTCTCCATTGTCAATGACAGTAGGTTCATACACACACACACACACACAAAGAGTTTGTCATTAACACAAAAACATGTTTTTGATGACATAATTTGCTTTCACACTCGGGAAAAAATACTTTTCTAACTACAGCTGTGCATCATCAGCAAGAACATCAAATGTCCAACAAAAGAACCCTGAGGAACTCCAGAACTCAAAAGAGTTCACATGTTCTACTTCTTCCTTATCAAAATCCGGCGCCTACGTTACCCACAATGCAACCCAACCTCCGCCCGCTCAAGCCAGAAACTGAAAAAGCTGATCCAGTCGGATGTGTCGTTCATCACCAGGCCATACTGCTGCTTTAATTACTGTATATGACAGTGAATCATGTTTACAGGAACTGGCAGCTCTGCGGCATCTTTCACAATAAAATGTTTTCTAATAACACATGTCAACACATTATTTTAAAATAATTACAGATTCCTCGTAGAACAATGGGATAAGAAAACAATTCTCGTCTGGTGCTAGAAAGGATTCATAATAAATTCATAATGTTTCCAATATATGCACAGAAACCACGCGTACATTTATAACTCGACAGATTCCAGGCGCGGTTATTGGAACAGTTCTGTCCTTTTTTGAGAAATTTTTTACAAACACAGTTATCAGAGAGAACCAGCCCTGATTCGCCGTTTATTTTAGGTACGGGCATAAAATTCAGGGTTGAGGATGAGCCCTTCAATTATGCAAAACACCTGAACCTCCCCAGATATTTCCGCCGAATAATTGTGGAACATCTGCTGTTTTCCTCTTTGTCTCACTTTTTCTATATTTATTTCTATTTATTTTTTGGACCCCCCCCCCCCGCCCACCAGAACCACCCAGTTTTTTCCTCTTTCTTTGTCACTAATTACCAAGTCGGGCCATCTGTCGTCGCGGTAACAGGTCATGCAGCATCACGGACCTGATCACAATGACCATCGCTGGTGAAAGTGAAGTCACATGTGTACAAACGGCTCTGTAATTTTTCGCTCTGTTTCACTGCAGAATGAGTCACCAGCGTCCAGGAATGCCCCCCCCCACACACACACACCATCAGAGCCTGACCAATACATCATACGTTTGTGCTTATGAAAGATACATGGCCAAAAGTATGTGGACGCCCTACGATTGTGTGCATGTGTGCATTTGAATTGCATTCAGAAATATTAGAGCGTCAGTGAGTTCCAGCACCAATAGTGAGGGAACAGGTCTAGGGCTCAGGTCTAGGGCTCAGGTCTGGGGCTCAGTTCTGGGGCTCAGTTCTGGGGCTCAGTTCTGGGGCTCAGGCCTGGCTCACAGTCTGTGTTCCAGTTCATCCCTGATGTGTTGGATGTGGCTGACATCAGAGCTCTGTGCAGATTAGTCAAGTTCTTCCAAAACAAACTGAGGAAAAAACGTTGTGTGTATATGTATGTATGTGTGTATATATATATATATATATATATATATATATATATATATATATATATGTAAAAAATTTCTCAAAAAAGGACAGAACTGTTCCAATAACCGCGCCTGGAATCTGTCGAGTTATAAATGTACGCGTGGTTTCTGTGCATATATTGGAAACATTATGAATTTATTATGAATCCTTTCTAGCACCAGACGAGAATTGTTTTCTTATATATATATATATACACACACACACATAGCCGGGGGCTATGTAATGTGTGTGATCTGATGTGTAGCAACAAACCACCTGTTCTTACTCAGAACAGACTGTTTGTTATTACCATTTGTATTTTTTATTTTATCTGTTTCCACATTAAAATCTGTCAAAATCTATTCAAATTCATATTTTTTTCAACTAGATTCCCTGTAAGAACAAACAGTATCTTGATCTCAATTCACCGGATTTAAGGGATCTTATGTGACGACCCTAAGCTTCTATTTATATTTTTAAAGGATATTTATGCTGCTGATTATTGCACGTCAATACAATGTGAGGACTTACAAGAAATTGATGTCAAGATTTCTTTTAAAAAAGGTCAAACTTGTAGCAGCAGAGGCTGAAATATCAAACTGTAAAAGCATTGCCCCCCCAAGACACTTTACCACTGTAGAATTTTGTGGAATTTGCCTTTAAGCTGTCAACTATCAGTGTTATTATCAGCCGGGGTCAAGCTCAGACTCTTACTCTGCCATGCGTCAGTGCCCCCCCTCCACTAAGCACAGCATTAACATAAAGTGCTGCAGGTGAAGTGTGAAACGGCTCCGCGGCGACTTGGGGGGGGGGGTCATCAGGATTTAGAGTCGCACACTTGAGGGATTTCCGAGCAAATGTAAATTTCTCATTTCCTCAATCAGATTTCACGGATGGGTTGAGTGTGGAGTTGATCATGGTGGCGGGGGCCAAGTCCCACCCCCACCGCCACTGGGGGGGGGGCTGCCTCCGGTATTAGAAAAACTGTTTTCTTTTTTTCCGAGAGCTTCGCCTCTGTAACAAACACGGCGAGCAGAGAGGTCGGCAGCTCATAAACCCATGATGCATTTCAGCTGCCAAATGGCAAAGCATGCAGGATTTCTTTTGGGGTGGGGTGGGGTGAGGTGGGGGGGGGGGCAGGAGCAGAGTGTTAAAGAAGACGCAGCTGTTACAACAGGGCCCAGAGATTATCAGTGTGTGTGTGTGTGTGTGTGTGTGTGTGTGTGCAGACGCCAATCACAGCTCTTTGCCTATCAAAGTGACCGATTCCTTCAAAATCTTTTGAACCCGCAGGGAACCGTCACCAAACCGTGGCAACGCCGACCATCCGCCACCGAGCAGCTGGCGGAGGCAGGCGGGGTCAGATGTTCTCCTCTGGAGCTGGTGGAGACCAAAGCCGGAGCTAGGAGAGTGGACACCACGGCCCACACCTTCCCTCCAGAGCAGCACACGAGTATTTTCTAACGGAGACAATGAGACGCCTTCACTCGTCCGTTTCCTCCAAACGCCGTCGGAAACAGAAATAACTTTTTTTTTTTTTTTTAAAAAAAGGGCATTTTTCTGCCACAACCACTGGATCATGTTTAAAGGAAACGGACGCTGACAGTCCGTCCGTCCAGCGCCAGTCAACATGACTGAATCCGAGCAGACAATCGATGCTCGGTGACGAGGAAACATTTTGCTCGGTACCAATAAAAAAAAGAAAAGCCTTTATTTAGCTCCACTGAAAAAAGGAACCATGATTTCAATCGACGTTGTTTCCCCTTTCCCTCGTTTTAAACCTGAAAATATCACCTCAAAGCCTCGTCTGTGCCACCTCATTGTGGCAGTTGATCCTTTTTCCCTCCTAGAGTTATTACCCTTCGTATTTCAACCCTGCTTGAGCTGGCGACACCTTTAGTCACTGCCGGTAACCGGGCAGCTTTCAAACCCTGAACCGGCGACTTGTCAGAGAAGCAGGAGTCGCACATCCGTTCGCGTCCGGAGCCCAACGGGCCGGGGGCCAACGCGGGAGAGGGTATTCTGGGTTTCATACGAAAAGCCTAGAGACCAGGGGGGCAATAATCCACTTCCTCTTCAGGGAGCAAGAGGGATCCCGGGCCGGACAACGTGGGCCCAAACGCTGGGCTTTAGAATTGAAAGTTAAATGAAAAAAAACAGCCTCAGGGTTTTGTTGGTAAAACTTTCCCCACTTTCTCTTTTACAGGCTTTTATTGTGAAACGTCTGCAGGACGAGTTGAATAAAACCGATGAGTGAAAAGATGATTCCGGGTGTGACACGACCGCGACAGAAGTCCGGACGGATCCGGAGCGTCCAACGTGTCCGAGCCATGTTGAAGTCCAGATCCTTCTGGGTCATGACCCCAGGACCAGACCCGGGTCTTTAATGCGAGAATCTACACTAAATGAACCGGGGGGCGGGGCGGGGGGGCAGCTGCTAGCCTCAGGTCTCAGTCAAGATAATATTCATGACCTTTGATCTGTTTATCATGCATTATGACCTCAACATCTGGCAACATTAACACATCTGAAACGGGAATGTTTTATTCTCTCTTTCATTCATGAATCATTTGTTTAAATATGGGGAGATTTGTTATTCCCTGAATTATTTGCATCTCAAATAGGTGTGTAGGTGCGTGTGTGCGCGTGTATGTGGTGGTGTGCGTGCTCTCTGGGGGGGGGTCTCTGCGCATGGCTCAGTGGATAAGAATGTGGCTCAATTAGACCTTATCCAACTCACAGGTCACATGGACCTGGATTCACACGAACACTCACATCTAACGTGCAGAGACACGCAAGCACTCTACACACACTCACACGCACGCGCACGCACTCCACACACACGGACGCAAACACACACGCGCGTGCGCGCGTCACTCCCCGTCCAAACTGATCCGAGTTCAGTGAGAGAATTTAAACCAAACTGTGCCACAGAGGCAGAAAGTGAAAACCTCCCTCACCGCGTCTGTAGTTCTGCAGGCTGTTACTTCCACTGTTGTTCCGGTCCAGTCGCTCCATTAAAATCCAGCGGTTCCGAAATCCATTCAAAAATCCATCACATCTGCCGGCGGAGCGGGGGGGGTGAGGGGGCAGAGTTCTTAATCCAGACTCCAGCACCAGTTTGTGTGTGAACACACACTCACTCGCGTTAACAGCTGTAAACACCGCTACAAATGTCTTCACGCGCTCTCTCTCTCTCTCTCTCTCTCTCTCACACACTCACACACACACACACACACACACACACACACACACACACAGCACGGGTAGGGGAGAGCGAGCCCGGGAAGCCAGGTGGTGGAGCAGAGACACCGCGTGAGGCTGCACAGCTCCGGAGGAGGAGCGGGAGGAGGTGGAGGAGGCGGAGGAGGCGGAGGAGGCGGAGGAGGTGGACGCTGAGGCGGAGGAGGTGGACGCTGAGGCCCAGCGGGGTCCCGCCGGGTTCGGGGGGAGGGCGGGGAGGCGCCGCTGTCGGGTCCGGTCTGTGGGGCTCGGCGGTCTCGCCCGGTCCGCGCTCGCTCGGAGGTGAACGCACACTCCGCTCGCTCCGCTCGGATCCTCCTGAAAAACGAGGCAGGCTGCGGCGGCGCCACCCCCCCGCAGGACAGGACCCGCCCCCACACGGCTCGGCCAATGGCCGAGGCTGCCTGGCCACGCCCCCTCTCTCTATCACTGTGTTCTCTCTCTCTCCCGCACACACACACAAACACACACACTCTAACACGCAGCTGTCAATTCAATTCAGAGGAGCTTTTTTGACATAGGAGACACACATATACATATGAATGTATATGTGTGTGTATATATTCATTAGGTCTGCAGAAATCTTCCTGACTCAGATTTGGAAAAGTGTAACGTTGAAACTCAAAAAAAATGATTATTGAATTTTGTATATTCTTCATTTTAATAACATTTGATAATGTAAATATAGCAACGACCCTGCTGCAGCTGGCAAACACTCTGCTGCTGGTGCGTGTGTGGTTCGGAGCCCGTGACTAAAATAACCTTTAAATTATCTCCAACTGTATGTTGACTCAGTTCGGTCAATTATTTACCTTTGAACGCCACGTTTCCCTTTTCTTAAACAACCACACAGAAAAAGAAGAGGTGATGTTCGGCGCCTTTGAAGGTCTTTTTGATTCTGGACCGAAATGAAGGTTTGAGGTGAGAATAATTCATTTTTTCTGAGGGGTGGAGGGCTAAATAAAACGTTTCTTCCTTGTCTGTAGACACGAGGCCAAGCGTCTGCTCGGACTAACGGAAAAACCTGCAGGAACACGAGACTGTAGACCTGCGGTCCAAAGTCCGGGGACGCCACGGGGTCTAGTTTCTGCCCCGGCGGCGGAACACGGACGCCGCGGCTCAAGCAGCCCGGTCCGGAGGAGTCTGCCCTGCATGAGACACGCGACCTGTTTTTACGTTGCATCACTAGAACTGGTTTAGTTTAGTTACCGGTTCATTTCTGTAACGTTCGTGTATAGTAGAGAGCGAAGATGTGGCCTTTTGTTTGTTGTCTGTGAATCTTTGTTTGTGCTGAACATCATTAACTAAATTGATAAGTTTAAAAAAAGCCACTTAAAAGAGGATAATGATCCGTATTGTGATTTTTCCCGTCAGAGCTTTTCAGACCAGTTTTCTTGGTCGGTGACGAATGCTGTTGTGTGTGTGTGTTAAATTTACTGACATCTGCGTGACAAGTCGTAAAAAGCTATAAAGGCTGCTGTTATTGGATTTGAACACAAGTTCTGTTTGTTGAATATATACCTGGAACCAGAACCGACCATAAAACAGGATTAATAACAGATTTTTCTCTGACTGGAGCCATTCAAAGCCCAGGAGGGCCACAGGCCACAGGCCACAGGCCCGCCACAGGCCCTGGCAGGCCCAGTGTCACCTCTGTCGGGAGATGACGTTTCAGAAAAAGCTTTGACTGGAAAAAACAAAGGTAAAAAAAAAGCCAATAGCTGATAAAAGAGAGAGAGAGACAGAGAGGTAGAGAGAGGCAGACGGAGACTGGGGCAGCAGGAGAGCTGAGTTCACAAACTGGATTCAGAGGAAACGAAGGTGAAGCAGCAGAAGAAGCTGAAAAACCCACAGGTCATAAATAATTCAGAGACAAGTTGTTTTTATAAGAGCATGGAAAAAAAAATACAAAAATCAGACGAGGACAAGTCTCAGCGAGCTGCAGCTCAAGTCTGAGACGAGCACTTTCACCGAAGACACACTCACACACACACACTCACACTCACACTCACACACTCTCATCACGCCGTGTGTGTCCACAGTACCTGCGAGACTGCCGCTGTGACAGGAAGCACATATGGGCTATTTGCATATGATGCCTCTGCTCTGAATCTTCAACCTTGGCATGAATATGTGCGTGAGCGTGTTAGTGTGTGTCCACTGTGTGAGTGTGTGTGTGTGTGTGTGTGTGTGTGTTTTGGCGACAGGATCAGATGTCAGTTGAGAAGCCTAAAGGACAGAGCTGACACTACACACACACAGGTTTACAGTATAATTAGCCTCCTCTCATCCACCTTCTGCTACCTGCATTTTTTCCTCTTTTATTCTTTAAAACTTTTAAAGTGATATTTTTTTTTGGTTTGTTTCACAGGGTTTTTTTTTTCTTACTCTGAAGTTTGATTCTAAGCAACAATTTAAACAAAAAAAAAGCAGAAAATCCAGGTGAGAACCAGACGACAAACCCACTGGACCCCTGCAGCCCTGACCTCCCGCGGCAGAGCCGACCTCCCTGTGCTTTACCTGCGAGCCGGGCTCACCTGTATCCTCAGGTAACCCTGGTCACATGACGCACCAGCGAGCGGAGACCGTTCTCCCCCGAGTCGGCTGCAGACCAGCAACGTTTTGGCGACAAACAAGACTCGCGGCGACTCGGCGCTCCGACGACTCACAGATCCGAGGAACCGGTCAGTTGTTTTAGTCCCTGTGAAATTAACCAAAACATCAACGAATTTAATTGATAATCCTGAACTTTTGTCAGCAAAGATTTCCGCCGTTGGCTGTTTTTTGTTTTTTTGGGTTTTTTCCACAGAAATGGTCTGAAATAAGCTGGAAAGAATCTACAAACCTATGCCATGATCCAAAAAATAGTCAGTGTTATATTTACATGCAAACTGTGATTTTCCTTTTCCTCGTGGGACTTTGTAGTTGTGTCTGCGATTTGTGACCAATAATCATTCATGAAAACAAGATTCTGCCACATTTTGATGAGACATTTTTGGTGAATCGGGCCCCTGGATTTTACATCTTCACTCCACCGGGTTCTCTTTCTTTGCGGTTCAGAGTAAAGAAAATAAAAAGGAGCTGAGGAAATGGCTCCGCCGACAGAAGGCAAAGAGGAATTCAGGGCTTAAACGCAGATGAGCCGCTTATTCTACACCAGCACATCGGGTTACAGAAGAAAAGACACATTTTTATGTGATTAGGACTTTGAATTGTAGCGACTCGGCATCGCTCCATCAGGACAAGCGATCGCAGAGCGGAGGCCCGATCGGATGGAGATCAGAAACATCATATAATCGTGAGTTTTCTACCTCGTACTCACGAGATACTTCTCTCCTAATCATGATATACAGGCCTATAATTATGAGACCATTTTCTCATAAGTCATAATTAGGAGATATGGAAGTCGTAATGAGGAAAACTCAAGCTCTCATGCTCCGGAGTCCTCTAATGTAAGTAGAATAAATGAATAGAGTCAAATACAAAAAAATGTTCCATTTAATGGTGATACAGATCGTTGCATTATTAAATCAGAATAAATATTCATAATCTAAATTTTTTAGACCTGAAAAACTTAGAATGATCAGCAACGAGCGTCTGCAGTCTGTCTCTCGTCTCCGGTTTCCCGCTATGGTAAATATTTCTCCGAGGTCGGATCAACATTTTCGCGTCGCCACGGAGACGCCTCGCGAACTCGTATCACGGCGTGTTGCTCTGTGCAGGGGAGTCGAGTGGCGGCGGCTGCAAACACAGCTTTAATATTTGATGAGCTACCAGATGGTATAGTAGAGTCTTTAATAACCACCTTTAAAACAGGTAGTCAAGAATACCTCCCTCGCCCTCTCTCTCTCTCTGTCTGCTTCGACGGTGTGTGTGTGTGTGTGTGTGGGGGGGGGGGGGGTTACTGCGATCAAAGAACAAACTCCAATGGCAGACGCACATCAAGAGCCAGACACACACATCAATAATTCATCAAACACACACACACACACGGGGTAACTGCCAAAATGGGGAGTTCTGCTGAGACAGAGACTGAGGACGTAACAGTCTGTTAATGTCTTGGATCTGGATTAAAACTTTTGATAACTGTGGCTTTTTTTTCTCTCTTTTCATTTCATGTAGATGAGAATTTAATTGTTAAATGAGCCGATTCATTTACTCATCCACAGATTCTGCAGTGAAGAAGACAGCGACGGCTTCCGTACATTTTAAGGCTGAAGAAGAATTAAAGAAGAATTTTCTATTTACAGTTTTTTTGTTTTCCAGTTAACAAAAACCTGGTTCAAGTTCAGTGAACGACGGTGATTCTAGTTCAGTGGGAAACTCGGGATACGGAAGCAGAACAGAGTCGATGACGGCAGGTAAAGAGTCTCTAATGGACTGACCAAAAAAATGAAAATGAAAGAAAAGAAAATGAACTGGTCGTGTCCAAAGTCACTGGGAACTTTAATCTGTATTCAACCAGACCGGGATCTTTCCTTTACACCTGGACCAGGTTCTGTGAGGTTATGAACCAGAACCATGAACCAGTTTTGATGACGCTGGACCCTCTAAAACCAACACATCAAACACGCTAGCGGTTCGTTCAGTATCGTTCAGTATTTAACCACATTACTAGACCAGAACAATGACCAACGACCCACGTCCAATGTCGTATTGACACATAAAACAAATCACGAAGCACAAAACCGGAGAGACGGCGACCAACTCCGACCCTGGGTGAACTTCAGCGTCCAGAGCGCCGGCGAGCTTCCTCCTCGATGGAGGAAACGAGTCTCTGGGCCGCATGAGCCGAGGCTGCAGGAAATAGATGTTGTCGGCGTTAGAAAAAAAAATATGCTGCTGTATTGTTGTGTAACAAAATAAAGGCAAAGCCTAAAATAGCCCGAATCACCGCAGGAGCTTTGTTCATGTAAAACGGCTTAATTTATGCAAATAGCACTTTTATCCAAAGTGCTTTGCAACACGCATCTGATTCGCATTAATAAAACATCACGTGGCATCTTAGCCCCCAAAAAATCAGAGCTCCTGGAACCGATCGGGGCCCTGCCTCGGGGGAGGGGGGCCATACTGGATCCAAGTCCAGGTGCTGGCGGGAGAGATTTCGGCAATGTCGCATCACGGCGAGGACGACCACGGCGAACGGCGAGCTAGAGCCGACAGAGGCGGGAACGGAGCCCGGTCGGCCTCAGCTGAGGCCGATGGGAACGCCATTCATTTGATGGTATTTGATCATAAACCAGAGGTTTGGGCAAATCAGGTGAAAAGTCAGAGGTTCATGAAAAGGAACGAGCATCTGGTTTCCCGGGTGATGCATCCTCTGGTCTGCAAAAAGACAAAGTCTGTCCTGTTTCTTTAAAGTGTCTGTAAAATAAAAATAAAATACAGTGGAAGCAAGAGGCTGATATCAGAGGACTCACAGGAACATTATGGGACAGTTTATGGGAAGCTCCGGGTTCAGCGGAAAAAGTGGTAAAAGTTACTGCAGCTGCCCCTCGTCCTCAGCCCCCCCCATCTGCATCCACGCCGTTCACCTATTCAGACCTGCAACAGCTGCACCTGCCAACATCTGGGCGGGGGGACCTCGGACCAGGGGTCCTGTGGGGGGGCTCCGGTCCTGTGCCCTCAGTGTGTGACTGCGTGTCCTGTCTTTCCCGAGACTATAAAAGCCGCTTCCCTCGGCAACAGCATCTCATCTCGTCTGGCGTTACCACGGAAACGCCATCTCACGTGAGGCGAGCATGGGGGAGGCGCCGCCCTGCTCGTGGTGACGATCCCCGTCACCCGCTGACGTGCGACGAGGGGTCCGTGTCCGGTTAACGCTCCAAGAGGGAAAAAAATGAGTGTCTTTAAAAACAGGCAGGTTGGAAATTTGTTTTTTTTCTGCTTTTTCTTCGCTTGTCAACAACTGGATTTCACAGAGATGAGCAGCTCAGACAAGTCAGCTGGTCGGACACTGATGAATTGCGTTTTCCGGTTCTGGTTTTAGTTATTATGATGAAACATTTCCAGCCCGCGTGGCTGCATCTTCTTCGTTTTCGCCTCCGAGAGCGAGACCCCATCCACCCCTTTCCCCTGTCGTCACCTGCAGGTGGTTGCGAGTGAGTTACCGTTCGGTTTCCTTGTGGTTCTCTGCATCTCAAATAATAAATGAACAAAAAATAAAATGCGAAAACAGGTCGGAATGAAAAGTTGAAACTGGGCCAAAGTGTCGAGTGGAATTTTCTGGATTTTCCAGATCATGCCGCTGTGTAGCAGTCGTTTGTTTTCTGCTGAAGTTCCTCTAACACTGACACTTATATTGAGTTTAATATTGTTTCAGCTCTTTCTGATACGTGTACATTCATTTAGACTCAGACCGGTACCGTCCAAACAATTTATGCAATGTCCCTTTAGCGCCAAAATACTGAAAAATCCAACGAGCCATTAAAGATGGATGTGGGTTTTAAAGATCGTGCGTCAGCAGAGGGAAAGTCTGAGTTAGAAGCACTTTAACTGAGAAAACTACCGAGAAATATCTGAGCAGTAAAACAATGAATATCCAGTTGGAAATATAAAAAGGGATAAAAGGAAAATTAACCATCTGCCTCTGACAGACGAGTGTTGGTTCCCACTGCCAAAAAAACATCCATCTCAATGCGCCATCCAGCCCCAGCTCAGCTTCATTTAAAGGCCATTTCCCCAAATAATAACAGGGAGCTTCAATCCAACTTGTTCCTACGGCACTTCTGCTCGAGAAAAGACTGGAGCCAGCGACTGGAGAGAAGACTGAGTAAGCGGATCCGCGGTCTGGAGTCCAGGTACCAGCGCCTGGCCAGAGTTAGTCGGGTCGGAGAACGGGGGAAGTCTCGCCCGAAATATTCGGCTCGTTTCCTGGAAAATATCAGATTTAAGGGCCCAAGTCAGCCGGAGCAAACGGGCGAAAAGCTTTCAAAGCCGGTGAGTCGGCAACAGAGCCGAACGTGAGGACGACCCTCAGACGCAGGAATCGGCAAACAAAATAGAGAATCTGTGTTCTGTGGGCAAAGAGGTGAACCGGTTCCCTGACAGGGAGGACTCAATGGGACCTTTAACCCCGACTTTATGACTCCGCCCTCCTTGTCTACAAGGTAAAGTCGTGTTGTTTGATTTTGAGTCATTTGATTGTAGGCAACAACCTGCCACTACATGACCATACCACCACTGTGCTTTACCCCACCCGACCTCTTGGGGAGCCTTTGCCCCGGGAGAGGGTTCTAGCACCGAGTCCTGCCGGGTTCCACCGTTGGACCGAGGTGCCTTCTGGTTTTCCCGATGACCTTTGCCGGTTTATGTGCTTGTAACACCTGGTGTCCCTGGTGACCGCCAGCATCTCTGCCCCAGCGCCACCGATGCAGGCTCAGCGTCCCCTTTGTCACCCACGGCTGTTTTTTGTGTGGTGTCCTCTGGTGTCTTTTCCTGCCGCCGGCCCGCTCAGGGTCGCAGGAATTCCCAGGAACATCGGTAGGATTCGTCCTCTGCGGAGTCTGAGGCGATTTCAGCACCTGTCTTTTTGTCCCTGTGCAAGTGAGTGAGAGACGAAGAGGAGGAGAGCTGAAGAGGAAGAGCGGGGAAGAGGAGCGCTCTGGCTCAAGCTGCTTCATCAGCGGAACCGATGACGGTTCGCCAATATTCTCCTTTTATTCCATTTACAGAGGCACTTTTTATTCCCTCCTCCTGCACTGGCTCCGTGCCCCTTCATCGGTTCCATTGAAAAGTCGGCACGTGGAATGTGTGCACTGCATACGTATGTGTGTGATGTATAATGCTGAAGTGTAAGTTCGATTGGGGCTTTCAGCAGTGGCGTGGTGACATTTCCTGGGCTGACGGAGCGGCGGAGGTGAACGATTACTCGGCTGCGACCTGCCAAAGCGTGGCAGTAATAAAGACCTGTGAGGATGGCTTGGGTCTGCCCCCACCTCCATTACCGGGTGATTGCGAGGGGGCCCGGGGGGGCCGCTCCAGCAGCATTACCCCTGATGTAAAACGAGAAGGTCAACCGGCAAAGAATCTCTAACAAAGACGTAATGAACATTAAACTTTTTTTTTTCCTCCTGTAAAACTCAAAGTGGGGCCAGAAAAAGTAGGAGAGCTTCCGCTGCCTCAAGACTGTGTAGAGCTGAAACTGATCATTTCTTTATAGATCATTTCAATTAATCAATTGTTTAACCTATAAAATGTAAAAAAAAAATCGTCAATAATTCCGAGATAATAAGGTGACGTCTTTATCTTGTTTTCAAAGAAAACCAGCAGTTCCTCACAACCAAGAGGCTGAAGCCATTTGACATTGTTACTTGACAAATGACTTGAAGAATTCATTGACGGCAAAAACCCTTTATTGATTAATTTTATGCCAGTTTGCCAGTCGATTTATTGGCTGATCGTCTCTGCTTTGACAAATATCAGTCTCACTTGAAATCCGGAGAAAAATAAAGTAGTTATGTGAGACAAACTAAAAATATCTCCTCTGCTGTTGCACTGATCAGCACGTTGACTCGTAGATGTTTCAGTTTTTCTTCAGACTGTCTCATTTCCTGATAATCTCTTGTGGTTTGGTCACTCTGACACTTTGGTCCAGTCTGAAATAATCTCAACAAATCCTGGAACGAGTGAGATTAAAATCAGCTTCAGACGTTTGTGGTCCCCTCAGGTTGAACCGCAATAAATCTGGTGATCCTCTGACTCTTCACGTAGCGCCACCATCAGGTCAAGATACAAACTGGTCCAGAGCTGGTTCATGATCAAATACCTGCAGAACTAAAAACGTTCCCATCAGCCTCGGCTTTTCTTCGTGTTTAGTAGTAATCTCAACATGCTAACGTGCTAATGAAATTCCCATCAGCCTCAGCTGTACGCCACGTTTAGTGCTAATTAATGTTGGCATGCTAACACGCCAAGCTAAGATGGTGACCATGGTGAACACTGCACCTGCTACACATCAGCATGTTAGCGTTGTCATTAAGTTAGCGCTGTGCAGCGCGTCTTAAACGACTGACTTAAACAATCAACTGATTGGCCAGAACCAGCATGTACCGTCTTCGGAGGAGGACGCCCGTAAACACCAATGAAATCCCTGTGAACAACGTCACATGACTTCTGAGGGGACAGACCGGATGTGAAGTCTGAGCCCGGGAACGACGAGGCGGCGGTCAGTCGGAGCTTTTCCCGTTTTCGCCTTGTTTGGACTCATCACTCCTAACAACGTGACAACGCAGTGAGGAAAACACCCCAGGTCTGGTTCACTGAGCGGCGGCCAAAGCAACGAGGCAGCGTCCATAACAACGCCAGGAGACGGGTTATAGGGGACTCGATGGTAGAAACATCCAATCAGAAAAGCTTCTGATTCTGTTGCCATGGAGCTGAGAGTGGGCTGAGTTTTGTAGATTTACTTTTGTTATTGCAATAGCCACTGAAACCTCTGGTCACTTCTGGTATTCAAAACTACAGTGAAGGAAAAATCTGATTTCTCAGGAAGTTAAAATCGATGACTATGATACAGACTCTGTGTCAAGACGTTATAATAATGATAATAATAATAATCATAATAATCATAATAATGTTGATTTTAAACTTCCGATAGTGAATCTACATAACTGTAAATAAACCTCCACACCATCGCAGCAACAGCTGACTTCTCTTCTCCCTGGTCAGTCTGCTTCCTCGTTGTCTTGTCATCGACCCCCCCACCCCACCACCACCTGTTCCTCCTCCACCCCTGCTTTCCCTCTTCTGCTGAGCTTTATTTCTCTTATTTTTATTTCAGAATATTATTTTTTTTATCGTGGCAGATTAAACTGGCGGAGCTGTAACGAGATGCCATTTCACTGCGGCAGTAGGAGTCACCATCTGCCTCCATCTGCTCCGTCATCACACCTACACGTAAAAACACACACACACACACACACAAAAACAAAGAAACACACACACACACACACACATACACACAAAACACAAGCCTACACTATACGTCAGACGCAGCGGGCAGTAAATCAAAACACACGGCGCCATGTCCAGCAGGTAGAGACGGGCCTTTCGAATCTTGGAGGCCCCGGCGACAGCGAGTGGCCCCAGGGACCGTGGGTGGCCCCGGCGACCGCATGGCGCCATGACGGTGGACCGGGAGCCCCGGAGAGGGGGGACGGAAACGGGACAACACAGAAAAGCATTCACTGCCTCCGCCTCCGTCTCCGCCTGGTTCCCCATAGCCGCCCTCGTGTAACCTACGTCTCACGTCCCTCTGTGGCTCCACGTCTTACGGCGACGGAGGTTTTATCCGACCCGTGTCTCAGAACTCTGACTCGACACAGAGCGAAGAATGTGGATTTTGTCTCTAATAATTCACGTTGCTAAAAAGCCTTTACAGCCTTTTCCTTTTATACTTTTTCAGTGAGTGGACCTAAGATGGTTTTGGAAAAATTAGCCAAAGGTCTGAGGAACGTCAACAGCCAAATGGTTCTGTCGGCTGCTAGAACGAAATCAGAACCTGTATCTTTAAACAAGTAATGGTCGGGTGAAGCAGGAAAGTTTTAGCGCTCTGGTCTTTGTTTTTTCTTCGGACCTGGAGAGATGAGAATGGTTTTGGCAGGTTTCTGCGCTCGGTGCTGCGGATGAGCGACCTCCGTCCTCCTGGGGGAAAAGCTAATTGAACCCCCCCCCCAAAAAAGCTGCTGTCAGTCAGACCCTGACCGCTCAGCCGGGACACAATAATAGAGGCGCGTCTGCCAGGAAGGACTCGGCCGCCTTTTCTGTCTTTTAGTCGTTAGGTTAAGCTCAAGGTTTGGCTGGGACGGAACGGGACCGTCAGAGCAGTTGACTCCGCTCCGGCTCCGGCTCCTTACACTGTACGACGGATGTGTTCCGCGGACTGTCTCGCCACAAGGACGTGACTGGAGGAGTTTATAGATGAAGAGGAGAGAGAGAATCGGAAAAGACCGGTGATTCCTAAAGCTCCGCGTGGTTCTCGTTTCAGCCTTCAATCAGGGGCTGATTTACAGCTCGAATTCCCGGCGAATGCAATTAACTGCCTGGAAACGGATGGAAAGAAAAAAGAAGGAGAGCAGCAGCAGAAGCTTGAATAGGTGAAAGGAAAATGTCCTGAACTGAATCCCAGTCGACCATTCAGCCTTGGACTTTTCCGGCAGCAAACACTAACAGGTTGCATATTTTTCAATCTGCTCACAGTCGACAGCACCTGAGGAACCAGGGAGGCCTCGTCGCTACAGCGTGGTTGTCCACATGCTCTCTGATCACATCCCTCTTAGACATTCTGACGCCTAAACGAGGCCCCCCGGGGGCCCCGGGGGCCCCGGGGGCCCCAGGGGCGCTTGTTGTCTCCGCTCATTTCTACAGGAAATAAACAGAGAGGAGCCAAGGATTTTTTGTTGTGGTCGTGAGTCCCCCATTAAACTCAGTTGTCATTGGCTGTTGAAAAGCCGCGTCGGGATTTTGTGAAGGCCGTGATAATGTCCAACATGTTTAAACGGAGGAACAGTTGGAAAACAGAAAACAACACAACAAACTGAAAGCAGAGCAGAGAACAGCAAAGCTTCTCGGGCAAAAGTTGGTTTTGTTGAGTCAGTGAACTCGGTTCAGTCATGGGATCCTGGTCCAGAGAAAACAATAGGTCCAGGTGTCAGCTACACGTCGGCGCCGTCTCTCTACAGAACACCGGAGTCAGCGGAACCTCGAGGCTCTAGCTCGGGTCCCTGTGGGATTTTAGATTCGCCGACATCTTTCGTCAGAGTCGCTCGCCGGAGGCTTTAACAGCTCTGGAGACCCCCCCCACACGCACACACACACACACACCCACACCTGTTTGATGGTGGAAGTGGGAGGGCTGCATCTGACATCATCACCCACCTCATGCAGCGATTGGCCGGCTGTGCGACGGTGAGGAAGTGTTGCTGGGCTTGAATTCATTCTTCTCATTTTTAATTCCTAACGTAACTTCCTCCGTCTCTGTCCATGCGGCACTAACTTCATGAATGTCTCCCAGGAGACGGTCTGATAATTAGAAACACATTCTCCATTACTTCCTTCATCTCTCCCATCTCTATGACAACTGGCGTTTCACCGAGCGTGGCGGTTCGGAACAGCTGTAGCATCTGTGCCTTTGACCCGGTCGTCCGACACCTGGTTACTTGTTTTTAGTTACTTAGTCAAGTCAGGTGAACTCGGCAAGTGTCCTACACCGTCGTGAGCATTTATCCTTCTACGTTGGCGTCACTCTGCAGTTACTCTACCAAACCCCTAGTTGACGCCACCGCGTTGAGTTTCTCCGCCGCCGTTTTCCACCAGATTGTCGGTGTGGAGGTTACATCAGGCGAAGGTTTCATGGTTACAGTGTAGAGTTCGCTGTGGATGCAGAAGCAGGAATTGGCCTTTAGTGAGACCTGCTCAGTCAGTCTGCTGCATTAGGATGATCAACTGTCACGGACACTGTTTACTTCACTGCTTCTTCTGGTTTGTGGGAAAAACAATTTTACGCACACACACACACACACACACACACACATTCATTCTGCTGAGAGAGTGAGAAACTTGTGATTTCTGGTTAAATGGACGAACCTCAGGGTTACGGCTGATGGATGCTGGCAGCTACAGCAGTTGCCATGGTAACGCTCCTGCTGAAATATATATACATCTTTTCCCTCTTTGGAATAAGCTTGAACTCAGTTTTTCAGATTTTTTTTTTTTTTTTTTTAAATAAAATCACTTTAAATCTATTTGCCGTGAGGTGATGAATGGTTCTGGTTCCTTGAGCCGAGTCCTGATTCACCCTCCTGAGGGTTTATTTTATTGTGATGGCTGCTCTATTATTACCACACACACACACGCACACGCACACGCACGCACGCACGCACACGGCAGAACACACATCGGCCTGAGGCACTTACGATGATCTATGTCCTGAATCGACATCAAAGATGTTTACGGGACGCCCCCTGGTTCCGTGGGGGGGCGTCCCTGTGCCACATCCTCTCTCCACCATACGGAACTAAATATTTCTTTTCTCTCTTATTAACCTGACGGAGACGCAGGAGAATAAAGGTGGAAGCAATAGAAACAAGATCAAAATGATTAAGTTGTTTAGAAAAAACAGACATTTTTAATGGAGGGCTGAGTCAGGCTATTTTAACCATCGATCAATCTGATTTTATTTTTTGAATAATTAATTTACCGTTTGGTCAATAAAATATTAAAAACTGTGATAAATATCAAGAGTTCCTTAAAGTCCAAGTTGACCGCCAGTCCGAAACCCACAGTTTTGATCACTGGAGACATTTCAGAAGCTGGAACTGAAGAATCTCCGTCATCTTCCGATCGTTTGACCAGTTAATCGACAAGCTGTTCCAGTTAGTGTTGTTCATATCTGAGCTCCGTCAGTCTCGTCTCTGCGGACGTAGAAATGCGGCCCATCCACTTCCTGGTGCCAGCCGAACAGAACCAGGCTCACTCCTGAAACCGTCAGATAAAGAAAGCCGTTGGAGAGAAAGCAATCAGGCAGGCGTTTAACGGACGGCCCTGCCACCACCGCCCTGGACGCATCAACCCACGGGCACCGTCAGATAAAGAGAGTCATTGTTGTCGTTGTTGTCATTGTTGTCGTTGTCATTGTTGTCGTCGTCATGGGTTGTCGTTGTCGTTGTCATTGTCGTTGTCATCGTCATTGTCGTCGTCGTTGTCGCTGCCTTCTCAGAGAACATTACGCATCATTTTCAAAATCAATAGCTCATTTTCCATCTGCCCTCAGCTTCTCTACTTCGCATTTAAGATTTTTCACTCAGTTAAATTAGAGTCCAACTGCCAACGTTACGAACCATTAACTGTCAAGAGAGGATGAGGGAAACGAAGTGTGTGTGTGTGTGTGTGTGTGTGTGTGTATGTATGTGTGTGTGTGTATGTGTGTGTGTGTGTGTGTGTGTGTGTGTGTGTGTGTGTGTGTGTGTGTGTGTGTGTGTGTGTGTGTGTGTTTGGGGGCTCACCATCCCGCACAAAGACTCACATAATTGGTAAATCGCTCGCAACCCGCACGGCCATGTGGGCTGCGCCGCAACCGGCTTTGCCCTTAGTCACGACGCACAAAATCAATCAGCAATTTCAAACACACACACACACACAAAGATACCAGAACAGGAATTAAATTAATCTGATGGGGGCCGAGAAAATTAAAGCAGGAGACGGGACCACACGAAGCCTTCGACTTCAGCTTAAGGCTCCTTGGCGTTTTCACCTCGTTGATGCTGTGGAGCCCTGGGGAGGGGCTCCACAGCCCCCGTCTGTCCTGATCCTAACACTCGACGCTCAGACACATGCACCACGACCAAGGTCAGGTCCACTGTTTCCATCCAAAAATGTCAAACATCCAGAAAAAATAAATGCAAACTTCATGTTTTGTCCCTTTTGTTCGCATTCCAGCTTTAAAACTGTCGCCCTGCATCCACGGGTCCCGGAGAGTCAGGGTTCTCTGCCACGTCTGTAACTATGATCTGTCCTATTTCTTCAAATTTCCCCCTCAGTTCGCATTGAGCTGCGGCCCCCGACATCATAGGGCAAAACCGATATCGGCTGGGGAAATACTCCCCCCGCTCCTGACACCTGGTCGTGGTCTCCTGACGACGTGAATCTGGTTCCTCTGAGGAACTGGAATCAAATTGCTACCCCCCAGCCGCCGACGTGTTCGTGCCCCTGCGCTCTCGTCCCGCTCAAGCGTTGCCGCCGCACCTCGACGATCCGCCTCCGCCGATTCAGCCCGAGAGGATCATTTTGTTTTGCTGCTCACCGACCAATCGGTGCCGAGGGCTGTTTCCATCCTGGCGACATGATTTTCAGTAAACACAGACGACACAGTGGCGGCTGCGAGACCCGGCTGCGGGTTTTTTTTTTTCTCTCACGCTTTTCACATCGATGGTGGGAACCGTGGCGATTATCTTGTCGACTCACGACAAGCTGTACGATCTCACCCTCGCCTGTGGAAGGGCTTCTCGCCATCTTCCCGTCTGTAATTTCCTGCACGGAAATAATCACGGCTCGGTGATGTTTTCCGACCGAGGGCGGCTATGATTGAACCGCCATGATTCGGGCTTCGAACGCCGCGTGTCGAGCGTCTGAGTCCTCGGGTCACGACGGTACACGTGAGGATGCGCGGCTGTAAGTGCCCGAAGGTTTATGCACATTAAGAGCTTTCCTAAGACATTTTAAAGACCCTGTAAATGAAACTTGTCACTTCACGCTTCTGCCTACTATCAGCCCGGGGGGGGCTCCCATTAGCTCAGCTGATTTGTGGCTGAAACACACCATAAACCCAACGAGGCTCAACAGGATACGTTGTTTGGTACTGACCTCTAGACGAAAACAAGTGTTTTCTGATCTGGCATCAACATTGACTGAAAACTCCTGCAAATCCCTGTTGAAAAACTCTAAATTCTAAGAAGGTTTGGTTTGGTTTAGGTACAAAAACAGCTTCGGCAAGGTTACGGAAACTATTCTGATGCCGTTTTGACCTTTGACCTAATCCAAACACCTCCCGCCGTGGACTTAATTAACCTCAGCGGACTTCCTCTTTCACTCCCGCTGGGAAAAAAAGAAGAAAAAGTTATAACTCCCTCGGCTTTGTCAGCCGAACATAAAGACGCTGGGGCTGAGACAAACGACTCTGTGGGTTTTTTCTTGGCAGGGGCGGTTTCTCCGTGAATCACAGGCCAGAGTGTCAAATGCCAACGACTTCAATTTGAAATAAATAAAAACAAAAAAACAAACAAAACAAGATTAGTCCACAAATTTTGCCTTGCGAGGCTCAGGTGGCTCGACCTGCGCTGCTGCAGCGAACCACGTCCAAGTTTCCCTCTTCTGTGTTGCATTGCAGGGACGCCGTCAGCCAATTCTGCCCCCCCCCCACCCCCCCGGAACAAAGCAGGAGCGTTTTTTTCAAAATCAAAGCGACCTTGCAGGTTGTGGTGGGTTTCCTGCCGCAGATGTCTGCAGTCGCTGGGTTGTTTAACAGGTACATATCAAAACAGTCTCGCTCTCGCAGTTGTTCCCTAACTGAGTGTGAAGGTTTTACAAAGTATACGCACCACAAAACACCATAAATAAATAAATAAACAATGAATAAATAAGTAAATAAATAAAGCTCGGGGAGACCTAGAAGGGCTTGTCCCTCGTTAGCTCGGGGTGTATCGTTCACCAAGGCCGGAGACGGCACAGACATGTCCGGCGTCCTCTTTGAGATGGACGCTTCTCAGGTAACAACCCGGTGTCTCTAACGAAGACGCCGTCTCTTCCCCCGCCCCGCCCCCGCCGGGCGGCCGTTGTTATGGCCGATTTTAGATGCCAAACTTCAAAAAAGGGCCCAAACTTTTTAAGTGGGTCTCGAGAGGATACGGGCCAGACAGGCGCCAGAATTTGTGCCTGCTTTTAAAATAGCGGCCGCCCTGCACTTTAGAGTCCAATTCTAAAGCTATGAATCTCAAACAGGCTTGAAGGGAAAATCTCACTCTACACTACTCAGATGCCTTAAGCACACAAACACACACACACGCTCATACTTCTATCTTTGACAGGACACTCACTGACATTCTCCAGCCCCTCTCCCCCTCAACCCCGATTATAAACCTGATCCTGACCTAAACCTTCAAACAGCCTCGGCCCTTTTATACTTGACGAAATGTCCTCAGGTGCAAAAACTCAAACTGGTCCTTGCGAAGATAGAAGTACGAGTATATTCCCACACATACACACACAAACATAGATCGTGATCACAGCGGGGGTGAAGCTGGCCGCCGTTCGGGCCGCGTCGCCGCCACTCTTGGCCGCCTGGCCGGCCGCCCTCAGATACAGCTCTCAGAGCGCTGTCGATACACTGCAACGAGCGCTCACTGCTCACATGCGACAGGTGAGGGGGCGGAATGGAAACGTCGGGCTGAGTGTGATACCTGCTTTACTATGGCAGTGATTTGTTTTGGAATGACTTGGTCTTATTGTGGCAAAGCTACAATGCTCTGGAAGTCAAGCCAATGTTAGCATGAGAGGAATCGGGGGCTCGGCGGCTGGTGAGTCAGACACAGCAACTTCCTCCAGCAGCTAAAACCGGCTGACAATTTCAGGACAAATGTTCTGGTGATGTGTTTGTCTAAATAAACCTGCTCGGTTTGCCCTTCGGTGGTTTAAAAAAAAAATGAATAAAAGAAGCCAGCGTTCAGTCGAGGACACAGGTGTAGGAAAGGACCGATGTCCTCAAACGCAGCATTTGGCAAAAACAAGATTAAGAAAAAAACAAAACTCTGAAGCTCCCCCAGGGCTGCGACTGAAAGGTTTATTACATTTGACTGAATGGAATCAACAAAATACTGAGGACTTGTTTTTTCTAACATCCTGTCAACACCAACTGTGCAGCCAAACGGCAAAAGAAAAATAGACTTGAAGCCTAAAAAGACGCTTCGAGTGGCGTTAAATGCGCGAAAAGCGGGAGCTGTTATTCACCTGACGACAGGTGTTCGAATAAAGAGGACAAGCAAACATAACGGACGACCGACAAACAGACGACCGCGGGACGTGAGCCGATGTTTGGAGGGAGTCGTGAGGGGAGAGGCCACGGAGTCATGGAAACCAAGAGGGTTCATCCACTGGGAGAACAAGTGGGTTTATCATATTTCATGGTAACTTTGATGATATGATACTATAGCTTGTTTCCAACTGCAGGTGGCGGTAATGGGAAAGGTCACACTTTAGCATCTAAACTATGAAAGCAGTTTCATTGGCCGTACATCGATGTTGGCCGACACTGGCCCGGTTGACCGCCATCGGCCCATCGGCATTAAGATGGCGCTGGTTCATGTTTGTCGGTTGTGTTGGTTACTCGTGGTCTGACTCTGACGACGGGAGCTTACAAAGCTGCAGATTCAGAGAAGACCCGGTAGGAGGCGGAAGCAAAATCAGACTGTGGTGTTAGAACAACAATGACAACAGTACCGGAGCCTATTAACACTGGAACCCAGATACACAGAAAAAAAAACATTTATGCTGCTGCGTCAAACCTACATGTGGTCTACACCACCGCCGTGAGCATTTATACTTCTGCATCAGTGTCACTCTGCAGTTACACCACCTGAACACTAGTTGGCAGCAGCGTTTGTATGGTGCTGTGTTCAGTTTCCTCACCACCACTTCGAAACGACAGCGACTGAATCCGAGTGGATCTCGACGGAGTCGGAGCCGATAGATGTTGAACAGCAGTTTTAGTTTTTCCTGAATTCACTGTGAAGCAGAAACAAAAGACGACGTCAGAGGAGACGAGTCAGTACGACGGCGGCGAAGGAGGAGGAGCCGACAATGCGATGCAACTGAGCCGACCAATCGCAGCTCTTGCAGTCTGCATTACTGTGACACGTCAGGCTATGGTGAACCTATGCTGACGGAGAGGCTTTTGCCGTGATGGGGACGAGATACATGGTAGAGAAAGAGCCAATCGTCACAGAGAAAATCCGAGGCACTGAATAATTCTTCTCACTAAGCTGGTATTTGTGTAACGGGCTAAACTTTTGAAACACTTACTTTTAATTCAAAAACAGATTCTTTGTCATGTGAAGAAGGTTATCAAAGGCTGTTATATGAATCTGTATGATTGAACTCCTGCTCATTCAAAGGTTTTGTGATTAAGGGCTGAATGATTTAAAACAGCTCAGTTATTCTTTTTTCCTGTAGTCCAATACCCAGAAGGGTTCAGCATCCTCTGGGGAACATGGATTTGTTCAGGAAATATCATGCAAGCAAGCAAGCAAGCAAGCAAGCTGAGCATTGGACTGTGAGATCTCCTGTGTAGAAGCCCACATTTCTGGCCTGATGATGGCACCGGACGTCACAAAACCATTAGTGCTTATCCCCTGGGGACCATGAATATCCACAGCAAACTTTCTGCAAACACGGTGATGTAATGCTGAGTGTGAAATGAAGCACTTTCAACCCTCCTCTCACACTCTGCACCACACGGATTGTCTCACAAGCTTCAAATGAGGCAGAAAGATGGTGAAACTGGGTGCAACATTACTTTATGGAAATAATATGGGCTGAACCCACAGGAAGTGCTCTGACAGAAAGTGCTGAGAACTTTTCCTCTCGGCTTTGAGGGACCCGGTTGTCACGTCGTTATTTTTTCCGTGAGCAGGAGCTGGAGCCGGAGCCAGAGCCGGAGCCGAAGCCGGAGCCGGAGCGGCGTCCTCGTTCGCTCTGGAATCCAGCGCTGGATCAATTCGCCCGAGCGTCATCTCCAGTGCCGGGTTTGTTGGATCGGTATGTCACTTGCTGCGCCGGCGAGCCGTTACTGACGATGACGCCGACGGGGGATGAATCCGAACTCCCCGGGCGTACCTGGCCCCCCCGTCTCGTCATGTCAGTATTTACAGATGAACAGTTTGCTGGGAATGAGCCGAGCAGGATGGAATCATTGAGGAGTCCCTCCGCCGCCGCGGCCCGATTATATCTACAAGCGAGTCCGACAATTAGAAATCAGCAGCTATTTGCCACTTCATCAGCTTGATGCACAAATGGGGAGGGGGGGCAGTAATGAGGAGATAATTCAGTTATTCCTAACTACACTCCGACGTGCCGTTTTTGCCATGTCATTGGGAGGTTTTATACCTTCCTCATCCTCATCTTCATCTCATTACAGCTTTCTTCTGACAACCTTTTATGAGCCTTAACTTATTCAAAATAAAATGGAAAGTGGCTGTTTCTGTTTCATGCTTTCAGGTGAACCCCCCCCCCCCCCAACATCCTCCACTGCAGCTCCACTGCATGTCTGCTTTCACTGTGCGAAATCCACCTCTCCGATGAAGTGGAGAACCTTTTGTTCCACCTCTACGGTCCCCAATTACAGTAATCTCCTTCCTTGGCTAATCCTGCGGCGCAAAACTTTGAAGTGGAACGCTCCGTCGAACATCAAAGTCGTCCTCTCACTCCTCCGCTCACGCCAGTCACAGAAACACTGTCGGATATAATGGGAGGGGATGGAGGACGATGTGACGGCCGGGGGAGCCCACGTTGTACAAATATGTACTTTGTCCCCGGACTTTAAACATCCAGCAAATTATTACGGGGGGAATCCAGCGAATACTGATGCAAAGCAGCTGCCGGTGACCGAACATTTCACGATGAAGTTTGACAGTTCACACGGGAAGATTTTCACCAAAGACGAGGCCTGGCGGCCGACGTCAGCAGCCGCAGCGCGTTGAATTAAGACGTTGGTAACGCTGATGACGGCTGGATATTCGTATATCTTGTAGGACCATGAGAACACACTGAAATGAACTATCCTCTGTATTAAACATGTAAAAATAGAACCAGTTAAAGGAGCAGGACTTACATTTTGGAGCTACAGTGTAAACAGTACAATGTCTTGTAGTAATCTTGCAGGTTAGCCAGCATGAACCCGAGGCAGTGCACAAACTGAAGGGCAACACAGACACAGCTAACTAGGCTGCAAAGGACAATATGCGTGCACGAACATAACCATGTTGATGATCGTTTTTATTTTTTGAGTTCTTGTTAGATTGGAGAGTGGAGCTACCAAGACTCTTCCTCTCGTCGCCCGTCGTGACTTCTGCCAGAGTTTCATCGGAGGCGCGTTGTGGAGGTCTGCGTGTTTGGGGTCAAAGTTCAGTTTAGTTAAACTTTTGATTGGCCACTGTGGTTGTCCCACACAGCTGCTAAAGGACCACAGCTGCTGCCTCCAGTAGAAGAAGTGAAGGCCCTGTTAGCTGAGGGCTACACCATGGCCATATTTCTGTTAGTTATTTTCTGTCTATAATTCTTTAAATTTTGGGGATTCTGCCCTTTCTTGCTTGAAGATGATGTTATTGTCTAATTTTTTTAATTTTTTGATAAAGCTAAGCTAGCAGTTTCTGCCTGCTTCCAGTCTTTGTGCTATGCTAGGCTAAATGCGTTCTTGATACAGAGATGAAATTTCAATCTATCAGTGTCTTTATCTGACTGAGGGCAACAAACAGGCATGTTTCCCAGTATGCACTGGGTTTTTCTTTAACCCTTGAGTTACTGCTCTCCCAATTGTCAAAAGGTGTTAAGAAATGTAGACAGTGCAAAATGAAGGGAAAGTGAGTTCACAGACACCTGTAAACTGAAATAAATCATCAACAAACAACTCCCAAGATGCCTTTACTGTGGGGGGGGGGGGGGGGGGGGGTCCGTTTAATCATAGGAAATTCAATGCATCTTTTTATGAGAGTGTTTTCGGTCTGCAGCAGCACCACCACCCCAACCTCACATGACAAGATGTAACCACCATGACGAAGTGGAAGTAGAGTGTGAAATTGCTCTTCACTTATAATTCATCCACCTCCATTGATCATCATGTTGAGTCGGCTTCAGATCGGTAAATGTGAAAATCCTCAGCTGAGGCACAGGCTGTTTAGGAAGCTGCGTGGATGCTGACTGATTGTCTTTAGCTGAGAGTCAATTTAACAAAGCTTTACTGTGTAATCAGTCGGGCTGTTTGGAAAAATACGCCCTCTACTTCTACACCTGGGAGAAAGACGAGCTCTTCAAACAGCCCGACAGTGATCCGCTATCCAGCAACAGTCAGCAGTCAGTTTTTTGATGGTTTTTGCTTTTGAACAATGCTGTGTGGAAAAGGGGGTTTTGTGAGGATTTCTGATGTAAATAGCCCTGAAGAAATCTCCCCCCTTGTTCTTACATCAGTTTCTAAGCTTGTTACCTCCGGCCTGACTGATGTCGCTTTACATTGGAGTTCTGAGGTTGATCTGTTGTCGGAAAAATGTGCTTATCTCTCAATACTTCAATAACTCAAACGCAAAGGCTCTTTAAAGTTTATTCTGGTGTTCACGTCTTTGAAAGCGTGTCTAAACCATTGGGGTCCAAGCTGGCAGCCTGGCTCTGGGGAGGCGAAGTCAGTTGGTCTGTCAGTCAGACATTTCGTTTCAGACACATTTCAGACACATCATCACAAGTGTAACGGACGGATCCTAATGGCATCGGTGATCCCCTGACTCCTCCTCGATCTCCCCCACGAGGTTCAGACTTTTGGTCAAGAGTAAGGAACATCGGACGGACTGTGATGAAATGTGATCCGGACGTTCACGTCTCTCTCGGGATGAACTGGAATGACTTTGGTGATCCTCTGACTTTTTCCTCTAACACCTCAATCAGGTCGATATTGTAATCAAATACTTTGGTTTATGACCAAATCCCTGCAGAACTGAGTCATTGTGAGAATGTTAACATTAACCTTTTCAATACACCGCATCTGTATCTGAGAACACCGAGAGTCTACTGTCTTGTTAGCAGTCTCTGTGAGACTCTACAATGTACTGTACAATGGCACAGCCATGTTTTGAGCTATAAGCTAAAATCAGCATGCTAATAATACTATAATGCTAATGTTTAGCAGGTATAACATTTACCCTGTTGGAATTTGCATAAATTTTGTGAATATTTGGTCAAAAACAAAAGTTTCAGAAACATTTCAATGTCATAAAATCAAAACTTGTACCAGATGATGGTGTTGGATAAAAAGTCAGAGGATTCCAACGTCGGTGCACTTTATCCTCCGGGGAACACGAATGTCTATACAAAAATTTCATCAATCCAACAGTTGCTGAGATATTTCAGTCAGGATCAAAGTGGTGGCCTCATCGCAGACCAGCAGACTGAAGCAGCATAACCCACTGACCTCTTCGCAATTCTGAGCCCACATCTCTGTCATGCTCGCCACATGATAAACTGTTGACACACGTAGGTTAACTTTGCTCTGAAACCAACATTTGACCCGTTTTTTACACTTACTTCAAAATGGGCTTTGGATACCTTTTATCCTTGTACCAATCACACGGTCTGGTTTCCTGACAATCAGTAACTGAGCCACTGGAGACTCGTCCTTCCACAGATATCCTACAATGCACAGCTCCAATGAGGGTTATTCATTTGAAAAAAAAGGGGGTCACTCAGAGCAAGTGTGATTATTTTCCTGGAGTAATGGTTCCCTCTCTGCCTCACAGACAAAACTTGCTCAAAGCCTGAAGACTGTAAACTCGTAGTTCAGGTTATTCATGGTTTCCTGTTAAATATAGCAGTGAGTCAACACAGTGTTAATAAATAAATGGGTTAACATTTGTAGGTTGAGGCAATTAATACAACCTAGTTGTTCCAAACAAGTAAAGGACCAAGTAAGTTGTAATGATTTAATCACCTGATGCATCAACTCAGTGCCCCTGCGGGATCTGCCACAGACTCCCCACTCCAGGTTTTTGATCAATTAGTCCAACGGCGCTCTTTGTCTCAGGGTGTTTAACTGGACTCTGAAACAACCACAGAGCAGTCACCTACTCTACATTAAAAAGCCAATATGACTGGAAAAAATGGAAAGTGCCTCTTTTTTCAAAAAACTTTGCCTTTATCCTCAAAACCTTTTGTCAAAAATACGAAAGTTCACGGGTGAGACATTTTCTAAGAGGAACCTAGTTATCAAGCAAAAAACCTCTTCAGCATGTTTAGTGTATTGGAGACAGGTCTGACCTTTCACATATGAAACGTGAGATTTTGCCTTCAACACGTCCTGCCTTCCAACGCGACCCATGAAAAATGCTCTCTGACCTGTTAACCACGACCAAAGCGCAAACACGTGTGGTTGAAGTTTGGCCAAAACTACCAAAATAAAATAAAGTAGTTGAAGAAGTTACCACATTGCCCATCGGTAGGAAAACAGCGCATACAGTTTCTCCCTTGTCCAAGTCATAGCATTACTGACCCATCATGCATCGCTTGCGAGAGGCTGTATTCAGACCAACTGTAGACCTATGAAAACAACAACGCAACCCTGTGGTTGACTGGATGGGGCTGCTCTGTCAATGCAGCAGGGCTGTCGAGTCAGAGGTCTCCAGCAAAACGATGCCGGGTCGACGTGGCCCTGACTGCCACCAGTGCTGTTTTGGCCAATCAGGCGAATGCAGGATCCTGTTCCTGACAGACTACTTTGCAATCAGAATCCCATGTTTCTACTCTTCACCTCGTGTCGATGAAGAATGAGAATATTGCCTCTGTGGTATCCTGTCTCCGAGAATTATAAACCACTGCACAGTGTTTTCGTGTCTGATAAGCATTCACGCCCCCACCGACACAGTCCCCTGTGTAGTATTAACACAGGGCTGTTTTTGGTCTGAATGGCTGCCAAGGCGTCTTGCTAAACTAATAACATTGTGACTTTTCTGCCTTTCCCTCATAAACGCATGTCCAGACTGAAGCCATCAGTGCACTGAGGGATTTACAGGGCTGCGTCGTGGACGCTTGTTGCATCTGGTACCGGTGAAGAGATTAAACGTGATCCAAAAAAAGCCCAGTTTCACCTGCAGGTGCATGAGCTCGAGGGTTTATCAGACACCAGAACTCTGCCCAGTGGGTTATATTACTCAGACACAGGATTTCTAAAGTTATCCCGGTCGCCGTCGCTCTGCCCCACTTCGCGGCATCTGCAGGGTAAGGAGCGGAAACGAGACTCCCTCGTTAAACAGGGATCTACCCGATGCGGGAGCTCGTGCGTGTTGAATTAGCCGGCGCAGCAGCTCGCCGGAGGACGTTGCAACGCAGGGCAGGGATAAGCCAGGGTCAGCACCAGACCGAAGCTGGCCGACTTCACCTAGACAGGGAAGGTTGAGGCACCTAACACCGTACCTTGTTTGGGCAAGGTATGGTGGCGAGATCCCGCAACCCTCGTCTTGCTCTGAGTCCCCCCACAGCTCCACCCCACGGTGCCTAGCACTGTCACCCCACAGCAAGAAGAAAGCCCTGGTTTGGAGTCCACCGGCCGACAGTGGCCTTCCTGGGTCTCTGGGTCCTTTCTTTGTGAGCTTAACGTCTTCTCCTGTCAGAATATGGTTTTCCCCTGGATGGTCTGGTCCAAAAACATCAA
This sequence comes from Istiophorus platypterus, assembly GCA_016859345.1. Taxonomy (NCBI): domain Eukaryota; kingdom Metazoa; phylum Chordata; class Actinopteri; order Istiophoriformes; family Istiophoridae; genus Istiophorus; species Istiophorus platypterus. The sequence continues at coordinate 1,394,964 of CM029118.1, forward strand.
GGGAAGGATAAATGTCGACTCTGAATGACGTCTCCTTGTGCGTGTGAGCGTTAATGGTTGCCTGTTTATACGTGTTGGCCCCAGGACAAACTGGTGAAATGTCCACAGTGTAACAGGGTCGGCCGTGAGCTGGGACTGGCTCCAGAACCCTGTACTGGATAAGCACCTGATATGCCTAGATTGACTCCCTCGTCGCCTTTTCTTGTTGATCTGAATGGAACGATTCACACTCTGCTGGAACAATGAATGTAACTGCCGACTCTCCAATTGAAAACCAAATCCTTTCCAGGACTTAATCAGGTCCAACAGGTAAATCAAAGTGACAGGAGAAGAAAAGCCCACAGAAAATTTAAAATCAACACGAGGACTGCTTTGTTTCAGACAAGAGAGATATCGATAGAAGTCTGGCGGAGTGTGATTTCAGGTTCCATTCAGGTTATTTTAAAACTCGCCCTTGGGACTCGGTCCTGGTCTGAGGGTCCATGAGGGGATTCTGCTGATGGTTTTCTGTGCTTTGTCACACGGTCACTCGGGATTCATTTATTAGACTCTTCCCAACAAGACGCACAGATTTATTTCTAGTTAATGTTTTTATCTTCATCCTTTTTGTTTTGTTCAGTTAAGTAATACCAATTTTTTTTAACCTAGAAGGCCAGATTACGTTATTATTTTATAATAGATGTGATTTATGAAATCATTAAAATGCTTTAGGCAAGTGCATATGAAATTCAAAGGATTGCGGATTTCTGTTTAGGAAGGATTAATTCTTAGTTTACTGTCTGGTGAAACTGCATCTTTTTAACCCACAAGATGCAGATTTTCCTTGATGTTCTTCCCATAACATGGTAGAGTTCATGTTTGGAAATTGGGGGGCGGTCGAGTATTTGTCAAACCCCAGGAAGTCCTCGTAGCCTTTGTGTCGTGATTCAAACTCGGGCTGTAATCCTGAGAAAACACAAAGGTGGAGTTCATTAGGGCAGTTCTTCATTCAGGCTCCAGTCTCCCCCCACCTCTCTGAACCTCAACCAAGAGGGAGTGGCGGGGGGTAAACTCTGCGCCGGAGGTAAGGCGGATTTGCAAGATGACGTCTGTATTGTTTTTCGGTCTCTGCGGAGGAAGGAAGTGACTGTGGATTAAGTTGCTCTGGAGGAGCGGCGGCGAGTTCTGACCGGGACAGGAAACAACATTACATGAGCTCCGACCGCTGATGTCAGCCTCCGCTTGTTTTTTTTTCCTTGTGAATTATTTGATTTCCTCTGGCCTCTGAGTTAACAATCTGAAACTATCTGGGGGGGGGGGGGGGGGGCATTTGCTCATACAATAACTACTATAACTTGTGATGAAGGGATGTGACATAGACACTGTTTCTGGGCCAAAAGGCTTTGGACCCAGATGATGACTGAAGAAGTCCGGTTTGAGTAGAAGATCCCGACAAAGCGAACGCTGTTGATCTCACACGGCGATTGTGTGCTTGCTCGAATTTAACAGCACAGATTGTCCTAAACTGGCCACCGTACAGAGGACAAACTGATAATTCAGGTGCCAACGTGACCTTTCCCTCTGGCGCCTCAAAACTTTTCACATGTGAAAACGTGAATTTAACGTGCTTCTTCAGATGCATTTCAAGAGGGGAAGAGGGAAAGGGAAGAAATGTAATCTGGAAGCCAGAGGAATTGTGGATGTGGGGTTTCACCAGGTCACATCTGGGTCCCAGATCTTTTCCCTGCACCTGGTCTCTAGACTCATTTATCGCCGAGGCTCTGGAGGATGCCGGATTTCAATCGGTTTACTTTTTCCTCGCTTCACATAGAGACGATTTCCTGCCAAAACATCCACTGATAACGGAGAAATTAATTCAGGCAAACAGGACGGATGTGGAGAGTCTCATCTGGTGGGGACAGGGCGGCAGCCTCATGGCTGATAAGGTGGATGTTGATTCCCATTAAACTCCTGTCTGATACAGCTGGGATAAGACGGAGCCCCCCCCCCTTCCACCACAAAAACCAATCCAGTTCATTTCATATATCCAGTACACGAGGTAAAAAAAAAAAAAAAGGATGATAGATGTGGCAGTTTTTAATTTTTGTTATATCAGAGTCAGAGAATGTACCTGGTAATGAAGAAGCTTAAAAAAATGCAATCAAAGGCAAGAATATTACTCTTCTATGTCTCTCAAACTAAAGCAAATCCACAGCAAACTTTACTTTCTTTTGGTTTAATAAGAAATGAGATTAAAAACCTGTGAACTTCTCAAATCCTCCGGGAAACTGAGACCATCTGCTTCCTTCAAGGACACGATCACAAACTGTCCCTCACGAGAACTGGTTTCCTCCTGGACAGTTGTTCTCCGACGGTTCTGCCAAACCAGACACCACAACAACGGTTCAGGTTTTTGTTTCCACGCAGCGTCGTTCTTCCTCGTGAGGAAACTTTTTAGGAAACTTGTCAAAGTAGCGTCACAGGGAATTGGGAAGCTGGAGACTGAGACGGGTTTAATTCAAGTTTCTTTGTGGGACAAATTAAGGAACAACTCTTTCCTTCCATCTCGGCTGGAACTGAGATGATCGTGATGGACTTTCCCCAGGTCGTCGCTCACACTGCCACACAGGACTTTCCCATTAACTTGAGCCTTTTCCTCAACTTTCAACTTCTTCACCGGTGGGAAAATCCCAACTTGTGTCCATCTGATTATCATCAAACCGCCTGGATTTATTCCAGAAATTATTCTGCATAACACAAACTAGTTCCAACCGAGCACCACCCCACCCTTGGTTCTTGGATTCTTTAAATCTGCAGGCGATTCGCTTTTAAAATTTAGTTCTTCCCGCTTGGTAGAAAAAGGCCAGTTACAGGTTCAACAGGCAGCAAATGTGTCGAGCAGATTTAAAGTGAAATGTATGTAAAAATATCTGACATTTACGTTTGGCTTAACGAGCCAGACATTCAAAAATGTCCTGAATCAATATTTCTCTAATTGTGCCTAATGTGGGGGGGGGGGGGTAATCACAATGTGGGGACACTTATTTAACTGCCCCCCCCAAGCAGAGCGACGGCGTTATCGAGGCCCGGCGCTTCATTCACAACTCAGCCGTCCTCTCGGCAAGTGGCAAAACGCAATTTATACAGCTCACTGAGGGAAGAGTCTTATCTGAGATGTGGAATAAAAGGTTATTAATAAGACTCTCCCCCGAACACACCCAGTTCGCCCTGAGCGATCAGCTGTGATCAGCTGACTTCGGCCTCCGGCCTCCGGCTCTGGTCTAGCTGCCCCACATCGCTCCGTCCTTCCTCCTCCGGTCGTTAACCGAGTCTCCGGCTGAAAGTTTCCATCAGCCGCTGACGAGTTTTAGTCGACAGACGCGAATCAGACTCCAAATTAGTTGATATTTAAAATGGCACCAGAGTTTCATTAAACTGGGAAAAAAAGATTCCTGCTTTTTAACTCGAAATTATGATTTAAAAAAAAAACAACAACTCTTTAAAAGCCAATTTATGCTTCTACATCAAACCTTTGCCATAACCTGACGTGCACCTCAGAGAAAACATAACTACGCACAGCTGACGGTCGGAGAGTCAATATCTCATTCACCTCCATTATATCAGGACGCCAGCAGATATGTCGGTAGCAAGAAATGACACAATCTGGTTCAACTGCTCTTTTAAATTAAAATGAGGAGATTAAAGGACAATTGTTTGGTATAAAAATGCTTTAAAATGTGTGTTTATGAATTTGTTTTTACAGTTTTCTTTGGCAGTGATTGAATAAAAAAAGAGAAATTTCAAAGATCCTCCTGGGATGGAGAATCCTAGCGCTAGCGCTAGCGAGTCGACCAATCACAGCTCTTGTGGTCTGTGTCGCTGCGACACATTTTTTTTTTTGAGAGGTGACATCAGGCTATGGTCTGAAATTGTCCTAAAATGGACACCGTACTGTACAGAAAGGGGACAACATGGGTTCTACTCTGAGCGACACCTCAGAACCGTTTTTGATGAGCGTCACTGCTGCTACCAATGTTTAGCCTTGTTTAGCCTCGTAGGGGCCCAGCTCCACAAAACTAACTTTCTTTAAACAAGATGATTATAAAATGATCAAATGTGAATTGATGAACTAATATCAGTCAGTAATAGACGCGATGGAACGAAGGACCCTCCACGACGAGGCCGCGCCGCGAGGATGGCGGCATGTGTACAGAGTAAGACCGAAGCAGCTCTCGACAGAAAATAAATGAGCTTAATGTGGCTTAACAAGGATTAATCAGCTAAATCAGAGTGAAATGAAATTAAAACCTAATTATGAGGTTTTGAATTAAAGGTAATTAAAGTGAGGTAGAATGATGGAAGGTAATTAAAGGTGAATCAGACACCGACTTGGAGGAGTCGTGACGGGAACATGGCGACTCTGGATCTGTCGGGCGATGAACGGCGTCCTGCAGTGCGGCGGTGAACAGCTTTATCCTGAAGATGCACTAACGGCGAACTCACGGGCGTCGGGCGACAGACCAAGGCTCGACGGCCCGAAGGGCGACGCGGCCCTGATCCACTGCGACAGAAAGCAATGGCTGTGAAAAGTGGGCCGCAACCTGAAGGGTTGGCGTCCGACTGAACGTCCGTTAGGTCACAAATGAGGTGACACAGCAGCAACTGAGCTGCTGGGGAATTAAGTATTAAAGTATTTATGTATTTGCAGTTTTATGAACCATGAAAAAAAAAATGCTGCATTTAATTTCTGCTGATGCAAACTGAAAATCTGCTGCTACAGCAGCTTCACATTAAAAGCATTTAACTGGCAAAACATGAGGTGACTTTTATTATGAAATATTCACAGGAAAGGCCCAGGTCGTCGGTGAGCATGGCTCTTACGGCCTTGGCTCATGGACGCTGGCGCCGGACCGGATCGGTCTGAATGTCCCGGGTCACGGAGGAACCTGCTGTGGAGCCACCGGTTCCTCACCGGGTTTCAACTGGTCTCACCAGGGACGAGTTCTGATGTCCGGGTCCGTTCTCAACCTGCTTCCGGGTCCCTTCCGGTTCCCAGAAGCCCTCATTCAATCCCCCACTCGACACGCGAGATTTGAACGAGCGCCGCACCTCGACCCCTGACCCCCCGACGTAGCTCACATACCGACAGTGGCGTCCTGTGTTCACAAGCTGTGAGGAAACGTGGATTCTGTCTGAAAACGCCGAGGAGGACGAGGCAGAAGCGGTGATCAACACAGCCACTGGTCTGATTCCACCCTGGTCTGTTGATGTAGAGACCGGGGGGGGGGGTCCTTTTCAGTTGTTCTTCTAGAATTCTTTTTTTCTATAATCTTTGCGTCTAAAGTGTCCACCCCCGTGTCTGAATGTTCACATGAACAGCCAACGCCCCATCCTGGCTGCTGGTCTCCCTCCAGGGACACTGCTGGTTTATCCTCTGCTCCCTGAAAGCACCACAGTCTGACAAAGACCAGCTTGAGCTGGCGAGAGCCGAGGCTGTCGGACGCCGCCGGGCTGAGGCCGACCGTCCCGATGAGGACGCCACGCAGGGACATGTCGACCGGTGGTAAAGGTCCGAGACAACAGGCGGTAAACAGCCAGGTCACATTAGAGTCTGAGCGACAGCCGTTCAGCTGCTGACTGGTTTCGCAGAGGCTGACTGCTACTGTTTTTTAACCTAATACAGTTTAGTCTTGATAGAGCCAAAGTTCAAGAGACGTAATATCCTCGTATTTTAAAAAGTGCTGTTTGTTTTTGTTTTTAAGTCCATTTCTTTCCTCTGGGGAAATCATCAGCTCGTAATGTCATAATTTAACGCCGTTGTCTCTTCCTGCAATATTGCCCCGATTAATTTTGGACGAACGAGACTCTTTTTAACCGAGTTTACGACGATGAAACCCTGCGATGTCCAGGTTTAAACCTTGATCAGCAATAAAAACGCCTGAACTCCGACAGAATCACATGTCCGCGCTAAGTTTATCTAATTTTCGTCCTTGTGTGGAGGTTATTGTTTTACTGGAGCCGTCCCCATGTGCCAGCGCCTCCAGTTCAGCGGGGCCCGCAGAAACTCCAGACCATCGTTACGTCCTCATGCCGCTCCGTTCACCCGTCCCCCAGATAAAAGGTTCTACTTCTACGAGAACAGCAGTTTGTCTCACCCTGGAAAAGGAAAACACGAAAAAAAGTTCGGTTTTGGTTGATTTGCTCCGTTAAAAAACATCAGTTTTTCCCTGGAATAAACCAGAGCAGGTTCTGGACAAGATACGAGAACATCACAACGCGAACAACAAAACCGCCGGCGTCTGACCGGAATCAAACGCTGCCGCCGGTTTTCTTTGTGAGGCGACAAAATGACGTTGGCGTCAACCATCCAGAAGAAGACGCCGAGTTGTCGGCTGATGCGATCCCACGTGTCGCCGCGTGCGTGTCACGCCTCAGCGCCGCTCTAATCAATATATACGATAAAAACGGAGCACGTGGCTGCGATATGTGAAGGATTTCGCTTTGCAGGACGAAGTCGCAGAGTTTTATTATCACCGTCCAGTGTCAGGGCTGTGGCATCTTTTGGCTCGTTGTTTTGGGTTTTTACAGCCCGGTTCTGGTCTCAGAGCTTCTGCAGCATCGTAAACCCGTCGCCGTCACTGTCACCGCCACCCGCCACCCGCCGCCCGCTACCTGCTGTCCGTCACCCGCCGCCCGTCACCAGCCGCCAGCTACCTGCCCAGCAGATGTTACACTGTACAGTTCAAATGGCAGATCACGTTGATACAGGCGATTTATGTTCCAACATTTATGTTGTGTGTTAAAGAGACTTTCTGGTCATATTAGGCTCGTTTCTGTCTCCTCAGATTTCAAAGTTCTATTCAGTAGAATCCTCTACCCCCCGCCCCCCAACTGTGACTTAACAGGCAAGACCCCGGGGTCTGTTTTTGTACATTGACCCCCCCGCTTGTGATAACAGCCACTGTGGAGTATAAGAAGCAGAGCGCCGGCTAACTGTAGCCTTACACACACACGGCTGCTGCTGACGGCAGATAAGAGCTGAACTGTGATGCTGACGAAGGAGATTTTCTTTCTCCCGCCACTGCAGCAAACACAACGACACTCGAATCCGCCGCCGTTGCCGCCGCCGCCGCCGCCGCTGCCGTTGCGTTCGGAGGCCAACGAGATGTTTGGTGCTGATGAGCCGTTGCCAACACTTGCCTGGGGGGGGGGGGTCCCCACACGAGGTTGCTCCTCTGACAGAAACACTGGAAGAGAAGCTTCTAGCTGAAAGTGAGGTTGTTTTAAACTCTAGAGACTCCATGACGTTGGGGTTAGACCTGGGACCTGAGAGACCGATCAGTCGCCTCAGCCGATGTGTTTCACTCCCGAGCTGAGTCCTCGTCAGTGGATACTACGATTCACCATGGCAACCGAAAAGAGAAGCCCCCCCCATCGCATGAGAAAACTCCTCTGCGATCATATATTAGCACAAGCTGCAGAAGCTGGGGAGTGGAGGGGTTGGCGTTGGAGGGGTCGCCGTGGGAGGGGGGTCAGCGTGGGAGGGGTCGCGTGGGAGGGGGGTTGCCGTGGGAGGGTTGGCGTGGGAGGGGGGAGGGTTGCCGTGGGAGGGGGTCGTGGGAGGGGGTGCCGTGGGAGGGGAGGGTTGCCGTGGGAGGGTCAGTGTGGGAGGGGGGTCGCCGTGGGAGGGGGGTTGCCGTGGGAGGGGTTGGCGTGGGAGGGGACGGCGTGGGAGGGGACGGCGTGGGAGGGGTTGCCGTAGGAGGGGGGTCAGTGTGGGAGGGGGGTCGCCGTGGGAGGGGGGTCGCCGTGGGAGGGGTTGGCGTGGGAGGAGGCGTGGGAGGGTCGCCGTGGGAGGGTGAGTGTGGGAGAAAGCCTGATGAGTTACCTTCATCACATTACCTGGTTTCCGTTGATGAAAAACATGTTTGAAAAACATAGTGGAGGCATGTGGACAAATAAATTTTCATGTTCGCTCAGGTGAAAATCGAATGACGCGATTCACAGCGGCTGGAAAAACAAAACACTGTACAAAGAGTTAAAACAGTTCTCGTTCAGTTTGCTCATGACTGAAACTTCACTCTGGTTTTAAGCTTATCTGTTATGAATCTTGTTGGAAAGATGTAAAAAAACCACCAATTGCTGCCTTTGTACATTTGAGAAATAAAACGGGCAAAATGACGCAAATAGTTTGATCTGTGGCGTCATGCCGCACTAAAGCAAAACTGGATTTAAAGATTATCAGTCGCTGCAGCCGAGTAATTTCCACATGGAACCGTCTGAGGTGATTCCGAGGAATCGTTCAGAGGTTCCTCAGCCCATGGAAATCTAAGGAAAACCTGCAGCGGCGTCTCAGGGCGAGGGACGCTGTTCCCGCCTGTTCTACGAAAAAAAAACGACAGAGAAATTCAGCGATCTTGCGTAAAAGGGCAGGAAACGGTTGCACAAGGTCAAAGAGCGACGGTGCAGCCCACTGGCATCCGACCGGCCTCCGAGGACGTGAGTCTTCGCCAACCTTACGTTTCAGGTGCATTTGAAAGCCTAGCAACTGTGCAGGGGCGTTCGGAGCTTTAGAAAACATGACTCGGAGTGGTCCCTGGAGCAGAGCGGCCCCCGGAGCAGAGCGGCCCCCAGAGCAGAGCGGCCCGGAGCAGCCCCCCCCGGAGCAGCCCCCCGGAGCAGCCCCCCGGAGCGGAGCGGCCCCCCGCCCTTGGCCGACCTTTCTGACGTCCTCTGGCCCTAGTCTAAGCTGCCAGTGGGTCTGAGGTCCAACAGCAAAAGGAAAAGTCGAGAACGTCGAAATTATCTTCAAGGACATTTTTTTTTTCTGGAATTTTAACAATTTCTCTCCTTTTCTCCGTGTTTTCCATGACTGGAAAAAATAAAGGATTCCAGGTTTTCCATGATGTCAAAGGCGAAACGCTCCATGAACTTCGTTCATCTCTGCGTCTCGCTGCTCTCACACGCATAGAGAAATGGACTTCGAGTGGCTCAGGTCAAACATCTGAACCTTGGACGGATCAACATCAACCTGTGACATCTACACACACATCTACACGTCTACACACATCTATATATCTACACACACATCCGCGCATCTACACAACTACACACACATCTACACGTCTACACATCTACACACGCATCTACACGTCTACACACATCTATATATCTACACACACATCACACATCTACACACACATCAAACATCTACACACATCCTCACACTCGGAGCTGCGATGCTACAACTGACAGGAGCTACTTTTTAAAGCCTCATATCGGCCGACGCCTCAGTGTTTAAGAACCATTCAGAACAACTGGAAACTTCTCTGGCGAAACGTCTGTCTCCATGGCGACCTGAGGGCTCCAGCCAGGCTCCGGCTTGGCTCCGGCTCTCCTCCTCCTCCTCCTCCTCCTCCTCCGTCTCCTTTCCCAGGAGTCCCATTTTGATCTTAATGCGCAGGACAAAAGAGGATGCCGGTTTCACAGCCCCCCCCCCCGGGGCCCGGATCGGCTCACCACCGCGGCCTATAGAACGTACCAATGGACAAAGTATGGGGCTCTTCCGAGAAGCAGGAGTGGAGGCAGCAGTGGAGCAAAAGAGGGAGAGGGGGAGGTAATGCGGCGGATTCGAGCTGAGCGACAGGCGGAGGATTCGAGCTGAGCAGCAGGCAGGGGATTCGAGCTGAGCGGCGGGCGGGGGATTCGAGCTGAGCGGTGGGCGGGGGATTCGATCCGGGCGGCGGCGGAGGATTTGAGCTGAGCAGCGGGCGGAGGATTTGAGCTGAGCAGTGGGCGGTGGATTCGAGCTGGGCGGCGGGTGAAGGATTCGAGCTGGGCGGCGGCGGATTCAAGCTGGGCGGCGGCGGATTCGAGCTGGGCGGCGGGTCCTCTGGACTCGGGTCAGTGAGGGTGGACGGGAGGATGAGGTCGACCGGTGCAGCCTTGTGCATGAGTGCTCTGCTACACAACACATTTTGGAAAGTCTTTCCCAGAAGGACGGTGTGTGTGTGTGTGTGTGTGTGTGTAGGCTGGAAACTTTCTAAAAGTAGTAAAATTCAGTCTGTTTCTTGCCTTCTCTGGTGCCGATACAAAATCCAGCAATACAATATCTCAGTGACACTGACGTTGGGGTATGGAAGACGTAATGAGATCATTTTTACGGTGCAAAGTGTGGAAACAATAAAATAAAGGCCACCTGGACGACTGTGGAGATAAAGGTGTCGGGAGGAGCCTGGACTTCGCCCCATGTGGCGGGGGGGGGGGGGGGGGCTGGGTCGTCCACGGGGCCAGAAACAACTTCTGTCAGACCAGATGCCCTAAATAGGGATGGCGTGACGCCAATGTTAATTACCAGCAGAGTCTCCCTGAAAGCTACTGTTTCCTTCTTCCTCCTCTGCACTAATCTCTCCCCTCGCTCCTCAGATCCTCCGGATCAAGAGGGAACCTCTCTGCATGCGAACGTTCCAGCTCCCCGAACCAGATGTGATCCCGGAGGAACCACCACTTCTGGATGGTTAAGGTTCTGAGATGTTGGTGTTTTCCATCACTACAGATAATTTCTGAACATAAACTCTCACAGCAGAAGTCATATCTCACCAGCAACAACACAACCCCCAAGACGCACCCGTAGCTGCAGGGTCCATGGCCTCCGTTACGTCGTCCACGTTTTCGGCAGAGAGCTCTACGGCGCTGCAACGAGTCTGTAACGTTTTTTTTTCCTTCTCTTTCACCCCGACCACATCGATTTGATTTGATGTATTAATCAAAAGCCGAGTCGCTCGGCGGCGTCTGTCTCCGTGAAGGCAGAGAAGGAAAAGTTTAGGAACCTGAAACGGGAGCATGAAATGATGAACCTGAAAAGACACAGAGACTCAGAGGAAAGGTAATGAATTCTCTAAAAGCTCTAAATAGTCTTTTGTTTTCATCCGATCCGACTCGGCTGAATTCATTAGGCCCCTTTTTTTTGTTTGTTTTCTATTTATTTGACTTTGAACTGCTTCTCAGGAAAAGTTCTGCCGTCGGGAATCGATCCTACGACGACGGGCTGGTTTGCCGCGATAAAAACACCCAAAATGCAGTGAAGGCTGTTTGGAGAAAAGGTTTGGGGAATTTCGGGGGGGGCTGTTGAGCCCGTTCTCCTACCCAAGGTGAAAACTGATCCCTGAATATCCAGCTGTGGCCAGCAGGGGGCAGGAGAGCCCCCTCGCCCCGCTCATGGTGTGAATAAATTATGTTAAAATGAAAGAAACATCTTGGAAAACAGCTGAATGAGCCACAAAACCGAAACTAGAAGCTGAGAGAGGCTCAAAGCTTCTCGGAGCTGAGGTCGGCGGTTCCTCCAACGTCTTCTCTCTTTTCTGCTCGGTTTCAGTCGCCGTCACTTGAAATCGACGGCGACTGAAACCGAGCAGGAGTCGGAGTTTTAGTTTTTCCTGAACTTACCACTACTTACTTTATTCCAGATGACACGTGACCCGTGGCGGTTCCCGTTGTTCCTGGACGACCGAGCGGACCCTTCAGAGGGACGGTTCCGTGTCGGGGACCAGGAGAACTTACCGTTCCTGTGGCTGTCTGACTTCCTGGTTCGACTGCTTTATGACTGACTGATGCTCAACACATCAGGGGTAAAGTTCTGCTCATTTTTGTGCCTTTTTTAGCCTTAAAACAAGTGCAAATATTCTCAGGTTTTTTTGGAAACTATTTACCCAGAACTGATGTATCGTACAAATAACTGTTGCATTATAGAACATTAAAAACAGGTAGTGGCTTTAGTGTTGTGTCTGAATGGTGTATATATAGAATAAATACACAGTATCTCCCAAAATGGTGAGCCGTTGCTTTAAGAACCGTACAATCACGCCTTTGTTTTTTCCACCTCCGCCGCGTGTAACAAACACTGAAACGCTCATTATGACGGATGGTTGCCACGGCGCCGCGGTGACCTCACACCCGCGGCGGTCGAGACGCGGAGCGGGCTACATTACAGCTGCCGCTTCGGCCTCCTCGTTCTCCTCCTCGTTCTCCTCTTCATCGTCCTTTCGTGTTTTCCGGCTCCTCGTTTCCACGCCTCGCCTTCTCCTCCTCGTTCTCCTCCTCGTTCTCCTCCTCGTTCTCCTCCTCGTTCTCCTCCTCGTTCTCCTCCTCGTTCTCCTCCTCGTTCTCCTCCTCGTTCTCCTCCTCGTTCTCCTCCTCGTTCTCCTCCTCGTTCTCCTCCTCGTTCTCCTCCTCGTTCTCCTCCTCGTTCTCCTCCTCGTTCTCCTCCTCGTTCTCCTCCTCGTTCTCCTCCTCGTTCTCCTCCTCGTTCTCCTCCTCGTTCTCCTCCTCGTTCTCCTCCTCGTTCTCCTCCTCGTTCTCCTCCTCGTTCTCCTCCTCGTTCTCCTCCTCGTTCTCCTCCTCGTTCTCCTCCTCGTTCTCCTCCTCGTTCTCCTCCTCGTTCTCCTCCTCGTTCTCCTCCTCGTTCTCCTCCTCGTTCTCCTCCTCGTTCTCCTCCTCGTTCTCCTCCTCGTTCTCCTCCTCGTTCTCCTCCTCGTTCTCCTCCTCGTTCTCCTCCTCGTTCTCCTCCTCGTTCTCCTCCTCGTTCTCCTCCTCGTTCTCCTCCTCGTTCTCCTCCTCGTTCTCCTCCTCGTTCTCCTCCTCGTTCTCCTCCTCGTTCTCCTCCTCGTTCTCCTCCTCGTTCTCCTCCTCGTTCTCCTCCTCGTTCTCCTCCTCGTTCTCCTCCTCGTTCTCCTCCTCGTTCTCCTCCTCGTTCTCCTCCTCGTTCTCCTCCTCGTTCTCCTCCTCGTTCTCCTCCTCGTTCTCCTCCTCGTTCTCCTCCTCGTTCTCCTCCTCGTTCTCCTCCTCGTTCTCCTCCTCGTTCTCCTCCTCGTTCTCCTCCTCGTTCTCCTCCTCGTTCTCCTCCTCGTTCTCCTCCTCGTTCTCCTCCTCGTTCTCCTCCTCGTTCTCCTCCTCGTTCTCCTCCTCGTTCTCCTCCTCGTTCTCCTCCTCGTTCTCCTCCTCGTTCTCCTCCTCGTTCTCCTCCTCGTTCTCCTCCTCGTTCTCCTCCTCGTTCTCCTCCTCGTTCTCCTCCTCGTTCTCCTCCTCGTTCTCCTCCTCGTTCTCCTCCTCGTTCTCCTCCTCGTTCTCCTCCTCGTTCTCCTCCTCGTTCTCCTCCTCGTTCTCCTCCTCGTTCTCCTCCTCGTTCTCCTCCTCGTTCTCCTCCTCGTTCTCCTCCTCGTTCTCCTCCTCGTTCTCCTCCTCGTTCTCCTCCTCGTTCTCCTCCTCGTTCTCCTCCTCGTTCTCCTCCTCGTTCTCCTCCTCGTTCTCCTCCTCGTTCTCCTCCTCGTTCTCCTCCTCGTTCTCCTCCTCGTTCTCCTCCTCGTTCTCCTCCTCGTTCTCCTCCTCGTTCTCCTCCTCGTTCTCCTCCTCGTTCTCCTCCTCGTTCTCCTCCTCGTTCTCCTCCTCGTTCTCCTCCTCGTTCTCCTCCTCGTTCTCCTCCTCGTTCTCCTCCTCGTTCTCCTCCTCGTTCTCCTCCTCGTTCTCCTCCTCGTTCTCCTCCTCGTTCTCCTCCTCGTTCTCCTCCTCGTTCTCCTCCTCGTTCTCCTCCTCGTTCTCCTCCTCGTTCTCCTCCTCGTTCTCCTCCTCGTTCTCCTCCTCGTTCTCCTCCTCGTTCTCCTCCTCGTTCTCCTCCTCGTTCTCCTCCTCGTTCTCCTCCTCGTTCTCCTCCTCGTTCTCCTCCTCGTTCTCCTCCTCGTTCTCCTCCTCGTTCTCCTCCTCGTTCTCCTCCTCGTTCTCCTCCTCGTTCTCCTCCTCGTTCTCCTCCTCGTTCTCCTCCTCGTTCTCCTCCTCGTTCTCCTCCTCGTTCTCCTCCTCGTTCTCCTCCTCGTTCTCCTCCTCGTTCTCCTCCTCGTTCTCCTCCTCGTTCTCCTCCTCGTTCTCCTCCTCGTTCTCCTCCTCGTTCTCCTCCTCGTTCTCCTCCTCGTTCTCCTCCTCGTTCTCCTCCTCGTTCTCCTCCTCGTTCTCCTCCTCGTTCTCCTCCTCGTTCTCCTCCTCGTTCTCCTCCTCGTTCTCCTCCTCGTTCTCCTCCTCGTTCTCCTCCTCGTTCTCCTCCTCGTTCTCCTCCTCGTTCTCCTCCTCGTTCTCCTCCTCGTTCTCCTCCTCGTTCTCCTCCTCGTTCTCCTCCTCGTTCTCCTCCTCGTTCTCCTCCTCGTTCTCCTCCTCGTTCTCCTCCTCGTTCTCCTCCTCGTTCTCCTCCTCGTTCTCCTCCTCGTTCTCCTCCTCGTTCTCCTCCTCGTTCTCCTCCTCGTTCTCCTCCTCGTTCTCCTCCTCGTTCTCCTCCTCGTTCTCCTCCTCGTTCTCCTCCTCGTTCTCCTCCTCGTTCTCCTCCTCGTTCTCCTCCTCGTTCTCCTCCTCGTTCTCCTCCTCGTTCTCCTCCTCGTTCTCCTCCTCGTTCTCCTCCTCGTTCTCCTCCTCGTTCTCCTCCTCGTTCTCCTCCTCGTTCTCCTCCTCGTTCTCCTCCTCGTTCTCCTCCTCGTTCTCCTCCTCGTTCTCCTCCTCGTTCTCCTCCTCGTTCTCCTCCTCGTTCTCCTCCTCGTTCTCCTCCTCGTTAATTTAATTCTTAATTCGGTGAGTAAAATGTTTCCGTTGTCCCACTTCAACACAGTCGTTTACTCACAAACGCTGGTGTAGACGACTTTATTGCCACAAACAGGTTCAAACACACGATTCTTCACCCTCATATAAGTTCTTATATAACTTCTTTAGTAGCAATAGTCCCTGAATGCACAAACAGTATAGAGCTGCAAACCTTTCTTCTTGCGTTTTTCCTTTAATTAAATCGTACATTTATACATTTAGAGCCCAGAGCATCAGCGTGTGCAGTGAACTGTCGCTAACTATTTGATTTTATAAAAATGTAAGAAGAAACTCAGCGTAGCGTAGTTTTCCTCTGGTGACACTGAAGAGCCTCAAAGCATCAAGGTTTTTTGTTGATGGGGGGGGGGGTTCATCCTCTGGGGAGCACAGAGCTCCTCGGTTCATTAGATTTAGGTGTCACCTGTGAACAAAAGGAAAAGTCATCTCTACAGAGCCGCCGGCTGAAGGTTGAGGGAGCGGTGTGGGGGGGGGGGGTCACCTTAATAATTAGCAGTTTTCCCTCATCACCCAGAGATGTATTTGCATTTTAATAATACGCCTATTAAAGGTGGAAATAAATAAGGAGAGGACGGGTTGCCCGCCCGCTCGGAGGTCACGACGACGGCATAAAAGCCTGCAGCTCTGGCCTGTAAATCAGCGCGAGGCTGAGAGCCGGGGGGGGGGCATAGTCAGAGCCCCCCCCCAAAAATAGACTTCACTGTCCTGAAACGCAGAGATGCCTTTCATTACATTAAACAGCCTTTTCATATAAAAACGGGCCACGAATAACAGTCACAGCTTATTAGCGGCGGTTTCCCATTTAATTCCGTTCGCCTGCTGCTTGATTAACACCTGTGTTTTTGTTTTTTTATTTGTTTTGTTGTTGTTGATTCTCTTTCCCTCTATAATGAGAAAACCGGAGCAGCAGCAACAACCAGCGGCTGCAAACTCGACACAGACGAGACCAGAGGAGCCGCGTCATTAATCCACGTCCTGTTACATGTCGGGCTCCAGAGCCAAGCAGCGACACACACACACACACACACACACACACACACACACACACACACACACAAACAAACAAACACACACACACGCACACACACAAACACACACATTCACTCGGGCACTCACTAACACAAATATGCCTCTTCACTTATTATACTGGGACTTTATTGGGCATCACACACACATGTTCACTAACCCCTTAGTACAGGTGGTTTACTATAGTAGTAAACCACCTGCTGGAAAATGGGGGGTGTTGGGGGGGGTGTTGTTTCCCCCTTTGCGCTTTCCATCTCTCTCTCTCTCTCTCTCTCTCTCCTCTCCCTGTCTCTCTCTCTCTCTCTCTCTCTCTCTCTCTCTCTCTAAATAACGAGCGGCAATTAGGTGATGATGATTAGACGGTGGGAGGGACAAGTGAAGGTCAGCAGATGATTCAGGTCCCTGATGTTCATCGTCATGGGGGGAGGGGGTGGTCGAGAGGATCCTCCTTCTTCCTCCGCTGCCCCCCTCCCCTGACCCCCAGTTCATAGAGACTTTGAAGGGACGACGGCTTTGACGCGGATTAGTGTCGAATCGGGCCTTGGCATTGGGGTTCCCTCTCACCGGTGGGGGCTCCCTCTCGCTGGCGTCCATCTCGAGGAGCCTGGCGAGCCCGCACGCACAAATGCGCCGCCTGGGGGGGGCGTTTGTGATTTATCTCATCCGAGCCCCTAATGAGCGAAACGCGGGTCGTCCTCCTCCGAAGCACCGTTTAGTCTGGATTCAGCAACGGGGAAGGAGGCCTCGGGGGGGGGGGCAGGGATGAGACATAAAAGTACTGCTCAGTGTGCTCATGTGGGGCTTTAACACACGCACACACACAAACACACACACACTCAGCTGCAGCATTATGATGGCATGTCCTATTAGCTCAGCTGTAGGGGAAGCATCTCTCTCTCTCTCTCTCTCTCTCTCTCTCTGAAGGGCCTCGGCTCCCAGAGGGGAAACAAAGCTTCACTCCTTCACTACAGAGAGAGAGAGAGAGAGAGAGAGAGAGAGAGAGAGAGAGAGAGAGAGAGAGAGAGAGAGAGAGAGAGAGAGAGAGACAGGGAGAGGAGAGAGAGAGAGAGGGAGAGGAGAGAGAGAGACAGGGAGAGAGAGAGAGAGAGAGGGAGAGAGAGAGAGAGAGAGGGAGAGAGAGAGAGAGAGACAGGGAGAGAGAGAGAGAGAGGGAGAGGAGAGAGAGAGAAGGGGAGAGGAGAGGAGAGAGAGAGACAGGGTGAGAGAGAGAGAGGGAGAGGAGAGGGAGAGGAGAGGAGAGGGAGGGAGAGGAGAGAGAGGGAGAGAGAGAGAGAGGGAGGGAGAGAGAGAGAGAGAGAGACAGGGAGAGGAGAGAGAGAGAGAGAGAGGGAAAGGAGAGAGAGAGAAGGGGAGAGGAGAGGAGAGAGAAAGACAGGGAGAGAGAGAGAGAGGGAGAGGAGAGAGAGAGAGAGGGAGGGAGAGGAGAGAGAGAGAGCGACAGGGAGAGGAGAGAGAGAGAGAGAGAGAGAGAGAGAGGGGGGGGGTTCGTCGGCTACAAAGAGATAAATGGTGCAGAAATGAAACAGCCCTTGTGTTCACAAAGTGGAGGAAGAAGAGGAGGAAGAGGAAGAGGAGGAGGTCTGGGCTAAAAAAGCCAATCAGCCGCCTGAAAGGCCAAATACCTGAGAGCAGAGTAACACAGGTGTCCAGAAAAAGAGAGAAAAAAAGGAGAAAAACTGGGGAGGACACGACACGACAGTAGAGTTATGATATGGAGAAGGGACAGTGTTCGATAGAAGACTGTAAAGATCCAGTTTATGAAGGACGTGGACCTGAGAGCACGTCAGGCAGCTTCCGGGTGCTGCCGAGCTGTGACTGGACCCGGACCACATGACCTTCTTTTTGCCATTAATACACGATACAGAAACAGAGGCAGGTAAAGGACTGTAAACGTGTGTCGATCCAGAAAAACCTAAGACTGCAGAGACTGCAGGGCCACAAGATGTTTGAAGATACGTTGTGTAAAAAACGTTCAAAAAGAAGCGTAGGAAGCTCGTTCCCTTAGACGCCGACCCATCGTTCTCCGTTCCAGCTTTGTATTCTCCTGATTTACCTCGAGCTTCCTGTAACGCAGCCGCTCGGTGGAGCCTCTGGCTGAAACAGCCGAGTCCGTCGTGAGCGTTTATCCTTGTGTGTTGGTTTCAGTCTGCTGTTACTCCACCAAACCACGACGGCGACCGAAACCGAGTGGATCTTGACAGTCGGAGCTGATGGATGTTGGACAGCAGTTTAAGTTTTCCTGAATTTACTGAACAGACGGTCTGTTCGACAGCGGCGAAGGGGGAGGAGCCAGTAATGCAACGCTACCGAGCTGACCAATCAAGGCTCTCCTAGTCTATGTCGCCTCAAAGTGTAGTTACATATTTTGGCAGGTGCACGTCAGGCTACGACGAAGGATCGATGCCGAAGCGTGGATCGGCCTTTAGACGCCACCTTCAAAGCCCACTTCTGATTGGCCGAAGGAGGGGCAGCGGACCCGGCGCCCGTGAGCACCACCGGGTCCTCTTACCGCTGCGGAGGCTCTGAAAGCAGAACTGTACAACTAAGTAGCAGAACATGAGTGACTGGAAATTGAAACTTCTCAGATCCATCCTAACATTTCCGAGGCCGAATCCGATCCGGAATATGAGCGTTGACGGCACAAACAACCGCGTCAACAAAAACTACAGCAGGACGTCTGTGTTCGGCAAATATAAACTTGTAAAAAATAGATAAATATCCTGCCCGTTTTCTGCTTATTCTTCACAACAGTGGATTTCTCACTATGACTGGGATTCGCTCTGTGCTAACGTGGGCTTTTCCCTACGCAGGTAAGTTAACCAGGCAGATCAGATGGATACAGGTGTAAATGTGGTCTAAAGATTCAGCTGTGAGGGAAAACACCTGCGTTCTATCATTTGTCAGAACTCTGACACCTGTTTTATCATATTAAGCACCAGGTAGCACTACTAGATTAAATAAGAAAATGTCTTTTCCTCTCTTGGAAAGGAAGGAAAAAAAAACCATGGGGGGAAACGTGAATAAAACCCAGCCCCGCCCACATCCTCGTCATGAATGACTTTGCTTGACCTTGACCGTTGCCAGAAGGTCAGCGTGAGTCGTCCCGCGCAGGCCCGATGGCGGCCGGTAATTCAATTACCCCGTGGTCGGTGCAAGAGCGGCGGCGGAGGCGCGATAGAGCCGGGCGGAGTGGAGGGCTCCGCCTCCATCCAGTTCCCCTCCTGCTCCAACCACCTTCCTCACTTCTGACTACAGCTATGGAGATAATTATAAACACACATGCACACGGGCAATCAGCAGAGACATGGAGCGCTGAGTCACATCCATCGACGGCAGCTGACACGACATCGACCGAATCGGACGGAGGAGCCTCGGCTTCTGGGCGGCCCTGTGGAAAATAACCCCCCAAATCTAACTCCGGAACGGTCGGCAGAAAATACGCCATCGCGCTCAGCGTCAGGTGAGAGGAGAGGGATCGGTTTCATCCGGGGGGGGGGGGTCAGCCCAGAGATAGAGGTGCTATGTAAATAAAGTTTATTAATATTATTGTTATTATAGGACCAGGACATGTGGCCTAGCTTAGCACAATGGCGACAGAGACTGAGAGCAGCGGGGGGGTATTATTAATGTATCTGTGTGAGTAAATACTTTTTAAAATTTAATGCTTTGTTGAATTTTCCAAGGAACTGGCCCCAAACTGACATAAACTATAGACTATTCCAGGTCCTGAACTGCCTCCGAGTCCTCCGAGCAGGATCCAGCTCTTCTAAAAACAAAAAACAGGGTCTGGCCCACTCATCTGGCTCTGTCTGAGCCCCCACCACCCCCCCCCCCTCGCACAGAGAGACTCTGACAGATTCTTTCATCAACTGACATTAGATCCTGCTCATGATGAGATGCCAAAACTAGCGCTAGCTGCCTCAGTTTAAAATAGCCCCGCTCCAATTAGCCCGGCGGCCGGCCCACTTTAGAACAACTGTGTCAGGGAGGATGATCTTTGATGCCAGGCTGGGGGGCCACCGCCTTGTCCCGCTAATGGGAAACCACGTGTCCGCGGAAAAAAAAACAAGCCAAAGGTCAAAAAACACCGGCTGCGGATCCCATCACAGGGGTTTTAATCGTGCATGTGGAAGGGGGAAGGTCCCTGATCTGGGCTGATATTTCTTTCTCCCCCCGTGCATCACCTTAAATAAAGCGCCAACCGCAGGCGGACGTTAGTCAAAGGAAGAGAATAAATATGGCTGATGGGACAAGCTCCGTCGGACCGGTCCCTCGGGGCTTCGGCCTTAAAATAGGCGAATATCCCCAAAGACCCCTGGGTTGCATTTCCAGCGGCGGTTCCTCCGGCTCGGGTGTCGAATTCCAAGAATTGTAATTGTTTGGGGGTGCCAATGCGGGGGTCGGGGGGGGGGGCACTGGGCTTGAAGCCTCCTACTGGGTGGTCATTCCTGCCTTATAAAGCGATTGTTGGAAACGGCTGCAGCCAACGAGGAGTCAGAAAAAATATCAGGAATCACGAAAAAAAAACGAGTCAGCTGCACAGAAATAAGACACAGAATTAAACCTTAAAGGTAGTAATCCTATTTTAGCCCCCCCCCAACCATGTGACCACAGTGCTAATATGAGGAAAACTCCAACAAATTAAACCTAGGTCAGTGTTTGTCTGTGTGTTGGCCAGTCAGACACACAGAAGCTCAAATTATGATAGAAAGTGTTTTGACTAGAGAGAAAAAAATCATGTTCATCTGGAACTTGAACAAATTTGTTTCATAAACATAAAGAGATGAGAGAAAGAATAAATGGAGGAAAACTGGAGGGAAATGATGTAAAAACGTTTGGAGCTCAATCAAAGGCTGAAGTGAACAAAATCACAGAGAAACGCAGCAAACATCTAACATCTGTCCGACGGTCAGACTCGTTCTCGTGACGCAGGACGGAAAATTTTGTCTTAAAAAACCTGAAGGTAGTATCATTACTATGAACTATCACAGTAAGAAGAAATCTGGATTCAGAAAAGCAGAGACCAGCTGTCAAATTGGCTCCGTGGCCACGGGAAGAAACAACATAAATAAGCTACGGTAAATAATCTGGTTCACGAACTGGTTTGGACTCACAAGAGTAAAAGTAAAAAGAGAGAAATGTAAAGCACTTGCTTGGACTCGTGTGTGAGCGTTTAGCCTCAAGGTTTGTTCACGCAGACAGTGAAGCACATTCTTTCTTGTGTCGACGCGTTAGCGACAGACGCAGCGGCATCGTGTGTGTGTTTCAGTATGAGTGTTTGTGTGTGTCTGTTTCAGTGTGTGAGTGTGTGTGAGTGTGTGTGTCACAGTGTTAGTGTGTGTGTGTGTGTGTGTGTGTTTGTGTGTTCAGCGTCTGAAGTCAGAACGCGACAGAAACTCATTCTTTCTGTTGTCTCTCCACTTTCTCTCCTTTGTTATGAAGCAGATTCATGAAACTCTCAGCTTTTTGTTTTTTTGCCTTTGTTTCACATTCAACTGGCTCTTGTGAGACTCGGATCCGATTCCAGCTGAACTTGCGTCTGACTGCGTCTTTCTGTTGACATTGGATTAGTGGACATGGTCAGACAGTGAATACAAAGACCAGCTCAGAGACTCACCTCTTTACAATATGGTGATGTTTACAGTGATGTTTTATCTGAATCCTGAGTGTAAATGCATCCGCTACAAGGCTCCATCAGATATTCTACAATGGAACAAACAAAAAGTCCACGACAGTTGCATTGTTTCCTGCTGAGTTGCAGTGAATGAGTGGACGAGGACACAGAGTAATTAACAACAACAGATAATCAGCTGTGATTTTGAAAAGATTTTGCCAGGGGTTGTTGGGGCAAAGGGGGTATTTGGGGAGTCGACAGAAAACAGCAGTATTCGCCTGGTGGATGTAACACTGTCGGTTAAACTGCTGTTGCCATGGAGCTGTGTCAGCAGCGGTTGCCACAGCAACCGAATGTTCAGCCGAAAGCCGATCGTGATCATATGTCGTCGCCTGGTCGGCGCCTGGGACAACACGTCCACACCCCGGCCCCTCGGACTCGTACAGACTCAGCTCTGTTCTGTCCTGGTAAGGACTCGTCCCCAGAACCGTCCGGATGCCGATGTCCTGGTGAACCAAACCAACGCTGGGGCTCCAGGAAACTTTCAGCGGTTTGTAACTGAGGTGGTGGCGAACCGTTCTCCTACCGACGGAACCTCAGCCACAGTTAGAAGGAAAAAGAAGGTTCAGGCTCCGCCGGCACTGGCTCGTCGAAGAGGTTGGAAACGGCCGTGTCTGAGCTGGTCTGAGCGGGACGAGAGCTGAAACACCACCCCATCATCGTCTTCTCACGCCACGACCCGGTCCAGCTCTTGCCGAGTCATTAACGGGTCAAACCAAACCAAATGAGTTCAGAAAGCAGTGCACGCGATGAGGATGTCGGCTTCCTGGGACAAAGCTCCATCAACTATCTGGAAACAGTGAGGGAGAGAGATCCCGGTGCGTAGCGATCTGCCAGTTTATTATCCCATCAACACAAAAGGAAAAATAATTCATGCACAGGCTCCTTCTGTTGCTTCTCAGATGATTACAGGGGTTTTCATTTAAAACAACGGCTGAATACAGGAATTCAGAAGACATTCATCTGAATATCGCCATCAAACAACGGAAGAATCCGAAAGACGACCATTTAAAACAAATCACCTTATTTCAATGCAGCTTACATTAGGTCCCCTGCATGATGAAGGTGATCAGCTGAGTGCAACACCCAGAGCTCAGGTCCAACCAAGGACCTTCGTGGCATATCGTTCCTCTTTCTGTCTCCGAAAAACTAAGCTGTCTATGTGAAAAACACAGTTTTAATTAAAATGTATACGAGAGATGAAAACATATGCCCATTTTAAATAATGAACAATAAATGTGGCTGTTATCAGTGTAAATGACCTGACGAGGAGCTTGGGTGGTGGTGGGGGGGGGGGGGGGCAGGAAGCGGTCGGGGAGCCCCGAAGTGTGGAGCTGCTGAGCGCCGGAGTGTTTTCTTCTTCCCGGTTCAACGGCATAACCTTGAACTGTTGGTCGACGCCGTCGTCTGAGACAATCGGGCGCCAAAGCTCTGTCTCACCTCTGTTCTTGGTTGAGTTCTCCGGATTTCTCACATACGTGCATTGAAAACTGTCGACTTCTGCCCACTTCTATTCAGCAGCTGGTAGAAAAAAGCGTCTCTCTTGAATCAACCTCACGTTTCTTAGCACATATCCCCGGAATCCGGATTGCATCTACTCCATCCTCGGTCGAAAGTCTCCTTGATGCTTTCAGCAATAAACCTTCTACAGTCCTCGATGCCTCTGTGCCGCTTAAAATAAGAAAATCATGAAACCACTAAATCAAAGAGGGGCTGTCGGATTACAGAGCACAGACGACGTACAACTAAGTTACGCGTAGATGAACGGATTTTATCCAGAGAATTAAAAAAGGTATAGTTAGGAATTCGGACTGATAGGCTTTTCTTTTTTCTTAACCCGATAAAGTCCATCACTAGCGACCCCAGAGTGCTTCTTAACTCCATCGATGGGCTCATTAACCCCGTCAGAGACAATCGTAACCATCGTATTGATCCCAGACGTGATGAATTATCGGACTACCTCAAAGAGAACACAGCCAGAATTAACACAGTTTCCAGTTTTTTGATGCGACCAGGCGTGGTCCCCACAGGGTTTGAGACTGCACAATGACCCGCAAGCACAAACCAATCTCCACCGTAACATATTGAAGTAAAATGTGAGAAAAGCAACTAATCTAATCAATCCTAGTAACTCAAAAGAATAAGTTGTGAACGTTCCAGTCTGGTTTTGGGGCTAATTATAGCACTAATTCGGCCAGAGCAAAAGCAGCCAGTGACTTCTGGATACATCTAGATGCACATAAAACTTCAGTGTTGGTGCTACTTGACCCAAGTGTTCAGATTAATAACAACTTCTCCAAAACCATCCAAATAGATGTTGGAACCGCTTCTTTTTCATCTATATATGTTCACCCTTGGCCGTGTCGTCAGGAAACCCGGCATAGTCTTTCCATAGTTTTGCTGACGACACAACTTTATTTGTCCGTGTGTCCTGAGTCACACTGTTATATTGGGCAGGCTTGACAATTGTATGCTGTGCTATTGTTCTACCAGAAGGAGAGAACATGGTACATCGGTTTTAGAGTCCTTACATTGTTTCTGCAATGATTTTAATATTCTTTTACCTGTTTTTTTTTTTTTATCTGATTGTATTTGAACAATTAAAGCTCCTTCCCCTCCTCTGTCCTGTTAGATGTTACAAAGGGAAGAACTAGAACTGCACAGCAGTTTTTTCAGCTTTTATCTTATGAGCAGCTGAAATATTTGAACGAAAACTTAAAACCTTCCTCTTCAGCCTGGCTTTTGATGATGGTTTATAGTCATTACTTTATTCCCTTATTTTATTGTATCTGTGGTCTTAAATTTTATTTTACTCTATCTCTCAATGACGATGACAACGACGATGATGATGAGGATGATGATATTGATTTCTTTTAAAATCTCTAGTTTTTATTTCATTTTATCATCTGCATCTTGTTACGTCTTGCTATTACATAGGTTTGACTGACTGATTGATTGAACAGGTATGAGACAGCCTGCTGTTGATAATGAACACTTAGGCAGGTTAAATAAAGATGGGAAGTATTGTTTGGTCTTTTTTGTTTGGAATAAATGGAAACATGAGTTTTGTTTTAAAAAGAGAAAGAACAGAAAAGCCAGGATGCTGAAAACCCTGCAGCGGCAGAAGTCTGAGGATTCAGCAACTGTCATTTCAAGATGTCTGAGCAGAGGAACATCCTTCAAAAGGAAGACAGAAAGAAAGAAAGAAAGAAAGGAAGAAAGGAAGAAAGGCATCTCGGATTACTAACAGGACTTCTGGATCTGTCAAAGATGGTTTTCGAAAGTTTGCTCTGAAACTGCCTTTCATCTCACCGCCACGTTGCCGTTTGGCTCGGTGCGTTAATGCAAAATAATGAGCAGCTGCAGCAGAAATCTGATGGAGAGACGAGTATCTGACAAGGACGTATCACGTGAGCAGGGTACAAATAGCGTCTCGCGCCTCTGGACAGGAACTGTGCATTTACTGCATGCGTGCGATTCTATCACCCCCTCACAATGCGCAGGAAATCAGGTTGTCATTTCGCCCGCAGACCAAAGAGTGAAGGGAAAAAGACCATCAGGCACAACGCGCTCTATACCCAATCGGACGTATTTGAAATTTTAGGGAACAGTTTAGGGACGTTATTAGCGGAGCACAAAGCTCGTAGCGACCGAACATCAGCTGACAGGACACGACGGCGACTTCGATGACGTAACGGCAAAGACC